>JAMPIV010015048.1:0-110966 GCA_024509875.1 Oreohelix idahoensis
ATTTTGAAACTTACTTTACTTCAATGAAAAATTTTGAAAAACTACCCGGCGTTGCTGAATTTGGGAAATATTTTTGAAAGTACCCGGCGTCTGCTCGTCAGTTTTATCAAAGTGTTGGCTGATTGAGAAGGACAAGTGCGATCAAATCGATTTCTGTTGCTGATTCAGAAGGTCAAGTTACCGATCGAATTCGATTTATAGCCCGTTAGAAGGTCTAGAGTACCGGGCCATTGCATAGAAAAGAAGGACAAATAGCCGCGTAACAACAATTCTTTATCAGAATCTCTTTTCCTACGTTCTTGGCTGGTTCATGGGAGCAGATTGTCGATCAAAACGTTCTGATCATTTATTCCTCAGAATGCTGATTTTCATACATCCTGTTCTTTCACCGTGCTGGACGGCTTGGATTTATTAGACGTTAAGTGGCCTTGTTTTGTTTGTGAAACTGTTGCCCTTCTATTCTAACTGAGCCTTCTGTACTTTCATCCATCCCTTATCTGTTCAATTTGTTTACATTGTTATCATGTTTTACATGTTATATGTTATTTGTATATTTATATATTTTTATATCAGCGTGGTTAGCGGGTTGCGTTGGGTAGGGTGGAATTATCATAAGAAATACTCACGTCATAGAGGTCTTATGGATTAGCGTTCTTGGTAGGAGCAATTTCATTAATTGGAAAATTGGTTATCAATTTTTATTGCTATTTTTGTTAGTTGTGACCGGACACTGTGCATTTTTTGTTTTCGGTATTTTTTCGCATTTCTATAGTTTTGTTTTGATTTTGTGTTTGTTTTTGTAGGTCTCCTACTTTTCTATTATTCAGTTCTATATTCCATTTTTGTTTATACACTGTGACGTCATTTGTTTGTTTACATTCTTCGCATTTGTCAAACACATTTCTTTGTGATATTTACTTTTAGTTTTCGTGGTTTATTTCTTTGACTCTTTGCGGTAGGTTTTCGTATTGTGTTTTGATCTTTGTTATTGTTTACATTTGTTCTTGGATCTTTGTTATTGTTTACATTTTGTCTTCGATTATTGGTTTATTGATTACATAGTTCTTGCATTAGTTAGCTTTCACTATTGTTACATATTTGCCATATGCTCTATTAGGCTGCTATAGTGCACTTATTCTATAACTAACTCCTGTAGGAATTGGTTTTAATGCACACTAGTGGATGTGTAGTGCCCTATGATTAAGAAGTGAACTTGTCGGTTCTTAATATATATTGAGTAATACAAGTTCTTGTGTCAAGGACCTTGTATCCCACAGAAGATTGGGGTAAACATTGTGATTATACAAGATATACTTATTTAAGTCTTGTCCATCTATTAAGATTCTGACATAAGTGAATTAATTATTTAAGATTTGGTGGACTCAGAATTATTCTAGACCATCATGTCTAAAACTTGGTGATTACTTTATTGAGCAAGGGAAAATCCCTTTGCAAGGACAGGTGATAAACTTGGAATAAAAAAACCATATGTTGCGGTTCTACTCAATATGATAAAGCATTAAAAGATGGAAGAGAAAAAAAATGGAAATTGGAAGTTGAACAAACACCAAAAGAAATTGCAGAATGCAGGTGGAGGAAAGGATATTCCCAAATGGAAATGGAGGAACACAGAAAAAGAGAAGCTGAGGAGAATAAGACTTGTAAAAAGAGCTGAAAATAAAAGACTTGAAAGAGAAGCTGAAATTAAAAAGACTTGAATAGAGGCGGAAAATAAAAGACTTGAAAAAAAGAGGCTGAAAATAAAAGACTTGAAAAAAGAGGCTGAAAATAAACAGACTTGGAAAAAGAGGGCTGGAAAATAAAAGACTAGAAAAAAAAGAAGCTGAAAATAAAAGACTTTAAAAAGAGGCTTGAAATAAAAAGACTTGAAAAAGAGGCTGTGGGAAAAAAGGTTGCAAAGATGAGGCTGAAGCTGAGGAAAGAAGGTTACAAAGAGAGGCTGATGAGAGAAAAAGCAAAAATGGAGCATGAATGAAAAAACTTTTAGCTTTGTGTTAGATACAAGTTGAAGTTGTCTGCTAATGCTAATGATGCAAATAAGGGGTCAGATAAGTTCAAATGCACAAGTAATTTTAACTAGAAAATTAAGCCCCAAGAGCCAGTATTAGCTTGTTACTTTCCGCTAGACCATTTGGCCCCATCAACAGTATACTGGATTTTCGTATCTTCTTGATCCTTTCTAGGGGCTGTTTTCTAATTTTGAAAAAACTCTAAAACGGTATTTTTCTTAATAGTATAGCCATCCATTATGGACTTTTGTTATTATGGAATATGAACATTTAAAAAAAATTAGTATGTTAGTCATGGAAAACAAAAAACAATGGAAAAACATTATGGTATCAAGGCCATTTTTGTTTGGGCCCAACCCACACTTTTTGCTTGGGACTGATTCAAGAGTTAAGATTTAAAGGTTACCTGCATTCAAATGCTTCCAGTGATTGATATAACGTTTTATCTGGATTAGATTCGAACGTGCATGTAAACAATAATATATTACTAAAATCAATGTATGTTTATTCTTCAATTGTCCAATCTACTTAGAGGTGATACATTTGAGTATGTTAAGTATGGTAGACTGAGCCTGACAAGAACCAATTATGATGTTATCAGGGCAGTTTTTTGTTAAAGAAGTTCCAACTTAACGAAAGACGGTTATCGTCTTCAATTTAACAAATATGTTGCCAGTTACTTGGCGTTGGAATTCTCTGAATTCATTTCAAAGATAACGTCTTTACTTATTCACGTTGGGTTGAGCTGGTGTTCTACGACAAGAACAAAACATCCCATATGAAGCCACTTATGGACTTACTACTTAGAGACAAGGTATGTTATGTACTTCTTGTATTGATGTATCTTTTCTTCATGAGCGTAAGCTAAAATCATGTCAAAGAAATGGGAAAGAATACTGTTGCCAGTATGTGACTGCGCAACCCTCACGTAACCACTTTGCAACTCTAGGAGTAACACGAAGGTATGTACAGTTTGCTTCGGTCTAGCCACCATTTACGAGCCAAAACTTCAAAACGTAAATTTCAGGATACTCAAATAATATTAATAGCAAAAAGTAAACCGTAATTATGAATCAAAATCATCTTTTAAGCAATCATATTCACATGGTGATTCACTCTCTTCGAATAACATGGCTGACAAGCTGACACTCCTCGTTATTATGCATCTAATAATTTTAGACATTTTCCGCAAAGGTAGTCAGTATAGACAGTAACTACTTTTCGCGTAAACCTCAAAATCAAACTACTAGATTTTCAAAAATTTATACAGAGAGGATAATGACAATTATGGAAACTGGAACACAAACCAGGATAAAACAATTACAGGAGGGAAAAATAATGATAATTTCAGAGGGCAATAATGGTCGCGGTAGATCTCTACATAAGAGAAAGAGATATCAACAGACAAACTCTGTACATACAAGAATTCTCAGGAGCAGATATAAACAAGTTTAATAATGATAAAAACCCTAATGCTATCGGATGTTCTGCTTTTTGATTTTGGTAGAGCAAATAAAATGTCCTCAATGTAGTACTTTGTTCGAACAAACTACCGTAACTACTTTAAGCTGTGGTCACACTATTCCCGCTCTCCCATGCTGCAGTTGCGCATGACAGGGAGAGGTTCTCTTATTACTACATAAGGGTCTTGTAAATAGTAATCCAGTCTCACTTCTGTTTTATTCTGGATGTACTACTATTGGTGTTAGACAATCTCTTGTAAATCCAGCCTGTGCTACAGGAAAGGGTCATCAAATGTGTCACATTTGGTTGGCCTTTGAAAAGTATATCTACTGCCATAATACAATTGCACTACCCTTCTTTACGGGAGATTCCACACCGTGTCTTCTTCCTAAACCCTATTGCGGACCTTATTATCGGTCAGTATTCCGGAGTGTTATGTAATGTACCCCACTGTGCAGATAGCTTGCGTGGGAAGATCAAAAATATGCATGCTACCAATGCTGTGGTTACTGAGCAAAGGCTCTTGAAACACCACAAACTTCATTGACTAGTGATGACTTTAAATAGCCAAGGTAGTTCACTGCACGGCCGTATTTCACGTTAAAACCAAAAGAAATCCCTTCTTTGCAAAAAGGTGTCATAAGACAAAAAGGTCATCCTTCTTTACAAATAATCCGTCTTGCCGGACCTCTATTAGCGATAGATATTATCGACCCTTTTAGGATTAAGTCGGCTAGAGGACATCAATTTATCCTCACATGTGTCGATATGTGCACACGTTGGCCAGAGGCTATCCCTCTTAAGAGCATCTCAACTGCTGATATCGCAGACGCTCTGTGGCTGATATTTTCTCGCTTGGGTTTCTCCAGAGAAATATTGTCAGACCATGGCACGCAATTTATATCCGACACTATGTCACAGGTAATGTCTATTTTACATATTAAAAGGTCTCTCAGCAGAACCCCCCCCCCCCCCCCCCCCCCCCCCCCCCCCCCCCCCCCCCCCCCCCCCCCCCCCCCCCCCCCCCCCCCCCCCCCCCAAAAAACCCCCCAAAAAAAAATATATATCACCCAATGTCGAATGGGTTAGTTGAGCGTTTGAATAGGACACTAAAGACTTTACTTGGGAAGATAAATGAGGATCATCCTCAGGATTGGGACAGGGTTTTACCCGCGGCTCTCTTTGCTTACAGAGAGGTCCCCAATGAACACACAGGGTTTTCACCTTTTGAACTTGTCTTTGGCGCGCGACAGCGCGGTCCTATGTCTTTACTTCACGATCTCATCACTGCCGATAATATTACCGATGACACTCAATCTTCTTATGAGTATGTCATTGCTCTAAGGCAAAAGATCATCGAGGCATGCAAATTAGCAACTTCGTCATCCGAGTTTGCCAAAGAAAAGGCAAGACAATTTGCTAATAAAAAATAGATGTCTACGACAACTTTGTCCAGGTGACAAAGCACTCGTTCTACTTCCTTCAAGGGAGAACAGACTTCTTATTGCATGGAAAGGTCCATATGCAATATTCTCCAAGATTTCCGACGTCGACTATGTTGTCGATATTGATGGGAAACGTAAAACTTTCCACATAAATATGTTGTCGGAATTTCATGAACGACCTGACTATTTGCAGCCTATTTTCCAGGCGACGGACGACTCTCCAGTACCTCATGGTCATTACTCATCCCTGTCAGTCATACAGGATGAGGAAACTACTTTTTCTGATGTCAATCTTCCACTTCCTATGGTCCCACTTCATTCTACGGAATCTTGGAAAAACGTTACCGTTTCTCCTAATCTTTCCGCTGAAGAACATCGACAAGTCTCTTCGATGTTGCAGACATTTCAGGATGTCCTTACAGACATCCCGGGACACACACATGTCATCGAGCATGACATAGTGCTTACTGACCATAATCCTATCAGAGTCAGACCCTATCCAATACCTATCCATTTTCAATCACAAGTCGAGAAAGAATTGGATGAGATGATACGATTGGAAATAATCGAACCATCTACTTCACCATACTCTTCGTCTATGGTTATTGTCCGAAAAAAAGACAATAATATTCACATTTGCGTTGATTATCGCAAATTGAACCAAGTTACGAAGTTTGATGCTGAACCTATGCCTTCACTAGAAGAGCTACTAAACAAACTTTCTAATTCTAGATTCTTTACCAAACTAGACTTGTCTAAAGGTTATTGGCAAGTTCCTTTAACTGAACGTGCCAAACCTCTTACCGCTTTTTCTACACCTAGGGGTTTATTTCAATGGAATTTCATGCCTTTCGGCCTTATGAACGCCCCTGCTACATTCGTACGCATGATGCGTCGAATTCTTTCATATCGTACTGATGTCTTAGCATACTTAGACGATATCTGTCTATTCAGTGATTCCTGGGAAGATCACTATTTGGGTTTATACGAATTGCTGTCTACTCTTCGCGAGTATAACTTGACTGCAAAACCCGCTAAAGCCTTTATAGGATTTAGCGAGATTTCTTTCCTGGGTCATCGTGTTGGTCATGGTCTTTTAAAGACAGAGAACCACAATGTTTCGAAAATACTAAACATTTCTGTTCCTACGACGAAGAAACAAGTACGGAGTCTCTTAGGTTTGATACAATTTTACGGACGATTCATTCCGAATCTATCCTCCATTATGGCACCGCTTTCTACTTTACTGAAGAAAGGATCGCCTAATCTGATCCGCTGGTCTCAAGAATGTCAATTCTCGTTGGACCAGATTAAAACTCTATTCTCATCCCCACCTATTCTTAGGTTACCTACTACTGAGAAGACTTTTGTTCTTCGAAGTGACGCCTCATCAACTGGGATTGGGGCAGCACTTATGCAGGAGTATTCTGATACTCTGCATCCGGTGATGTATATCTCTAGGAAATTAAATGCTGCAGAAAGGAATTACTCGGTTTTAGACCGATAATTATTGGCTATGGTATGGTCAATTCTCAAGTTGCAAAGATTCCTTCTAGGCGCACATTTCATTGTGGAAACCGACCAGAAAGCTCTTACTGCTATTCAGAGCAAAAACTTGAAGAGCTCGAGGTCCACTCGATATGCCATAGCTCTTCAACCATTTCATTTTACGGTGCGAGCTATCCGTGGTTCGGATAAAGTGATGGAAGACATTTTGTCCAGATGCCCACACGATTCCACTTAATTCTTCTGTCATATATTTCCTGAAATACAGTCCACTACTATAATGACATATCAGCACATATGTTATCATTTTTTGTGAATTTATAACATTGTACCATATAATTTCCTTTTTTCTGTTATCAAAACGGAAGAAGGCTTAGTTAGCAATATATGGGCTAAAAGTTTACATGGCCACATTTATATATTGTATTTTGATTGATGTATTAAGAAACTTAGCATATACCATAAAGATTTTTTGTTATTGATATTTTCGCTGCACCCCATTGACGTCTGCGATATTATGTACATTGTGGAACTTTGAAGTTGTCAAGTCCTAAGCTAATTGGGAGCGGATTATATCCACATCTTCTAAGAACATCTATTTAATTAGAGCAATACAATGTATCATTATATTATATGCTTGTATCATGTATTTTTGTGTAATTCTATAGTGCGGTATAGTAGTATATGACACCGCTGTTTGCACAACACTTCATTGTTTAATACTATGATAATATGTGTAATTTCATAGATTTGTATGAGTATGATTTGGCTTGCATTGTGATGTTGCCATCACTATGGCGTATGTTGGTGGCACCTCCCTGGAATATACGTGTACACTTAGGGAAATATTTTCTCTAAGGTTCTGAGATACAATCTCAGCTATTGCTCTATGCGTCGAGCTAGCCGCATATTAGGCATTATATCCACGCATCATACGTGCGTTTAGAGCCTGTTGTTTCTGGCTCTAGGATTAAAAAAAAATGTTTCATTTTTTTTCCTGGGGGGTGCAGTAATCTGTTACGCACAGAATTTTTCAAAAGACATTGTATAATTTTTTCAAAAGACATTGCATAATTTTGTCTAAAGACATTGTATAATTTTGTCTAAAGACATTGTGTAATTAACTTGTCTGAATTGTACACTTTGATTTCTCGCACAGTCTAAGCGAGATAACTCTTGGTTAACTGTGATTACTTTTTACAAGGATGGTTGCCTTCGCTTGTGACGGGACTCATCGGTCCATTTTTTTGTACGATGTGTTGGTCACTCTCCTTTTATGGTAGTATCGGTCAACTGTTTCTTAGAATGATTGAAACCAGTGTTGAGGATTCTTTAGCTGTCCATATAAGGCACGATTTCTTACAAAATCTTTCTAGAAGGTCTTCAACCATCGTCTCGTTGATTATTACTCAAGTGTATGCGTTCTGCGCATGCGCAAACTTTAAGAAAGTTAGAATCGTCTTCCGCCCAGGGATTTGATGAGATGTTTTGAGCCGAGCAGAACGCTATGAGCGTCTCTGTGATTTGTGTTAGGGAATTAGGAATCCTTTTGTAAGTTAGTGTAGCTAACAAGGTCCTTCCCTTGATTATTCAAAACGCCTGGAGGCGTATGTTTTCGGTGGTGTTGATTTCGAAACAAGGTAATACCTCATTTATGTTTCAAATCTATAATTTAACATTATGTTGACAATGGTCGATCTCTGCTCGCTCAAGTATTACAGTGATAGAGGTTCTTCTACTAGAAGTCACACCCCAGGTATCTTCATACCTGCAAGTTATATGTACACGGGATATACTAAGCCCGAGGACCAGTTCTACGTCCTATGAACATCGCTACATCAGCGATTGCTCCTTTGTCGAGGATTAGACTTAGGAATGTTATAAAGGTCAGTTTGACCTGTACTCCATGTATGCCATTCTCGTGCGAACAGTAATGGATGTATATTGTACATCTGATCGTCCAGTATCAGAGAGGAGTATTGATATTTATGAATATTTATGAGATGAAGCTAAGCTATCGTCAGCTAGGATTATCTGTATCAACTTGGAGAATGTATGCAGATCCATGCAGAAACTTTTGTATGCTGAATTATATATATATTGAACTGTTGATGTCCATGACTCATGTAACGTACCTGTCATTTGTGGCGTCCAAATAAATGATGAAACGTCAAAGCAGTTCACCTTTTCGATGACTTTACATGTCATATCTCTGTGCTGTAACTGTGAACTACATCATTACAATATACACAGCAGCAACAACAAAAAACCAGATAAGACACCCTACCTCTTCAACTATATATATACCGGGTGTCGATAGGGGTGGTATTGGACATAGCTAATGATTTACCACGGACTTGGACTTAAACTTGCAACGTCCATATGGCCAGTTCTGGTCCTATCATTCTGCCAGACAGTGTGGCCTTATCACCAGTGAAGACAGCCTTAAATCCACCCTTATCAAAATGATAACATATGTGCTGATATGTCATTATAGTAGTGGACTGTATATCAAGAAATATATGACAGAAGAATTAAGTGGAATCGTGTGGGCATCTGGACAAAATGTCTGCCATCACATTATCCGAACCACGGATAGCTCGCACCGTAAAATGAAATGGTTGAAGAGCTATGGCATATCGAGTGGACCTCGAGCTCTTCAAGTTTTTGCTCTGAATAGCAGTAAGAGCTTTCTGGTCGGTTTCCACAATGAAATGTGCGCCTAGAAGGAATCTTTGCAACTTGAGAATTGACCATACCATAGCCAATAATTCACGGTCTAAAACCGAGTAATTCCTTTCTGCAGCATTTAATTTCCTAGAGATATACATCACCGGATGCAGAGTATCAGAATACTCCTGCATAAGTGCTGCCCCAATCCCAGTTGACGAGGCGTCACTTCGAAGAACAAAAGTCTTCTCAATAGTAGGTAACCTAAGAATAGGTGGGGATGAGAATAGAGTTTTAATTTGGTCCAACGAGAATTGACATTCTTGAGACCAGCGGATCAGATTAGGTGATCCTTTCTTCGGTAAAGTAGAAAGCGGTGCCATAATGGAAGACAGATTCGGAATGAACCGTCCGTAAAATTGTATCAAACCTAAGAGACTCCGTACTTGTTTCTTCGTCGTAGGAACAGAAATGTTTAGTATTTTCGAAACATTGTGGTCCTCTGTCTTTAAAAGACCATGACCAACACGATGACCCAGGAAAGAAATCTCGCTAAATCCTATAAAGGCTTTAGAGGGTTTTGCAGTCAAGTTATACTCGCGAAGAGTAGACAGCAATTCGTATAAACCCAAATAGTGATCTTCCCAGGAATCACTGAATAGACAGATATCGTCTAAGTATGCTATGACATCAGTACGATATGAAAGAATTCGACGCATCATGCGTACGAATGTAGCAGGGGCGTTCATAAGGCCGAAAGGCATGAAATTCCATTGAAATAAACCCCTAGGTGTAGAAAAAGCGGTAAGAGGTTTGGCACGTTCAGTTAAAGGAACTTGCCAATAACCTTTAGACAAGTCTAGTTTGGTAAAGAATCTAGAATTAGAAAGTTTGTTTAGTAGCTCTTCTAGTGAAGGCATAGGTTCAGCATCAAACTCGTAACTTGGTTCAATTTGCGATAATCAACGCAAATGCGAATATTATTGTCTTTTTTTCGGACAATAACCATAGACGAAGAGTATGGTGAAGTAGATGGTTCGATTATTTCCAATCGTATCATCTCATCCAATTCTTTCTCGACTTGTGATTGAAAATGGATAGGTATTGGATAGGGTCTGACTCTGATAGGATTATGGTCAGTAAGCACTATGTCATGCTCGATGACATGTGTGTGTCCCGGGATGTCTGTAAGGACATCCTGAAATGTCTGCAACATCGAAGAGACTTGTCGATGTTCTTCAGCGGAAAGATTAGGAGAAACGGTAACGTTTTTCCAAGATTCCGTAGAATGAAGTGGGACCATAGGAAGTGGAAGATTGACATCAGAAAAAGTAGTTTCCTCATCCTGTATGACTGACAGGGATGAGTAATGACCATGAGGTACTGGAGAGTCGTCCGTCGCCTGGAAAATAGGCTGCAAATAGTCAGGTCGTTCATGAAATTCCGACAACATATTTATGTGGAAAGTTTTATGTTTCCCATCAATATCGACAACATAGTCGACGTCGGAAATCTTGGAGAATATTGCATATGGACCTTTCCATGCAATAAGAAGTCTGTTCTCCCTTGAAGGAAGTAGAACGAGTGCTTTGTCACCTGGACAAAGTTGTCGTAGACATCTATTTTTATTAGCAAATTGTCTTGCCTTTTCTTTGGCAAACTCGGATGACGAAGTTGCTAATTTGCATGCCTCGATGATCTTTTGCCTTAGAGCAATGACATACTCATAAAAAGATTGAGTGTCATCGGTAATATTATCGGCAGTGATGAGATCGTGAAGTAAAGACATAGGACCGCGCTGTCGCGCGCCAAAGACAAGTTCAAAAGGAGAAAACCCTGTGTGTTCATTGGGGACCTCCCTGTAAGCAAAGAGAGCCGCCGGTAAATCCCTGTCCCAATCCTGAGGATGATCCTCAGTTATCTTCCCAAGTAAAGTCTTTAGTGTCCTATTCAAACGCTCAACTAACCCATTCGACATTGGGTGATATATACTGCTGAGAGACCTTTTAATATGTAAAATAGACATTACCTGTGACATAGTGTCGGATATAAGTTGCGTGCCATGGTCTGACAATATTTCTCTGGGGAAACCCAAGCGAGAAAATATCAGCCACAGAGCGTCTGCGATATCAGCAGTTGAGATGCTCTTAAGAGGGATAGCCTCTGGCCAACGTGTGCACATATCGACACATGTGAGGATAAATTGATGTCCTCTAGCCGACTTAATCCTAAAAGGACCGATAATATATATCGCCATCTTCTGAAAAGGACGAATAGGAATGTCAGCAGCCTGGATAGGCGCAGAATGTCATGGTCCTCTCGATTTGACCTCCTGACATACCTTGCAAGATCGACAGTAAATACGTATGTCCTTGCTTACAAATGGCCAAAAGAAAGCCGCAAGAACTCTCGACTTTGTACGGGAAAACCCCATATGTCAAGCACATTGTGAGTCATGAGCATGTTGCAATATTTGCAACCTCATACTCTTAGGCACAAGAATTTGAGAGTGTGCAGACATAGTCGAGTCTTGTACCATACGTACAAGTACGCCGTTCTTCATAGAAATCCAAGACTTTCTATTTGTATTTTGATTTGGATCACCTTTTTTTGCTAGTATGAAGAATTTTTGCAAAGAAGGATCTTCCTCTTGCAACTTTATGAATGAGTCACGTGAAATAATGCAGTGACTACCTTGGCTATTTACTTCATCATCACTAGTCAATGAAGTTTGTGGTGTTTCAAGAGCCTGTGCTCTTGTGACCACTGCATTGGTAGCATGCATATTTTGATCTTCCCACGCAGCTATCTGCTGTGGGGTACATTCACTAACTCCGTGAATACGACCGATAATAAGGTCCGCAATAGGGTTAGGAAGAAGACACGCGTGGACATCTCCCGTAAAGAAGGGAGTAGCAATATGTATTATGGCAGTAGGATACTTTTCCAAAGTGCCACCAAATGTGACACATTTGATGACCTTTCCTGTAGCACAGGATGGATTTACAAGAGATTGTCTAACACCAATAGTAGTACATCCAGAATCAAACAGAAGTGAGACTGGATTACTATTTACAAGACCCTTATGTAGTATAAGAGAACCTCTCCCGTCATGCGCAACTGCTGCAGGGAGAGCGGGAAGAGGGTGACCACAGCTTAAAGTAGTTACGGTAGTTGGTTCGAACAAAGTACTACATTGGGGACATTTATTTGCTCTACCAAAATCAAAAGCAGAACATCCGATAGCATTAGGGTTTTTATCATTATTAACCTGTTTATCCGCTCCCTGAGATTCTTGTTGTACAGAGTTTGTCTGTTGATATCTCTTTCTCTTATGTAGAGATCTACCGCGACCATTATTGCCTCTGAAATTATCATTATTTTCCCTCCTGTAATTGTTATCCTGGTTTGTGTTCCAGTTTCCATAATTGTCATTATCCTCTCTGTATTGATTTGAAAATCTAGTAGTTTGATTTTGAGGTTTACGTGAAAAGTAGTTACCTCTATACTGACTACCTTTGCGGAAATGTCTAAAACTATTAGATGGATAATAACGAGGAGTGTCAGCTTGTCTCCAGTTATTCGAAGAGGAATCACCATGTGATTGATTGCTATGATTTTGATCATAATTACGGTTACTCTTTCTATTAATATTATTTTGAGTACCCTGAAATTTACGTTTGAAGTTTTGGCCATATGGTGCTGCCGAAGCAACTGGCATACCTTCTTTTACTCTAGAGTTGCTAATGGTTACGTGAGGGTGCGCAGTCACATACTGGCAACAGTATTCTTCCATTTCTTTTATGTTTTTAGGCTTACGCTCATGAAGAAAAGAAAGAAAAGATTCATTGACAGAAGACATAACCTTGTCTCTGAGTAGTAAGTCCATAAGTGCTTCATATGTATGTTCTGTCTTAGACAGCTCAACCCAACGTGAAAAAGTAAGACGTATCTTTGAAATGAATTCAGAGAATTCAACTCCAGTATCTGGCAACATATTTTTAAATTGAAGACGATAACCGTCTTCGTTAAGTTGGTACTTCTTTAACAAAACTGCCCTGATAACTTCATAATTGTTCTTGTCAGGCTCATCTACCATACTTAACATACTCAAAGTATCACCTCTAAGTAAGTTGGACAATTGATAAACATACATTGATTTATCTATATTATGTGTTGTACATGCACGTTCGAATCTATCCAGATAAAACGTTATATCATCACTGGAAGCATTGAATGCAGGTAACTTTATCTTAAAATTACTTGCATTGAACTTATCAGACCCCTTATTTGCATCATTAGCATTAGCAGACAACTTCAACTTTTCTAACTCCAAAGCTAAACGTTTTTCTTCATGCTCCATTTTTGCTTTTCTCTCATCAGCCTCTCTTTGTAACCTTCTTTCCTCAGCTTCAGCCTCTCTTTGCAACGTTTTTTCCTCAGCTTCAGCCTCTCTTTGCAACCTTTTCTCTTCAGCCTCTTTTTCAAGTCTTTTATTTTCAGCCTCTCTTTCAAGTCTTTTATTTTCAGCTTCCTTTTCAAGCCAGTGATTCCGCCCTGGGAGATCTAGAAACCAGACACGGACTACCACCTAGCAGAAATACTTAAGAAAACAAATAATATAGAAAATATTAAAAACACAGCCAATAAATATATACAACAAATATCAAAAGACAGCATTACTGTGTACACAGATGGATCCAAGGGAGAGGATGGCAAATTGGAGATAGGAATATATATTCCAATATGGAAAATGGCAAAAGAATATAGCATCACGGAAAATACATCCATTTTCACTGCAGAGATGGTGGCAATACTAAAAGCACTAGAAATATTCTCTAATAACCCTCCTAAAAAATTAACAGTTTTAACTGACTCTCTTTCAACAATTAAAGCACTTAGAAACTTACGAGAATGTAGTAGACCTGATATAGCAGAGGAGATTTTTCTGGTTACTACATACTTATATTCCAGAGGATGTTCAGTATTAATTGCTTGGATACCTTCACATGTTGGCATAGAAGGAAATAAAAAGGCAGATAAAGAAGCCAAGAAAGGTAGATCTGATAAAAATCTAATAAATGTAGGGATGAGCAAATCAGAAATTAAGAGCTTAATTAAAGATTTAATAACAGATGAATGGAAAGCAGAGTGGGATAAAAATCTGAAAGGAAGACATGCATATAAGATGTTCAGGGCTCCAACAAGAAAATGTCAGATATCTAGGGAATTGAAAATTCCCAGTAATAAGAAACTTCTCAGACTACAGCTGGGAAAAGGCTATTTCAGAATAGAAGAACCTTACTGTGCAGGATGTTTTCAAGACAATAATATAGAACATTTCTTGTTAAAGTGTAAGAGGTATGACCAAATGAGAATACCAATATTGGATTATTTGCAGGCATCCAACTTACTTATAAATATAGAGGAGGTGTTGAGAATAGACAGACCTAGGGAACTGCATAATATAGTCAAACAATATTTAACACGAACACATGTCAATATATAGTGGCTGGGAATGTGAAGGTCTGATGCTGTTCTTACAATGCATGTGACTTTAAACAGATGAAAGTCAATTAAATATCTGGTGAAGTCCGTTATATAACTAGAACCACCAGGCCTATACACCCCTCCACTTTAATATTATTCGTGTTCATAGTTTCTTCTTGATTTTGTTTGTTTTTTATTTTTTATTTTATTATTTAACGTATAGGCCTAAGCACAATTGTGAGTATCCCTATTTTCAAATGTGATGCCACTTTCTCATGTCGGCAGTTGTTCATATTATTTGGAATTGAAAACAATATATATCCTAATTATAACCCATCAGAGGTTGAACGGGATTTCTGTTTATCTTCATTAATTTAAAAAAAAAAAAAATTTCTGCAATGTGTATAAAAGGTAACTCTGAAAATGGGACCTTGTTCAAAATTATCACAGGGCTCAGTTTTGATAGGACTTGAAAAGTATCTCTAGCTGAGGGAAATCTACGTCTAACTTGCTCGAGAGATTCTTTTTGCACAGACGCACATCTTTCCGTGACATTTTCTTGTTCTTGATGGACCTCACGGTCCATGTTCTGCTGTAGAAACCTATTCCATTCTGTTAAGAACTTAACACCAAAATCAACTTCATCATCATCATTCCTTTTCGTTCCCTATGGAACATAGGGCAGAAGCAGTTGCTCTCCGTCGGTTTATATTCTAGGCTGACTTTTTCAGCTGTGCCCAAGTCATTCCAATTTCCTTAGTCTTCAATAGTTCTTCTCCAATTTCTCTTTGGCCTCTTCACCATTCTTTATCCCTGTGGGTTCCAGCCATGGGAATCTCTGGCAATGATTGATTCTTCTCATCTGGTTTATGTCCTATCCATCCCCACTTTCATAGCTTAATTTATGTTTGTATTGTCTGCATCTTTTCCTTAGCTCTATATTTTTTATTACGTCTGGCCATCTTATACGGAGGATCCGTCGGAGACATCTAACTACAAATGTCTGTAGCTTGGAGGTGATACTCTCTGAGGCATGCCATGTCTCTGAGCCATACAGCAAGACTGAATTCACATTTGAGATAAAGATTCTAATTTTATTCTCTCTGGATATAGCTGAGGAGTTCCACATTGGTCGAAGGGTATTGAGAGCCTATCTGGCATTATTTATCTTTGAGCAGACATCACCAACTGTTCCCCCTCCTTAGTCAATGTTACTCCCCAGAAATGTAAAGCTTTCTACATCTTCAACGACCTGATCGTTGATCTTCATCGAGTCTATCTGCCTATTATTTATTCTCATTTCCGTTGTCTTATTTAAATGTATGATTTGTCCCATCTTTGCTGCTTCTGTTACTAATCTATTTGTTTTCTCCTGCATATCACGCTGTCTATGTGATAGAAGGCACAAATGATCTGTAAAGTCTAGATCCTCAAGTTGTTTGTTAAATGTCCAGTGTATTCCAGTTTTCTCTCCCTCTGTTGTCTGTCTCAGGACCCAGTCTATGACCATAAGAGAAATTGTTGATGGCAGCACACATCCCTGTCTGACACCATTGTGTACTGTGAAGGGCTCTGATAGTTTTCCTTTGTATACTACTGTGCATGAGGCCTCCCGTTAGAAATCTTGGGTGATTTTAATGAATTTCTCTGGGATTCCATAATGTCTCAGGATTTTCCACATCGCATTACGGTATATACTGTCGAAAGCTTTTTCGAAGTCCACAAAATTGATATACAATGGGGTCTTCCACTCATTTGATTGTTCCATGATGATTCTGAGTGTTGCTGTCTGGTCTGTACATTATCTTTCTGCACGAAATACTGCTTTTTCTTCTCCAAGTTTGTCATTGTAGTATAATTTGTATACACACGCTTCGTTTATGAATGAACAAAGGGATAACTGGATCAGCCAATGAATACGCGGGAGCATGCAGCCGCCGATCAATAAAGTCATGGCGATTTATATGCGAGATGAATCTGTTAGAAGTTTCAGTTAGAATTAAGTGGATTGTAAGAAAGTGCATTATCGCAGAGTGATATAAATTAGTTCATTAGTTGAAGGATAAATCTAATAATATACCATTTCCAATCTAATCTGTGCTTAACACCTATCCAAGAGGGTTCATATGAGTCAACAAAAACCTGAGATCTTGAGTGCGGATCCTTCTGTATTATCAGCTCGTAATTTCAGTAACATAGTATGGTCTAGGAATACTCGCGCTATCAGTGTCACAATGTGAATGACTGGAACACATTCAAAATGAAGGAATGCGACTAGTTTTGAGCTGTACGGGTGATACCTCCATTGTGACAATGAGATACGTGTTTGGATTGCTGTCGATTAGGTCCAGATATGCAATGGCCTAGGCAAAGGCCTATATGCGGGTAACCTCCGACAAAAGGCACCCCCTACATGAGACCGTAGCTTATATCAAAAGAGAAAGAATAAAGAGGGGATGTCATGAATAACACAGGCAGAGGCTACGATTCATCAGATGACCAGGGCTGAAAGTATATCCAAAGGGGAAGAGTGGAGTAAGTCAGTGGAGAACTGGATAAACCACCAGCAGATCATCATTAGTCTTGGCAGAGAGTGCAGACCTAGGGGCTATGGAAAAGCAGAGCTGGAGATTAATCAGCAGACAAGTGATCATGCTGGGGATGATGACACCATTTTGTACATTGATAGGTCTGTAGTGCGGGGTGAAAAATCAGGATGGGGCTTCTCTGCGAGAAAAAAAAAACAGGGTCGTTGCTGAACCGAGTGGAGCCTCTAGTGCCTTCCTTGCTTGTTTACCAATTGTCAATGACTCACTCCCATATGTAAGAATTTGTTCTATAGAACACTGAAGAACTCTCTTTTTTACTTCCAATGATAATGAATTGTTGTACAAAATACTCTTCATTTTATAGAAAGCCGCTTGTGCTTGAGCTAGTCTGCTCTTTATTTCTGAGATGCATCTTCCATCCGTTGTTATTGACGTGCCCAGGTATTTGAATTTATTTACCTGTTTTAAAACTGTGCTGATGATGTTGCCCTGATGGCTAAATGAGAGGCACATCTCCAATCCAACCTGCAAGTCTGGAAGGAAGAGCTGGAGAAGAGAGGGATGGTCATAAGCAGCTCTAAAACAAAATCCATGGTGATATCACGAGAAGAAAGAAGACATCAGATTAAGTTGGGAGAACAGGTCCTGGAGCAGGTCGACCACTTTAAATATCTCGGAGCTATAATAGACCGAAAGGGAGGCATCAAAGAAGGGTTGGCCACTCGACAAGCAGCGGCTGGGAGACTTTTTCAGGCCATAAATCGAGGATTCATCTGTATAAAAGAGGTTGGTAAGAAAACGACAATGGCTGTATACCGCTCCACCTATGTCCCAGTCTTGACATATGGATGCGAGTCATGGGCAATGACTACAACCCAAAAAAGCCAGATCCAAACCTCAGAAATGAGGTATCTGAGGAAGGTGGTTGAAGTAACAAGAAGAGATATGGTCCACAACCAGACGATACATCAAGGCCTAAAATCCTACCCGCTGCAGACCCAAGTAGAACAGTCCCAACTAAGATGGTTTGGCCATGTCTGCAGAATGGGAGAAGATCGGCTACCATGACAAGCATGGGAAACAAAGAGCCAGGATTCAGACCCCCAGGACGACCCAGAGTCCGCTGGGAGGACAACATTAGACAATCTTTGAAGGATCGAGGACTAGAATGGAACCAGGCCAGGAAGAAGACAGCCGATAGGATAGTCTGGCGCTCTCTCTTCCAAACCTCTACACCTCACGGTAGAAGGGGAATGACTAAGTAAGTAAGTACGTTTTAAGACTGTTTCATTCACTTTGATAGTGTATTTTGGGGGAGCCATTTTCTTTGAGACGACCATTAAAGGCAGAGGCCTTTTTTTCACTGTCTATCACTATTGTATCAACAATTTCCTGCTGCTCCTTTTCACTATTAAGACTATATCATCCGCGTATCTCAAGTTGTCTATATTATGTCCGTCAAATGATATTCCTGGCATGTCCTCTAGAGATCCCATTATATTTTCACTGAACAGATCAGGTGACAGCACATATCCCTGCCTGACACCCTTTTTTACTTGCTGATACGTTTCTATTAGGCTGCTAATTCTTACAACTGCTTTTGTTGCCAGTACATGTTCTTTATTTTCCTCAAGTCGTTACCATCAATGTTCATGCTTTCTAACATTTTTAAAAATAATTTTCTCATGTTTCACCTTGTCATATGCTTTAATGTAATCTATAAAGCACAAGTACAGATTGTGGCAAATTTTTATTTTCAACCCGCCAGTTCTTTTTTTTTAATTATTATGGTTGTTTCTTTTTCTATTTTATTTTAAACAGGTTTTCTGATATTTGGATGTTTTCATGTCTTGTCATGGATCTATTAATTGCAGGAACACCACCACCACCACCCTTTTCATTCTGGGGTGCAGGTAACCACTACCCGCAATTTCATTCATTCATAATCCTCCACTCCCAAAAGAGCATAGGCCTTCAACAAATACATGCCAAGTCCTCATGTCACGTGTCATCATCTCAAGTTCTGTCCACGTTCTCATCATTATTTTCACCTCTGTTTCCAGCTCTCTTCTCCATGTGCTTCTTGGTCTACCTCTGCCTCTCTTGCCCTGGGGATTCCCGAACAAGGACTGTCTTGTAATGCTATCAACAGGTCTTCTCAGTGTGTCCAATCCATCGTCTTCTTCTCATCTCTTGTTCCACTGGCACTTGTCTAGTTCTTGTCATCAGTTCCACGTTGTTAACCTTGTCATACCATTTTAATCCCTCTATTCTACACAAGCACCCATTTATGAAAGTCTGTAGCTTTTTGGTTGTTGTCTTTGTTGTTCTCCATGTCTCCGAGCCATACAATAGGACTGACTTCACATTTGAGTTGAAGATTCTTATTTTTGTGTTGGATCCTATTTCTCTTGATCTCCATATATTTCCCAATGCAATGAAAGCTCCTCTTGCCTTTTGTAATCTTATTTTGATATTTCTGTCTGTCCCTCCAACTTTATCTATATTACTGCCAAGATATGTGTATGATTCTACATCTTGTATTGGTGTTTCTTCAAGTTCAACCCTGTTATCATTACCTGCATTTATTCTCATTATTTTTGTGTTTTTCCCTGTGTATTTTCAGACCCAATTGCTGTGACCTCTCATCGAGTGTTTTCAATTTGTCCTGCATCTGATTACGGTTAATGGACAGAAGAGCCAAGTTATCAGCAAAATCCAGATCATCCAACTGCTTTATCAGAGTCCACTGGATTCCATTTCTGTTGTTTGTTGTCGATGATCTCATAACCCAGTCTATTGCTAGTAAGAAAAGAAATAAGAGGCATCCCTGTCTCACTCCTGTTCTTATCCCAAACATTGTAAATTTCCCTTCATAGGCAACTTAACCAGATATCCTTCCTTCCATTCTGCTGGTATCTCTTCCTTTTCCCAGACTTTACCAAGTAATTTATGTAACATCTCTGTAGCCATGTCGATATCTGCTTTGATGGCCTCTGCTGGAATGCCATCAGGTCCAGACGATTTTCCATCTCTTAGACGTCTTATGGCTTTCTTTATTTCTTCCTTCATTGATCTTTCACCGTTAATTTGTAGCTCTTCTTCTGCTGGCTGGATGTCCGGGGGGGTTTTGTGGAGCTGGTCTATTGAAAAGGTCCTCAAAATATTCTGTCCACCTCTTCATTTGCTCTTGTATATTGCTGAGCAGTTTTCCATTCTTGTCTTTTATGAGGCAACTTGTTTGCTTGTATTTCCCTGTTAGCTTCTTTGTGCTGCTATACAGTTCTCTCATATTTCCTTTGGCTGCAGCATCTTCTGCCTCTCTTACCAACTCCTCAATATACTTCCTCTTGTCTCTTTTTACTTCTTTGTTTGCTTCTGTGTACACTTCTTGAGCCTTGGCTTTGGCACTTCTGGTTTTGCTTGTGTTTAAATCTGCTTTCTTGTTTTTTCTGTCTTTTATCTTATTGATGGTTTCTGTTGTTATCCATGCTTTTTGTTGTTGTTCCCTTTTCCCCAGTATTTCTTCACATGTCTCATTCCATACAGTTTTGACCTGTTGCCAATAGTCTTCTGTAATCTCTACATCTTCCAGCTGTTGGCGCACTTGGAATTTGTTGGATACTGTGACTGCAAATTTGTCTCTTGTTTCTTAGATGTCCTACATTAAATTGTTGTCTATAATTTTGCATTGTTGCATATCTCTTGAGTTTCATTTTTACTTTGGCTATCAGAAGGTGGTGATCTGATGCCACATCTGCTCCTCTATATACCTTTACATCCTGCAATGATGATCTAAACTTCTTGTTTATGCATATATGATCAATCTGATTTTCTGTTCTATGGTCTGGTGATCATTCATTATTCCTAGCCCATGTTTTCTCATGACTTCTTCAAAGCTGGTGTTGACTGTACCTATCTTTGCATTCATGTCACCCATTAAAATTGTGATGTGTCTTCTTTTTACTTTATCCATAATTTCATGTAGTCTAGTATAAAATGCTTCTTTCACAGACTCTTCTTTGTAATTAGTTGATGCATAACATTGGATGACATTTACATGTATTTTCTTTTTAGCTGTTTTAAAGTAGCTGTTATTAATCTGGGTCCAACAGCTTCCCATTCAATGAGTGTTCTCTTCTTTAGATAACATAAGAGCTACCCCTTCTCAATCAAGATTCCACATTTTCAATTCATGCATATGATATTGACGAAGGAGAAGTTGTCGACATGGATGCCGAGTCGCTGACAAGTGACAATTTTCAACAGTAACAAGTTACAACTAACATTTTATATTTGATTTGAGGAACATTTTGTTAATGTACTGTTAAAATATGCTTTTGTAGTTTAAATATTTGACAGGATGGGGTAACCAGCCCCATGCCCAACCCTCCTTAGTCGCTTTCTACAACATGCATGGCAGGGAACAGTGTTACTATTCTTAGCTCCCCTTTCGGGCCCTGGTAACCCACTTTTAAAGTTTACTGGATAACATTTAGTAGGAACTTTGTTCTTTTTTTCCCGGTCTATTCTGTAACATAGTGCTAACCTTTGGGGTTGTTAACTTGTTGGGTTCTTTTTTTCTCTCAATAAGGGGGAGGGCACATGTATTCTGTTATTTTTCTATGTATGACATTCTGATTTTATTTGATCTTTTTTTTGATGTTCGATGTTGTAAAGTTTAAATGATAATAAACAACAAAAGAACTTACCTTCGTTTGATGGTCAGACCCATACCCAATTAATCACAGTTTTTCACATTTGTGTGTCTTGTTGTCACATAACTGTGAGTGTATGTAGTTAAATTTATATTTACATATATATATATAGAGAGGTGCAATATTGTCTGGTACTAAAAGATAGTCATATAGATAGGCTGAACTAGAGAAACTTCTTATTCCAGAGACAGATCTTCTTCTTACACTATCAACACATGAAACTCTAGTTTCACATCTTTATTTCTCACATACTCATATTAGTAATATTATTACCATCCACTCTACTCAGGCAGGACCATAAATAACTTTCAAACCTATCTAAACTTACGACAGCAGTCTGGTTTCATCTTGGCAAGCAATCTTCACAGTGTCTTAAAACTACGAAAAGGTCAGGTTATAAGGCCCTTCTTCCCCTGCATTTGTTTTGTTACAATGCTATGAAAGCTCAGTGGGGTAATTTCAAAATTATTTCCGCCTGAAATAATACGCGTGATGCAAAAGGCATTTCTTAGGGAAATTTTGAACTCTACTTCTCCCGCCGGCATTTAAAACCAGTGTCCCCGGGATCAAAGGTACTTTTTCCGAATTCCCAATTAAAACTCTTGAGCTGGCTAGTAAAATATATTCGTGAAGTGTATGAGATAGGAACGAGATCTTTTCTTTGTAAAGTTGAACTTTAAATTAAAGTCTCTTTTCTTAACTCACAGTTGCATAAAGATCTACCAAATCAGCCACTGGGATATACCGGTAGATCGGGATCAACTGGTTGCTGACCCCTGCCTTAGATAAACAGACATATAAATAAATGTGGTTATGTGAGAGTGATGAGAAAAGCCTGACAGACCACCAACTTTATGAGAGAAATAGAGGTAGTTATACGAGAGTAATGAGAGAAGTCTGAAACACTCCTCCAACTTTATGAGAAAAATAGATGTGGTTATATGAGAGAAATAGACATAGTTAAATTTGTGAGAAGCCTGGGAGAGACTACCAATGTTACAGATGTGGTTATATGGAAACTGTGAGAGAAATAGATGTTGTAATATCAGAGCAATGAGAGGAAGTCTGGGATAGACTGCCAGCTTTATGAGAAATAAATGTCGTTAGATAAGAGCGAATGAAGAAGACATCTTTGTTCAAGTAATGTTTTTGTTTTGTTTACTAAACAGAATAACTGCAGGGCAGAAATGTAGAAAGGTCACCATGCCTATTCCTTCACCCTGATAAAATAAATACATTGTTCATTCATTTTAGATGCATATTAACTATTCTCTATCCTTGATAAGCATCCAAGTGGTAGAGTAGTTAGAATGCTTCATTCTCAAGGCAAAGGGACCAAGTTCAAAACCAGGTTATATCACACTTCAGTCTACCCAGCTGTCAAAATGGGTACCTGACTCTCCTTGTTATTAAGGAAGGCAAATGTAGGGAGAAAAGGGATCCCCCTCCCGCCAACAAAGTTGAGACCTAGTAAAGGTGAAGTCTGTAACATTTCAATCCTGGACGGCAGTCTCTGGCCATAGGTTGACCTTGACTGACCTTTCCTTGATTCTCATTCTCCAGTTTACAGTTTTAAAAAAAATTCAGTTCGATTACTGTGCTATAAATTCAACTTGTTCTTAGACTGTGCTTCCATCTTGAACCCAAAGTCTGCTCAACATGGCTTTTTAGTTCCTCTGTTAACCTCCACATGTTCAACGTATCACACGATCTCACTAGCTAAATAGCTGTTTGACTAACTACCTACATTTCTAGCTAATTAATTAACTAGCTCATTAACTAACTAATGAACAAACTAATAAACTAACTAGTTAGATAGCTAACTAAAAAAAAATGTCTAAATAGTTCACTAAGTAACTGGCTAGTTAATTAACTAACTAGCTAAATCAAGAATCAACTAATTAGCTAGCTCAATAACTAATGAACTAACCAGTTAACTAACTAACTTGCTAATCTCTCCTTAACCATCTTAACTAACTCATAAACTCTCTCATTAACTAACTCAATCACACACACACATACGGATTACAGACTAAAAAAGTCAATGAAATGTTGAAACAAATTACTTTTGAAATTTATTTCCAGAACATACAATAATGATAATTGACTGTTGTAGTCCGCAAACTTTAACATGATCAAATATAGATTCCAGTTGTGTATGAGGGGAGGAATCCATGCCAAAAAATTAAATAAAGTACATTGAAAAAAAAAAAAACTTTACAATAACATTTACTTATAACCACTAGACATTCCAAAGACATAGCGTCAAAAATGCTAAACATCTGCCTTCCAGTCACGGGTGTACTTAAAGTATTTGGCACCTGAGGCTGACCATACCTTTGGCATCCCCCCCCCCAAATTTAAAGAAATAAAATATACTATGCTTGCAAGTAAATTTTAAACAGATTTACAAACAGTCAAGGGAGTGCAGAGACCAAAACAAAAAAAACGAAACCCTGATTTAGACATTTCAGACGAAGAACAGTATTTGTAGTGATCTTTTATAGCTACAGAATAAAATGAGAGTAATGAGAGAAGTAAGTAAAGACATATTTGCCTACATATAACATTTTTATTATTTCCTGACTTAATTTGATTGTTTACGCAATTTTTTTCTATTTGCTGTTTTCTCACATCTTGGACACAAAATAGCAGAAGATGGCATATATGAAAAAGAAATAAATGAAATCAGGATTGGCCAAAGCAACATTCAACAACATGAGACATTTTAAAATCCCAAAAAATTACTCACAAATTAGAAAATTGAGTCTTCAAGTGTATGTATATGAAATAGAAGCCTTTTGAAACAGGAATTTTGCTATTTATATCTCGTACCTGCCGACTTCTTTCATATTATGTCATTATTTTGTTATGTCATTTATCTTTTGTATTATTGTTATCTGTAAGATTTCTTTACCTATTCTGTATTTTTACTTGCATACTTACTGTTACATTTTTGTTCCCTTGTTGTTTATTCTTTTCATCTTTCCTGATCGCTCAACTTATCCTTTTTTGTTCATCAATTTTTTTATATGTTAGCAGCGTCTGCTGTTTTGTTCTCTAAATTATCTTATTTTATAATCTTTTTCTCCTGTTTGTGACTGATTGGTAAAAGGGAAAACCCTGAAATATCCCATATTTTTGTTGCATCATTTAACTAAAACTGACTATTTTGTCTTGTATATTCCAGTTTTACAGCAGCTCTTCCCCCCCTCCCCGCCTTATTATTTATTCATAATTTTGTGTGTGAAAGGCAACCAGTTGTCAGACAGTAGTTTACTGGTTGATGTCAGACAGTAGTTCACTGGTTCTTCTCCTGTTCTCTTATGTGGATTGCACTAGTGAAATAAGATATACTATCTAGACCATGGCCCTTGGGCTGAATGAGGCCCATGGCTTCATTTTATGCAGTGCGCTAATGATGTATCAACCTTTTGAATGATTGATCCATTTCTTATGTCACAGAAAGCTGGAGAAAACAGCTAATTTTACATTGTTTTTTGACATTTCTAAAACTGTAGTCAGTTAATGGTAATTTTGTCTCAAATAAAAAAAAAAGTAATTCCCCCCCAAAAATGTGAAAGTACTTAATGATATTCTACAATACATGTATTCTGTGAATATATAAATTGATGCAGATGTTGTTTTCTGATCTTGTAAATATCCTTGATTTTACCGTGTCTTCTTGACCTTTGTGACCTAAAATATTTACTTTCTGACTCTTCGCTAAAAAAAAAAAACACTGTGCTAACCCTTGATCTAGATAATGCCCAATCAAGAAAAAATGTCCACTTCACACACTTAACAAAACTCCGGCATTCTTAAACATTATCTGTCAAATCTCACATGAAAATTCTGGATGTCACATTGGTTGTTATGAACACGGAAAGACAGATACATGAAGTAGGCATCTGTTAAAAACTATGTAAACACATAGATGCAAACTTATTTCAGGCACTTATTACTTGTGCTCAAGGCTTGCTGGAGGTAAAAGTGAGGCACAGATAGTTCAGGGACCGGTGTCATTCCAGGCTCGGCCACTTTGAGGATAACAGACTGTTCATCAAGTAGATAGTTATACCTAAAAAAAAACAAAAAAACTGAAAAGTCATTGACTGCCTTTTCCTGCTGCTAACTTAACCACATTTTCATCATCATCATCTTTCAGCTGCCCAAGGAGCATAGGCCTTCAATAAAGTTATGTGAGGTCTTCCGTTCCCATGCCGTTAATTCTAGATCTTTCCATGTGGTCCTCATTATTTTAACTTTTCAGTTCTCCATGTGTTTTTCAATCTGCCTCTTCTCCTCTTTCCCTGGGGATTCCAGAATAAGGACTGCGGTTCCTCAATATGTGTCCTATCCATCTCCAGTGTCTTCTTCTCATCTCTTGTTCCACTGGCACTTGTCTAGTTCTTGTCATCAGTTCTACATTAGTGATCTTGTCAAACCACTTCAATCCTTCTGCTATAAGCAAGTATCCATTTATGAAAGTCTGTAGCTTGTTGGTTGTTACTTTTCTTATTCTCCATGCTTTAGAGCCATACAATAGGATATACTTTACTACATTTTGCTTAAACATATAAGGAGGGGAAACCCGAGGCCTGTGAACAGTAAATAAATAAACAAATTATTTATATGTTGTTTGTTTATTTATTTACATTTTGCTTAACAAGTTCACTGCCAGTGACCGCACATGGAGTCATTAGCAAATATAAAATTTTTCTAAACAGTTTTTAAGAAAACATTTTAATAAAAAAATAAATTAAGGTACAAGGGTATATAACTCTGTCCTGTGTAGTTGTCGGAGGTCAGGAGAGACAAAGAAAGAATATGACTATGGCTCTCTCAGGCATGTCATAAAAGGCGGCTAATATGAGATTGTGTATGGACCTGGCAACTTCATCATGTAGTGGGGAGCTAAAGTTTGTGTTCTTGAACTAGGGTGTCACAACGGTTGATGTGAGTCCATGTTGTTGTAAGATTTCTGTGATGTTGTCTAGGGCGTCACAGCGGTTGATGTGAGTCCATGTTGTTGTAGGATGTCTGTGATGTTGTCTAGGGCATTACAACAGTTGATGTGAGTCCATGTTGCTGTAGGATTTCTGTGATGCTGTCTAGGATGTCACAATGGTTGGTGTGAGTCCATGTTGTAGGATTTCTGTGATGTTGTCTAGGGCATCACAATGGTTGATGTGAGTCCATGTTGTTGTAGGATTTCTGTGATGCTGTCTAGGATGTCACAATGGTTGATGTGAGTCCATGTTGTTGTAGGATTTCTGTGATGTTGTCTAGGGCATCACAATGGTTGATGTGAGTCCATGTTGTTGTAGGATGTCTGTGATGTTGTCTAGGATGTCACAATGGTTGATGTGAGTCCATGTTGTTGTAAGATTTCTGTGATGCAGTCTAGGATGTCACAATGGCTGATGTGAGTCCATGTTGTTGTAGGATTTCTGTGATGTTGTCTAGGGCATCACAATGGTTGATGTGAGTCCATGTTGTTGTAGGATGTCTGTGATGTTGTCTAGGGTGTCACAATGGTTGATGTGAGTCCATGTTGCTGTAGGATTTCTGTGATGCTGTCTAGGATGTCACAATGGTTGATGTGAGTCCATGTTGTTGTAGGATTTCTGTGATGTTGTCTAGGGTGTCACAATGGTTGATGTGAGTCCATGTTGTTGTAGGATTTCTGTGATGCTGTCTAGGGTGTCACAATGGTTGATGTGAGTCCATGATGTTGTAGGATTTCTGTGATGTTGTCTATCTATCTACCTCTTGGTCTTCCCTGTTCCCTGAAACCAGATCTTCTACTGTTGCAGACGTGTAGTTGTAATTTAATGGGCTCCATTCTCATGAGATGGCCAAACCCCTCACTTTTCTATTTTTCTATATACAGGATGCAGAATGTAGTTTCTATAATTTTTCTGATATCATCATTTCTCATTCTGTTTCTCCTGGTAACATTAATGGGGCATCTCATCTTACAGGATGTGCCTTTCCTCTCCTGTCCTCTAGTCAAGGACCATAAAAAGGTGGGTAAAGGATCCCATTACATGCCCATTGAGGCATATTGGGAATATGGTGTTAGGCCCATATTTTCTTGACCATTAGCACACTAGGGGAGATGTAGTCAGCATCACGCCGGCTGCCTTCACTTTGGTACCCAATTCATGAGGCTGGGTTGATCCCATAGCCGTTTGCGGTCTAAAAAATCCCACCTCAACTGGGGATCAAACCATGGACCACCGAGTGAGGAAGCCAGTGCACTAACCACTGTGCTACTGCGGCTTCTGGTCAAGGACCATGCTTGACACTAACAGTGACAAGTTGGTAAGAATATAATTTTTGTAAGCTGTCATTTAGTTTTCATACTGATATTTTAGTAGCGGTGACCATTGACAAGTCACTGCAGTCTTTCATTTTCTGGAAGAATGCTCCTAGGTATTTGAACTCTGAAATTGTTTAAGTCTGGTGTCTGTGACATGTATGGCTATTGACAAGTCATCTTTTTTTTAACAGTGATAAAACTGAAAAGATAAATTGGTCACAAATGATAGCTGCAGCTCCACATTTCACATGGAATGCAAAAGAATGATTGAGCTTAAACTGAGGAGCTGAGAGAGCTAACACTGAGCTGCTGAGAGAGCTTAAACTGATGAGCTGGCAGCTGGAACAATTATTCCATCCTATCATGTCCTATAGAGCTTGCAGCCTTCATAGCTGCTGGTCCCATAGGAAACCCACATCCACATCAAAACATTCATGTGCTCTTCCAGCACTGACATCCACAACAATGTGTTTTACATGATGAGGTTGTCAGTCCCATACACAACCTCTTATTACTTTACATGAGGTTGTCAGTCCCATACACAACCTCTTATTACTTTACATGAGGTTGTCAGTCCCATACACAACCTCTTATTACTTTACATGAGGTTGTCAGTCCCATACACAACCTCTTATTACTTTACATGAGGTTGTCAGTCCCATACACAACCTCTTATTACTTTACATGAGGTTGTCAGTCCCATACACAACCTCTTATTACTTTACATGAGGTTGTCAGTCCCACACACAACCTCTTATTACTTTACATGAGGTTGTCAATCCCACACACAACCTCTTATTACTTTACATGAGGTTGTCAGTCCCACACACAACCTCTTATTACTTTACATGAGGTTGTCAGTCCCACACACAACCTCTTATTACTTTACATGAGGTTGTCAGTCCCATACACAACCTCTTATTACTTTACATGAGGTTGTCAGTCCCATACACAACCTCTTATTACTTTACATGAGGTTGTCAGTCCCATACACAACCTCTTATTACTTTACATGAGGTTGTCAGTCCCACACACAACCTCTTATTACTTTACATGAGGTTGTCAGTCCCATACACAACCTCATATTAGTCACATTTTACAACATGCTACAGAGGTTGTTTTATTCTGTCTTTGTCTCCTCAGGGCCCCCTAGAAGCTACATGGGGCCTTCTCTTCTATATGATAAATAACACAATGGTGTTAGCCATTCTAATTATACAACTTAATCATGATGTTAAAAATACTGGATAGAGAAAGTTGAGACTAATTATAAAACTTAATCAAGATGTTAAAAAAACTGGTAAGAGAAACTTGAGACAATATAAAGAACAAGATATTTAAAAAAAAAAAAAAGGGACAGAGAAAGTTGAGACATACACATAATTTCCATTCCTGTCCACCAACTTCTCAATATCCGGTGACAACATGTAAAATTTTTCCGAGCTGTTTGTGTATTGCCTGACTGGACACCAACAGGAAGTGGGTGTCATCATTTTGATAATAGAGCCACTTGTAATGTTGTCAGTTCCTGTATTAAAAAAATATACATTATAAATTAAATTAGTGCTGAGAAACTTGGACAACACTATTTAATTGGTAACATATAAACAAGTGAGGATCCTGTTACACACCCATTGAGGCATATTGGGAATATGGTGTTAGCCCCTTATTTTCTTGACCATCAGCATACTAGGGGTGATGTGGTCAGCATCACGGTGGATGCCTTTAACATTCCCAGAGTTGCTGCTCTGGTACCCTATTGATGACACTGGGTCTACCCTGGAGCTGTTTAAGATCTAAAAACAATCCCACCTCAACTTGGGCTTGAACCAGGACAACTGAACTGGGAAGATAGTGAGCTACCACAGCTCTCCATATGAACAAGCAACCCACTAAAAATGACAGGAATGAATGAGTGTGCTGTCTGCTGCATGCCCTGATGATGTCACTAATTCTCCTGTGATCATTCCATTAGTGTCCATTTCATTTTAACTTCGTTGGATCTTTATAATCAAACTTATCAAGACGTATGGACAATACACCATGACAAAATGGTAAGGCATGCACGTTCTTGTTATGGGTGTTTGATTTAACTTTCACGGTGCAATGTGCACCATTTTCATACTTTCCACACACACAAAAATGCACCATAAAAAGATTGCAAGACATGCGGCTCTTTCAATGAGCATTCAATTTAATTTTCACAATGCAGTGCACACCATTTCCATATTTTCCTGAAAAGCTGGTGGGATTGTTTCATTATTGGTTACAAACATTTGATGAAAAAAATCTGTGGATTCCTGAATAAATACTGACTAGTCACACTACATGCTGCGTTTCTTCAATGCGTTTTGTATCCACAGCATGCATCGCAACATATCTGGAGTCATCTTTATATGACCACCAGCTAAGCACAATGCTATAGTATTTGGATATGGAAGTGAAGCTCTCTGTCTGTGAGGCTAATTACACCCTCTTTGACTCTTGAAATCATTCACACACTTCCAGGGATCCCTCTTGTGGTGAAACATACTGAGAATCCAGCATTGGACACTATGCTTGGAGGAGTCACTTGAACTCCAGACATATCTCTAACATCTACCTGGCTTGCTGCATGCAGGAGGATCTCGCTATGGACCCATGTTAGGCAGGGGGAGCTGAGAAGTGGCTCTGTGTAGGACATGACAATTCATTGGGAAAGCCCAGAACCAGAGCACATAGGTCTGCATATTTTGAGAGCCTCATGGATGGCAGGGAATACACAGTATGCCACATGCATCTTCCTCCTAGCTTGGGATCAGATGTGATGATACTTTAAATACAAGCCAAGCTGGAGAAACTGGAGCTCATGACTTCAACTCAACACATTTCAGAATAGCAGAAAAGCCACAGGAAAAGCCTAGACCTACAGTGTAGATAATACCAAGGACTCTTCAATTTGGTATTGGCTGCAAAAGATCGAGAAGCTATGCAGCCATAGTTAAACAACAACAACAATAATATCTACTGAAACCATGTTTTCTTCACTTGTTGTTCTAATTCATAACCCTCCACTCCCAAAGAAGCATAGGCCTTCAACAAACACATGCCAAATCCTCCTGTCACGTGCCATCATCTCAAGTTCTTTCCACGCGTTCTCCTCATCATTTTCACCTCTCTTTCCAGCTCTCTTCTCCATGTGCTTCTTGGTCTACCTCTGCCTCTCTTGCCCTGGGGGTTCCAGAACAAGGACTGCCTTGTAATGCTATCAACAGGTTTCTTCAGTGTGTGTCCTATCCATCGCCATCGTCTTCTTCTCATCTCTTGTTCCACTGGCACTTGTCTAGTTCTTGTCCTCAATTCCATGTTGGTAACCTTGTCATATCATTTTAATCCCTCTATTCTACGCAAGCACCGGGGCAAAGTCTTTTACAGACAGGGGGTATGATGTGTTGGTGTTGTGGGTAGTGGGTTTCCTCCCTTGCTTCACCCTAGGCCTAGTGAATTCTTGTTCATGAAAGGAGCGACCATTGCAGTGTTAGTCTCTTGGCCTAGCAAAACCTCTCATACCCCAAGATCGTTGTGCGTGGTGAAGAGCCACACCCTCCTCGAGGTAGTCCTGGTAACTGAGGGTGCGAATCCTCAGGCTAAACACAACGGATCTAGAGGAGCAAACCTTGATAATAAAACCAGTGCACTACACCGTACATGCCCTCTGTGGGTGGGAAGGAGCCGGATGGATACTGAACAAGTCTTGGGAGTGGGAACGAGTGTGGACTGCTACCTGAAAATCGAAACCCATCGTACAGGCACAGAGACTCAGGATGTGACGATCCTATTGTCTTCAACTCTTGGTCACATGCCTAGAGCCTCGGAGAACTCGGCGTAACCAGCAGGCAATTTGGTGGCGGGGAAAGAGCACTGTGAGCCCTACCTTGGCTACGTATCACAAGGAGATGCAGAAACACCCCCTTTATCTCCCCCAGAGCTGGCACAGTACACTTCTGGCTCCTACCCGGGGTGGTAGGAAATCCACAGGCACCCCAGCATCACAATGCCATGAAGATGACAAAGTTGGAATTTACTAACTCAAACCTGGCAGAGCAAGTCCTCCATCAGATGCGGCCGATGCTGGGCCCACTGGCGCGTGGACACGTCCCGATCCCCATCGAGACTTGCCCGGGGAGCCCACCCCGGCTAAAAAAAGCAGAGAAGGCCACTCTCCAAACCTTCGATGTCTTGCGGGCAGTGTTAGGATGTGCAAGAACATGGACAGGAAGACTCCACAACTTCCCCACTGAAGACACGCCCACGACGGCCGTTGCCTCAATTGGCTGTGTGTGGTGTACCCAGAAAAGGGGCCTCCTAGTACTGAGGCACAGTTAAGTCAGTTAAGTCCCCGATGTCACTTATCGGTGCAGAGTTGAGAGAGATTGCTGAGCATCACAATCCCCCCTGTGTTGCAGTCTGATGAGAACCCAGCATTGCACACTGAGCTTGGGGGGGATCACTTGGGCACCAGACTTAATACTGGCTCTTGACTGGATGGCTGCATGCAGGAGATTTCTACAATGGAGAGATGGCAGGTGGTGGGTATCTGGAAGTGGCTCTGTGCAGGACGTGAGGATTCCTTGGGAGAGCCCAGAACCAGAGCACAGCATTGTGCAAGCTCTGCATAGTTGGAGAGCCCCTCCCCTGGATGATGGGGAATGCACAGTGTGCCACCCCACCTATCCCCAACTGCTAACTTAGAACCAGAAGTGGGGTCCTCTGTATGCGTGCCAGGCCAGGATAAAATGCCTGGGAAAGAGACTGGAGCTCAGAACTCCCTAACTCAAAGTTGCAGGATGGCAGAAAAGCCACGGGAAAGACAGGTCTATTTTGAAGATAACAACCATATTTTCACCATACGAGCTCGGATGCCGCCTCGGTAAACAAGGTCCGCGCAGAGCAGTGACACCCCCAGGCTGCTTGCAAATAGTCTACTACTGGGAACATAAACAGATTAGGGATGAGCCCACTCTCCCGTTGAACAGGTGCTAAAGTCGTAGATACTGGGCCAGAAGGCGCACCGGAAACCACAGTATCACGCAACTCGCTTTTTTTTTATGGATGAGTACACCGTCAAATAAATCTTGTACTGGTGCTCGCCCTGGGGAGCTCCACCAGGCAGGTGCAGTGCCGGGCTCTGAGCCTCGACAGAGCCCACCCTCAGCTACTGGAGGACCCTCTAGACCGTCTTGTGGAGTCAGCAGACGGCGGAGGAGAACTACTGACCGAAACAAAACAGAAAAAGAGAAACCCAGAGTGCCACTTGTCATGATGCACTGGAATGCAGAGGGAGTGAACAGCAAGCAAGCTGGATACAGCAAAAAGACAGAGCTGGAAAACATCTTGTATGAGAAGCAAGTCAGTGTTTGCTGTATCCAAGAGACTCACTTGAAAGCAGATCAAACCTTTAAAATAAGGGGATATCAATGCTTCAGATCCGACAGACAAGATAGACGAAAAGGAGGAGTACTTACTCTTGTAAGGAATAACATTCATGCACACGAAAGGAAAACCTACATGAATGGAGCAGAATATCAGCTGTTGCAGATAAAGGTAGACAAGATGGAAATAGAACTCCTGAACTATTACTGTCCAAACAACAAACCCCTGAGTCTCAGCTCTATACAGGTACCAGCCACCAACTTTATAGCAGTTGGAGACTTTAATAGCCACTCCCAGAGCTGGGGCTATAACCATCTGGATCACAGAGGTGAAGAGGTTGAAACATGGCAAGATGATCACTCCCTAATCCTAGTCAATAATGCCACAGATACTCCTACCTTCTACTCCAGAGGATGGCACACAACTTCAACACCAGATCTTGCCTTCTCCACACCAGATATAGCTGGATCTATTAGTAGAGAAGTAGGAGACCAACTAGGGGAAAGCGACCATCGCCCAATCTTTCTTACTGTCCAGAGTGCAACTCTCAGTACAGGCCCAGCCATTACAAGATGGAACTACAAAAAAGCCAACTGGGGTTTATTCAGGCATCAGGTAAACACGCTGCTGTCTACCCTCAAGGTACAGAACAGAGACATTAATGAAGTGGTAAAAGACTTCAACAGATGCATACTACAAGCTGCAAAAGAAACCATTCCCAAAGGATGCCGGCATAACTACATACCATACTGGTCCAGCACACTCCAAGAACGTCAGGAAGCTATGGACAGGGCTAGAAAGGATGCAGAGTCTCAGCCTTCACTTGAAACTCACAACAAATGGAAAAAGGCTGTAGCAGAGTTTCAGAGAACAAAGCTAGAAGAAAAACGGAAAAGCTGGAGAACTGAAACGGCATCGCTGAACCTTGAGAAAGACGGCAGGAAACTTTGGAGATTAGTCAAGTCTCTAAATGAAGAGCGTTCCTCACCTAGGCAGACTATCACATTGGATGAAGGTGGCAAACTTTTCAGAGGAAAACAAGCTGCAGACCTGTTTGCTAGAAGATACAGTTCAGAAAGCAACTTACCCATTAACATAGACCATCAGAGAGAGATAAGAAAAGAAATACTGGCAACCATGGGACAGACAGATACTCCTGCCCCAATGAGGGAACCCATCACACTAGGAGAACCACAGAACGCTATTTCCAAGCTTAAGTTTCAAAAGTCACCCGGCCCAGACAAAATCAGCAACGAAATGCTAGTAAATCTGAGCTCAGCAGCAAAGACACAACTGCTTGAGATATTCAACCACAGCTGGTTGAAAGGAACGGTACCCCAAGTATGGAGAGAAGCCATCACAATACCCATACTAAAGAAAGGGAAATGTAAGACCGAGGCTGCAAGTTACCGGCCAATCAGTCTCACAAGCTGTGTTGGGAAGACTATGGAGCGAATAGTCAACCACAGATTGAAATGGTATTTAGAGTCTGAGCAGATCCTGGTGCCGGAACAAGCTGGATTTAGAGAATACTACAGTATAGAAGACCAAGTTACTTACTTGTCTCAAGCAATAGAAGATGCCTTCCAGGAGAAGAAAAAGGTCCTAACGATCTGGGTCGACTTCAAGCAGGCCTTTGACAAGGTGTGGAAAGATGGCCTTATTGCAAAACTTAGGAGAAGTGGAATCCAAGGCAACATGATGAAATGGATCCAGTCATACTTGCATAACAGGAGAACTAGAGTCACTCTTGACGGTCTGCAGAGCAGAAAAGTGTTGCTCCATCAGGGGGTACCTCAAGGAGGAGTAATTTCCCCAACACTCTTCCTTGTTTACATCAATGACCTGGTGAAAGATCTCCCCTCAGGAGTGAAAGCTGCCTTATATGCAGATGACCTAGTACTCTGGTGCGCTGATGAAAACGTCACCACAGCAAATTATAGAATGCAGCGGGCAGCAGACATGCTGCTAGTGTCATGGGCAGAGAAATGGCTTATCACAATAAACACAGACAAAACCTCCACAACACTGTTCTCCCTCGCCCCCAAGGACAAAGCAGCTAACATACACCTAGGGACAACCGTGATCAAGGAAGAAAGCTACCCCACCTATCTTGGGGTGACATTTGACCAAAGGCTTACATGGAATAAGCATATTGAAAATGCAGAAGGAAAGTCCCGAAGACGACTAGGCATACTCAGAAAATTAGCAGGTACCAACTGGGGAGCAAATGAACGAAATCTAAAGAAGATTTATAATGGAGTAATAAGACCACACTTAGAGTTTAGCTCAGCAGCATGGTCATCAGCTGCTAACTCACATCTGCAGTCTTTGGACAAGGTGCAAAATCAAGCTCTCAGGCTCATTACAGGAGCCATGAAAACTACACCAATAACAGAGATGCAGAAGGTTGCTGGATTACATACATTGTCCCATAGAAGAGACACAAAAACCATGATCCAGATGGAAAAGTACAACAGTATGCCAATGCACCCAATGAAGGCAAGACTAGATGATCTGGCATTGGGACGTCTAAAGCGTAGCAGCTTTGTGCATCGGGGAAAAAGACTTAAAAGACAGCATCAAGAAGACCTATCCATGAAGACAACACCACTGAAGCCCACCCTATACCCTGTACCATGGGAGCAGGCCAGCAGTGCCCTCCAAATTAATACATCAGTCAGTGGTCTCACAAGTGGATGTGAGTATAATGATCTGCAAAAACGAACTGCTACATTGAGTATGATCCAAGAAAGCTATCCCGATCAATCATGGATACATGCCTATACAGATGGATCAGCAACTAATGCTGTTAGGAATGGAGGTGCCGGTATCTTTATCTCATATCCTGACAACCACTATGAGACTAGGCACATTCCCACTGGTAAATTCTGTTCCAACTATACAGCTGAGGTTCAAGCTCTAGAGCAAGCTGCAAATATGATTTATAACACCAACTCTGACTGCCACCAGGTAGTCATCCTCACAGATGCACTGTCTGTCCTGCAAGCTCTCAAGGGTGGTAAACTCCCGCATCTGAGAAATGAACTAAACAAGGTAGCTGCCAAAAAGAGAACCATACTTCAGTGGGTACCATCTCATTGTGGTGTACCCGGAAATGAAAAGGCAGATAAACTTGCAAAAAAGGGAGGAGAATGTGAACAAGAAGATAATGAAGTCACATACTTTGAGAAAAAGATAGCTATCCAGACTATCAGAAGAGAACAGAACCAACCCAAAGACGACTATCACACTCTCGACCGGCAGGGACAGATAACTATTTTTCGCCTCAGGACAGGGCATAACAAACTGAATAAACACATGCACAAGCTACGATTGTCTGCTTCACCACTGTGCACATGTGGATTAAACGAACAAACTGCTGAGCATGTTCTACAGGATTGTCCTTTGTATGACCAGTTAAGAAAGATATACTGGCCCAATGACTCAACACTAAACTCAAAGCTATATGGAGCTAAAGAGGAACTTCAAACAACAGTCGAATTCATCATGAGAACTCGTCTGACGGTGTAAACATCAAAGATGCGATCGCAAGAAGAAGAAGAATACGCAAGCACCCATTTATGTTCTACTTGTATTTATTTCCTTTCATCATTTTGACATTAAATTCCCAAAGTGGCTAACTCATAATAATAGTAACTAAACAGCACTGTTCTAAAAGAAACACAAATTCACATGACTTCAATATTCCACTTGCAGACAGCTTCCACATATACAAGTTTGTTCAATCAATCAGTACCCTTTAGCTCCCCAAGGAGCATAGACCCTCAAAACACATGCCAAGACCTCCTGTCACGTGCCATCCGCTCAAGTTCTTCCCACATTTTCCTCATAATTTTCACTTCTGTCTCCAGTTTTCTTCTCCATGTGTTTATTTGGTTTGTCTCTATTTCTGTTACCCTGGGGATTCCAGAACAAGGACTGACATTTTGTTTTGTTGAAGTTTTTTTTGGCTTAAATTTTCTACAGGGCAGGGTAGCTGGCCCCATGCACAACCCTCCTTAGTCGCTTCTTATGACATGCATGGTAGGTTGCAGTGTTACTATTCTGACCTCCCTTTTTGGGCCAGTGTAACACTAGTTTGTTGCCAGATTATAAATTACACACAGAGATATGTCATTCTGGTGAAATGGTATAATGTGAGTTGGAAATAATATAGTCTTACTAATGTTTATGGAAAAAACTGACAATTTTAATAATTTTAGATTTTAAAAGATATCTTTCTACAAAAAAAGTTTGCAGGAAAACATTTCTCTGTACCTGTTTTGTTGAGGGTGACAACTCTGGACTTGATCTCAACCCAGTTCCCCATGTTGGTCACATTTGCAATTTGAAGCTGGTAAGCTGAAAACAAAATGTGAACAAACAGTAATTTATTTTATGGTTTGTCACAGTTAATCTTCTCAAATATGTATGAACAATAAGTTATTTTATGGTTTGTCAAGGTAAATCTTCCCAAATATGTATGAACAATAATTTATTTTACGGTTTGTCACAGTTAATCTTCTCAAATATGTATGAACAGTAATTTATTTGATGGTTTGCTACAGTAAATCTTCTCAAATATGAATAAACAGTAATTTATTTTATTTAAATCTTCTCAAATATGTATGAACAGTAATTTATTTTATGGTTTGTCATGGTAGATCTCAAATATGAAAAACCAGTAATTTATTTTATGGTTTGTCATAGTAGATCATCTCAAAATGTGAACAAACAATAATTTATTTTTATGGTTTATTTTTATTTCACAAGTTAGAAAGAAGCAATCTACTTTTTTGGGGGGCATGTTATGAGAAGAAAGCTGTTGTTATCTTAACAACAGGTAAGATTGAAGGAAAAAGAGATAGAGGAAGACAAAGAGAGGAAACACTGGACAGTTTAACATCGTGGCATGGAACAGAATTGATAAATTGAACTGGACACAGGAAGTTGTGGAGAGATATGATCTCCTGTGGTACTTGATGATGATGGTTTACCATAGTATATCTTCTCAAAATGTGAACTCACCAACAGGTTTCTTGCAAGCCATCTCTTTGACAGTGTCTAAGTCTAACTCATCCTTATATTCTGGCTTGCATCTGCTGCAGATACCTGAGTAAGAAGTATAGATGCCAAGAGTCAACATTTTCATTCACTGGGTACAAATGTCCACATTAAAGATTAAAATTGTAACTTTTACAAATGAAGTGGAAATCTGTGCTAAAATTATATTTTTTAAAATGGAAGTCTAATACATAATATAAAAAGCCACAATAACATTTAATCAAAAGCATGGCTAATCAGACCTGGCACTTATGTCCTATAACAGTTATCAGATGCAACACAAAATTAAAATACTAGATGAGAGATCACAGCAAGTGGGTCTTAGAATATGCAGGGAGGAAACAAAGATAATGAGAATAAATACAGGAAATGATAACAAACACTACTACAAGATGTCTTCTTCTCTGGTCCTTGGCCGCTGACTGACAAAGCAATCAGTGGCCATCACGCCTGGTGACGTCTTGTCAGGTAGCAGCAAACTGTCTCCACTTTGCTCGGTTGGTAGCCATTCATTGTGTGATGCTCCTGCTCTATTTCATTTAAAACCATGTAAAATCATACACATATCTTGGCACTAATATAGACAGAGGGACAGACAAGGATATCAAAATAAGAATACAAAAGGTTAGAGGTGCTTTCATTGCATTGAGAAATATATGGAGAATATGAGAAATCAAATCCAACATAAAATCATAATCTTCAAAGATTGGGAGCCGCGCTAGCGTAGTGGTTACCACACCGCTCTGGCGACCGGGTGATTCAGGATCAAACCCGAGTGACGGCATTTGAGGATTTTTCGTCGACCGGGATTTGGACTGGATTAACTCGAGACCTGGCGAGGACATTTGAAGGAGTGTCGTCGACCAGGGATTGGCGGCTCCTGAGCCGACCCAGCTGTAATAGGTACCTCCGAAATCGGAGAGTATTTGCCTGAATGGCGAGGGACACCTGTCTCTGTACAAGAAAAAAGGGATACTCACGTAAAATCAATGTCAGGTTAGACTTAAAATAATAACCTGAGATTTCGCCTCGAGTATTAGCGAGCGTACGAAAAAAAAAAAAAAAAAAAAATAATCTTCAATTTAAATATCAAGTTGTATGGCTCTGAAACATGGAGAACAACCAAATAGCTACAGACTTTCCAAATTGGTGCATGCATAGAATAGAAGCATTGAAATGGCATGACAAGATCACTAATGTGCAACTGATGACAAGAACCAGACAAGTGCCAGTAGAACAGACATGAGAAGAAGACGCTGGAATTGGATAGGACACACATTAAGAAAACCTGATGATAGCATTACAAGACAGTCCTTATTCTAGAATCCCCAGGATAAGAGGTAGAGAACACATGGAGAAGAGAACTGGAGACAAGACATGGAAAGACATTTAGGTGATGACACAGGTTAGGAAGATTTAGCATACATTTGTTAAAGGCCTATGCTCCTTGAGGAGCTGATAGGTAAAAGACAAAGATAGATAACCAGATTGTACTTGAAGAAACATCCTTACAAAACATGGACTAATAACTGCCCCTCTCTTGTGTCTCTACCTTGTCGTGGTAATAGGTACCACAAACTGATTTTTTCATATTTGTTAAATTGACAATTCAATGAGATATTTAGAAAGTACATAAAATAACACAATTAAAAAAACAAAACATCAAAATCGGTCTATAAATAAAGTAATGAATTTTTATTTTATTTTTCGGCTTAGAAATTTTATCGCTCTGTCTGAAAGTGAAAATGGGCCATCTTTGACATCACCAAAGGATCACAAATTACATATATAAGCACAAATAAGGTCATGTTTGTGTTAAAAACTACTTGTAATTGTAGGAAATTAAGAAATGGAAGGCATGAAGGACATAAAAAAAATGCCAATATGCTCTTTTCAAATTTAAAGAAAATCAGGTTAGTCATGTGTTTTTCGTTTACAAAATCAGCTCGACGCACAATTTTAAAGTGTCAATGCTCAAAATATATGCAATGTTAACACTCAGGATCTATGATCTCCAATGTTATGACTCACACAAAGTAAGCCCAATTTTTTTCTAAACATGTCACATTATTCTGAACAAGGTTATTATGAGTTGAAAATGACAAGAAAGCCAAAAAAAAAACGATTTCCACAGAAACCGCTCACTTCGTCAAGATTTCTACATTTACAAAGAACAGAAAAAAAATTTACTAATGAAGTTACAGTAATGATCCATGTATTATTTTAAAGCTTTTTTCAAGCACTTTCCAACAGTACAGAAATAAGCACATTTACTCTGACTTGTTAAATAAAGTATAGGCTCAAAGATACCTTGTTTGAAGAAAATGCAAAATTTCTCCTATTTTTTGTCACCCACAAAAATTTAAATAAAATTAACCATTTAAGGTATATTTATAGATCATACATCATTTTAGAGCCTTTTTACAGCTCTTTACAATGGAATTAAAATAAACCATGTTTATATGGCATGTCCTGTTATGTGGCACCTTTTAGAAATATCTCATTATTCCCAATCTCGTTAAGAAAGAATCCTACAGTCCGGCCTCGCAGACAACCAATGTGTGCAACTGTAGCGATTGTTTACATTGAATGAGGTCACCAAACTGACTGAGTTTTTGAGTGATTGGGGCATTAATCATGATTAGAAAAGTATCTAAATACCACTTTCATTGTGCACAAAGCTTTTGAAACTCTGCCAACGATATTAACATCACCCTCAAATAATTAAATTGCCAAAACAAAATTTAAGTCGAGCGAATGACATTTTCGCTGTTCCAACCTTGAATTTACTCCCTACACTCCTCTTGCTAATTCCCTTGGATTTATTGTAGTTATCACAGTCGTACGTATTTCAGAATAAATTAAATGTTATCAATTTTCAAAAATATATATTTACTTATGCAGGTAGTTTCTCTCATTTGTGTGCTTAGTAGAATCTGCCTGATAGTTTCTCTCATTTGCATCACACTGTTGGGGGGGGGGGGGGGGGCGGTTATCTTTCTGGTGGAACAGCCATCATGGCTAGACACAAGCGAAAAAAACTTGTTGGGTTGCTCGTATTTCGTGAAAGCTTGCAATTTCAACAAATCTCAGAAAATGATAAAAATTTGCACAAATATAATAGAATAGATGGTGAATCTATGGATGTAAGATCTTCAGGGATCTGGCTCTCTGAAGCACACTTAAAAAGACAACTTTGTCATTACTTCGAAATTTGTGCAACCAATTTGACATCAATCAGGGGTACTTTTAATAAGCAAATGAGGACCAATCACTCTTCTTTCCATTAATGTAAATTTGGAGAGAATAGGTCTTTGTTGAAATAGCACCGAGTATTTGAATGACACGCGGGTAACTCCAGAGCTCGCCGGCGCATCAAAAAATCCGATATACTGATGTTTTTCGTTGCAATTTTTCTATCATTTACAAAATACACTCCGTTTTTAAATTTACATATTTTGAGAGAGAAAAGAACACAGAATTATCTTGTGTAAATTTTATTACATTACATACAAAGATGCAAGAGCAGCAAAACAACAAAGAAGACCTAGTTTCCACTTTCTGCCCTGTGAAGGACATTTTTCCTGTGCAAAATCCGGGCGGTTTGTGGTACGTAGTGGTAAGAGGAGCTTGCGTATTTCCATCATCCTGACGACCAGGGTTGTGGAGTCGGCCAAATAAACTTTCCAACTCTGACAATGTTAAAAGTCCGACTACGACTAGTTTTTTTTAACTAGCGATATGGCATAAAATTATGTTCTTATATGGAGTTGTCTGTATAAGTATGGTAAGTGTGTGAATAAATGAATACGTGGCTTTTGTAGACTACATTTTAAAATATTTATTCATTCATACAGTAATACAAAAATGACTAATCATCCAGATCTGCACACAAATGACTGCTTTGTCAAACACATTGAGGCAAAATAGTTTCATTTTAACAATGACGGGAAAATTGACAGTGTATATAGTTTATTCTCATTTCTTATGTGCTTTTTCTAAATGTGCCAAATTGTGATAAAAACTTTATTTATGATCAGAAGCAACTGAAATTTTCTTACATTATGTAAAAATGGATGTAATTAACACTAAAGTGGTCTTAGGAGTTCTACTTTAAAATGTTATTTCAAATTTTTGTAAGTGGCATCCTCCCTTGCATGGATCAAACGTGGATCTGCCTTGACTTAAGTCTCATAAAATTCTGAGTTGGACTCAGGACATTTTTGACAGACCCTGACTAAAAAATGACAGACTCCACGACTCCGCAGCCATGCTGAAGACTATGCCAGGGTATCACAGCTACCAACAGGGTCTTTCTAGGTGGTCAGGCCAAAAGGTAGGGACCAGACAAAGCAAGACACAAACCTGCTGCCTTGCAAGCAGACCAAGGACAGCCACAGGCTAAGGAAGGTGACCCAATGGAAATGCCAGTTGAAATTGGATGTACTAGTCCACAGGCCTAATGAAACAGTGTAAAGTAATCTGCTTAAAGAAGACACCACAAATCAGATGTAAGCAGAATGGTGCTCATTCTATGGAATCCTGCCAGACAATGAGAGTACCAGATTAATAATTACATTATCTTCAATAGCTCCCCAAGGAGCATGGGACTTTACCAGGTTACAATTCCTGAACACGGTACCTCTGCCACGAGAGGAAATCACTGTAACCATTTAGCCAATCAGATGCTATGTCACAATAGGTGACTAATATGATTCTGTGCACAGGCTGTCAACCTCATCATGTAAAACAAATTCTACAGACACCATAACTGCAAGAACATTTGAATGCTTTAGTGCAAGCTTTCTGTAAGAGGACAAGCTACTGTCTTGGGTCCATGCCCCATATGAAGTGATTAGGAAATGATGAAGCAAATAATCTACCAAGTTAAGCCACATCCTTACCAGAGTAACATCTGCACTCTCCTCTGTTTCTGTGAGAGAAGTCAGCACAGTAGACCTGCAGGCTCTCGTCATCTGCTATAGAGTGATACTCCATTACACACTGGGGAGCTGAAATAGATTAACATTGTTATTGTAGAACAGAATCAATATCATTGCACTCCGGGCAAACCCATAGGTGCTCAGTCTTCCTCAGTATATGTCAAAGAGTGTGAATGCTAACTGTTCCTGTAGCTCGCTAGTTAGAAACACATCGGATGCATCCTCTCATACGTCCAATCTCTCCTAGCCTTACATTAGATGCCAAATTCCAACAGTCTTAAACATGATGATTCATTTATTGCAGTGTCATTCTCTAACATCAATCAATACCCTTTAGCTCCCCAAGGAGCATAGGCCTTCAACAAACACATGCCAAATCCTCCTGAAGCGTGCCATCAACTCAAGTTCTTTCCATCTTTTCCTCATCATTTTCACCTCTGTATCCAGCTCTCTTCTCCATGTGTTTTTTGGTCTACCCTTGCCTCTCTTTCTCTGTGGATTCCAGAACAAGGACTGACTTGTAATGCTATCAACAGGTTTCCTCAATGTGTGTCCTATCCATCGCCAGCATCTTCTTCTCAGCTCTTGTTCCACTGGCACTTGTCTGGTTCTTGTCATCAATTCCACATTTGTGACTTTGTCATGACTTTGTCATACCATTTCAGTCCTTCTATTCTATGCAAGCACCCGTTTATAAAAGTCTGTAGCTTTTTAGTTGTTGTTTTTGTTGCTCTCCATGTCTCAGAGCCATACAATAGGACTGACTTCACATTTGAGTTGAAGATTTTTATTTTCATGTTGGACGTGATTTCTCTTGACCTCCATATGTTTCCCAATGCAATGAAAGCGCCTGTTGCTTTTTGTATTCTTATTTTGAAGTCACTGTCTGTCCCTCCAACTTTGTCTATATTACTACCAAGATATGTGTATGATTCTACATCCTGTAGTGGTGTTTCTTCAAGTTCAATCTTGTTATCATTTCTTGCACTTATTCTCATAATCTTTGTCTTTTCAGGCCCACTTATTGTGACCTCTCATCGAGAATTTTCATTTTCTCTTGCATCTGATTATGGTTATTGGATAGAAGAGCCAAGTCATCTGCAAAATCCAGATCATCAAGCTGTTTAGTCAGATTCCATTTCTGTTGTGTGATGTCAATGTTTTCATAACCCAATCTATTGCTAGTAAGAAAAGAAATGGAGACAAGAGGCATCCCTGTCTCACTCCCGTTCTTATCCTAAATGGTTCTGTAAGTTGTCCTTCATGAAGAATTCTGCATGTCATGTCTTCATAGGTCTTCCTTATTAAGTTAATGATCTTCATGGGAACTCCATAATGCCTCATCAGTTTTGAAAGTGATTCTCTGTGTACACTGTCAAATGCCTTTTCATAGTCCATGAATCCGATGTAAAGCGGTGAATTCTATTCCAGACTTTGTTGAACTATTATTCTCAATGTGGCTATCTGGTCTATACAGGATCTGTTTTGTCGAAAACCTGCTTGCTCATCTCTCAGTTGCTCGTCTATGGACTCTTTTAATCTCTCAAGGATGATTCTGTTTAATACTTTTCCTGGCACTGATAGTAACATTATTCCTCTATAATTTGTGCACTCTTGTAAATTTCCCTTCTTAGGCAACTTGACCAGATAACCTTCCTTCCATTCTGCTGGTATTTCCTCTCTCCCAGACTTTGCCACATTCTCTAACAGGTGATCATTAATTGCTCTCAGTATCTCTCCCTTATCCATATCCAGTGTCCCCACTGTTGGTGCTCTTGATGCTAGTCTGTCTGCTCTCTCACCCTGCATGACCAGGACAGTAGATACACAACTCCTGCGGATTCGAAGCTTCTGTGGAGGTTTTCCATTCATGCCTTAGCCAACCATTTTGAACTTTTCGAAGCATGGACTGAGTCCGACACAATGACTGCCTTTCTTACTGAAATTTCAGTTAGCCACCTTAAGGCTGAAGTAGTTGCCTCTACCTCTATTCTCATGCTGGAAGTTGTTCTCTTGTACGCCCCTGCTTTGTTTGGTGACGATTCTGCCCTTTACCCTAGCAGAGAAGCCCCAACCTGATTTTTCACCACAGATCACAGTCCCATCAATATACACAATGGCATCATAATCCCTGGCATGATCAAGTATCAGCTGATTAATTTCCATTTCCGCTGTCCCATTGCCCCAAGTTCTACACTCTCTGCCAAGGCTGATGATGACTTGCTGGTAGTTAATCCAGTTCTCATCTGACTTATTTTTCTCTTCCCCTTTGAATATATTTTCAACTATGGTTACCTGCTTGATCATTGTTTCTGCCTGAGCCATCTATGACATCCCCCTCTTTATTCTTGCTCCCTTAATGTCAGCTGTTTCCATGCAGGGGGTGTCATTTTTCAGTTATTACTCGCATATAGACTTTTGCCTGGGCCATCACATATCTGGATCTAATCGACAGCACTTCTAGCATGTACCTCATTGTCACAATGATAGATGCGGGGAAACTGCCATTTTAGGACAAAGGAAAAAAATACACACACATCCACACAATTTGATACTTTAATTTACTCACTTAACAATAACTAGAAAGTAGAAATGATATTAGGCACAGGTATCGGCAATTAAAAATATTATCTGGAATAAGGGATAAAATAAATCCTAATTGAGCGTTCGATCAACAGAGTGGTTAGAGCACTGGTCTCTCACAGCTAAGGTGCCAGGTTCAAGTCACAGTATCGACACGCTCCAGTCTACCTAGCTGTAGATGGGTACCTGACTCTGCTCTTTGAGTTAGGGAAGGAATGGCAGCAAGGAAGGGAACTGGTTACCCCACCTCTCAATGCTGGACCTAGTATGGTGAAGTCTCTAACACTTCACAATCCCTATGGCAGTATCCGCTATGGGACTACCTATTGTTTGACCTATAAATGCTAATTATAACCCATCTGAGGTTAAAAGGTTTTTTTTTGTCTTCATAAACAAAAAAACAAAAAATTTAATTCATCAATAAGGTTAAATGGTAATTTCCTATCTTTCGTACCTTTTTGCTCCGCAGTGAATATATACACAGAGAAGAGAACATGACAGACATGAATGGGATGAAGAAGACATGAAAGACCTTGAGCTGATGGCACAGGACAGGAAGACTTGGTATAGGTTTGTTGAAGGCCTGTGCTCCTTAGGGAGCTGAAGGGCGATGATGATGATGATGGTGGTGACGATGATGGTGACAACCGTGATAATGATGGTGATGATGATGGTGACGATGATGATGGTAACAGTGATGATGATGGTGACGATGACAATGGTGGTGATGATGATGATGATAAGTGAAGGAAGAAAACATTCTCCATTAGTAACTTTTATATTTACCAGGTTTTTCAACACTTACTAGCTGTTCCAATTTGAATAACCTCCACATTGGCTGGTGTAAGCCTACCAACTTCTCCCTCATCTATGGCTCTGAAAGCCATGCAAGTTTTTTCTGTGCAAGAGATCTGAAATGTATTGTAACTGCTGTTGTTTACACAAGATATTATAGTGTTTTCTGAGTTAATAAAAAGCTGTGGAAAAAATAAATCTCAATAAACACATTGCAGCAGACAGAGCATACTGAATTTGAATAACGAATAAATTACATATCAACCCAAACGTCTCAGGCTTTCACACCCCCACTTTGCCTCCATGCTTTTTTTTCTTTTAAAATCCCCAAAAAAGTATGAGAAGACTGCCATCTTAGGATAACTGAAAGAAGACACATGCATAAATGCGTACATACATACACAAAATATGGAAATTTAAATTTAATTTATTTACAATGATTGGACAGGAGGGATGATATCACTATTCACTTATTAGTCAAGATGACGATGTCGATGTAAATATTGATGGTTAAAAATTTCCACCGTTATGTACTGTTTGAACCAATCTGACAATAGCCTCAAAATGACTACTGCTTTCTTTGAGAACATTCAAGTGGATGTCTGAGAGAGTACGAAGAAGAAGAAGAAGAACCAATCTGAGGCATTTTGTAACGTCATTTGTTAAGTTGAAGCCGCCATCATTAACATGTTTGAAGCAGGAGTAGCACATGTGAAGCACACTCTAGGATCTTAGTCTTAGAATGATCCCAAGTCTAAGGTGATCCAATGTGCAGAGAGACTGAATGGCTGCTGGGTGAGCACCAGGCAGAAGGACCCCCTAAGGGACATCCCTTGTCTCTTCCCTGGTATGGTGGCTCTACTAGGGTGACCAGAAGTTTCCACCAATTTTTATACAACAAATTAATGGATAAATTATATAAAAAGAATCATTGCCGAAGCTATGGGGAACGTGCTCTGTCACCAATAACCTCAGCTAATGGTAAGAGCAAAAAAAAGAGAGATAGGGGAGAGAAGAGGTGTGAGAGAAGGAGAAGAGCTGGCAAGAGGAAACTTACGAGTAAAGCTAAAGACTATCACTTACATATACACGTGTAGGCTCTGGGAACTGCACCAATCAATGAGCAGCTATAATGTACACAAAAGTGATGTATGATTTAGACATCCTCTTGCTCCAAGAAACAAACTTAAAAGAGCAGATCAGCATCAATTGCTCAGGCTACAAATGCTACTCAAATCCGAGTGGGCCTGCTAGATGAGGGAAGCTATATACCTGAAAAACAAGCTTCCTCATAAGTGGTTGGATACAAGCTCCTATGTCAATGAAGACGTGGAATTGCAGGGAATTGAACTGAAAATAGATGGTCAAGAATGGCAAGTCTACAACTTATATACCCACATAGATAACTCTTTCCAGAAGACACTAACTGGGCTTTCCTAGCAGAATTGTCGAAGGAACCTATCAAAAGATGCTTAAGTGCATGTGATTTTAACGCTAGAGGTAAGGAGTGGGGACACATCAATGACAATAGACAGGGTATGAGTTAAAGCCTAGCCCTAATCAATACGAACCTTGCTATCTTAAATGATGGCCATCTGACAAGACTGATGACTAAACCAGGGGATACTGATGGTGTCATAGATCTGGAATTCATCTCTAGTGTTGCTGCCACCTTAGCACGTTGAGATGTATTAGGATCACAGGACAGTGATCACATATCCAGTGCTGTCCTCAATGAAAAGAGGAAGACCACCAGACACAGGGAACTGAAACAGGCCTTTAAATATCCTATAGGCCTTTGAGATTATAACAGCCCTATTCATAGACTGCAGCAAAATGCCAGAAAATGGACAGCTAGGACACCTTTCGTCCAACCACCCTGGTGGAATGAGACAGTTGAGAAAGCATGGGTTGAAAAGGAAAGAGTAAGAAAGGAATGGCGGAAAGCATGAAAGAGAGATATAAGGAATGATGAATTGGGTGTAGAGAAAGAGGAAGTAAATAAGCAAGGTATCAACAGATTTCAAAGTTTGGCCAAAGAGAACAAGGAAAAGTGTAGGAGGTCTTCGTGACACAGGTGGACATGGACAAAACACTACATAATTTCTATTCATTACACCAAAGAATGAGCAGGAAAAATACAAGCCAATGCATCCCTGATATTAAAATCTCGACAGGAATAAGCCTAAAGACGGATGAAGAGAAGGGCCGACCATTTTTCGATCAATATATAGCCCAAACAAATAAAGGCGACAAAGATGCCTGTTTAAAAATTAAGGACTGTGTTATGGAAAATGACATAAGAGGGGAGAAATATTTTGACCTCGTATCTGTAGAGGACATTGAGTACACTTTAAAAACCAGCAAAAACATTGCCCAAGGTCCTGATGGTGTACAGTACCAACACATAAAACAGCTGGACGACACAGGCACTATGAATGTCGTTAGGGATTTTAACATCAGCATACAGAATGCTGAGTGACCAGAAGAGTGGCTACATAGTTACCTGAAGCCACTTCCTAAACCTGGTAAAGATCCCACTCTGATCAGCAGCTATCGAATTGTCACCCTACAGAATGTCTATGGCAAATTACTTGAAAAGATAGTTGCAAGACAAGTAATGAGCCACCTAAAAAATGCACATATCCTCTCTGATACCCTTTGTAGCTATAGGCCCATGAATGAAGCATGGTGTAATGCTGGAACATTTGTGTATGATGTGTATGAGGGATTCCAGGGTAAACAAGAAACTGTTATGTGATAACTGACCCAGAAGATGCTTACAACAGTGTTGACTTTGCAACCTTAATGGACTGTGTAACAGTATGTGGTTTAAACCTTTGGCTAACAAGGTGGATAGCAACTGAGATAAGTTTCATTTCGCTTGGGAATATGGACATCGGAACCAATGAACATTTGCCCGGGACTACCCCAGAGTTCTCCACTGTCACCTGTGCATTTTAACATCTATATAGCAAAAATAGCTGCAATTCAACCAATAGATCTGGGACAAATATTAACATTTGCCAATGACTTGCTCATTTACAGGACTGGTTAAGATATGCAAGAAGAAGTTAGTGCATACATGAGACTCTTCAGGCGGTTTCTAAATGGTGTGAGGAAACCAGCCCCAAGGTCAATCCTAACAAAGCCTGTGTGCTGTGGTGCTTTTTAAACAACTCCAATTGAAAGCAGATCTCCCAGACATTACTCTCGGTGGGCAGAAAATTGAAAAGCAAGACAAGCTGAAATACCTTGGAGTTACATTAGATCGTGGGCTTTCATACAAGTACCATGTTGATCACATCATACAGAAGTGTAAGAGAAGCTTGGTAGCCCTGAAAACAATGGCTGCAGTGCACCTGGAGCAGAGACTACTGTTTCTCCTACATCATCAGCTGGTCATGTCAGTAATCGAGTATGGTCTGGGAATACTCTCGCTGTCAGTATCACAATGTGAACAACTGGAACACATTCAAAATGAAGGGATGTGTTTGGTCTTGAGCTGCATGCAAGATATCCCCATTGTGATGATACGGTAAATGCTTGGATTGCTGTTGATTAAATCCAGATATGCGATGGTCAGGTAAATGCCTACTTGCGAGTAACCATAGACAAACGGCACCCCCTGCATGGAAACATAGTTGACATTAAGGGAGCAAGATTAAAGCGGGGGATGACATGGATGGCGCAGGCAGAGGTAACCATTAGACAGGTGACCACAGTTGAAAATACATTCAAGGGGAAAGAGTGGAGTAGGTCAGGTGAGAACTTGACGAACAACCAGCAAGTCATCATCAGCCATGGCAGAGAGTGCAGAACTTGGGCCAATGGGAAAGCAGAGCTGGAAATTGATCAACTGATACATGATCATATCGGAGATAATGATGCCATTGTGTACATTGATGGATCTGTAGTCCATGGTAAAAATCAGGATGGGGCTTCTCGGCTAGAGTTAAGGGCAGGATTTAACAAAAATAATAATACAATTTTGCCTCGTTTGGCGAAGTGTGTCCCATTCAACCAAGTTGTCTATATTAGGGCGTATGTCCAAATATAAAAGACTTTTAGGTCTGATTTTTATATTAAAGTTGATGACTTCTAAAAGGCAGGATTGTCGATGAACATAGAAGGGCTTAACAAAACCTCCAGCATGAGAAAGGAGGCTTCAACTTGGTATTGGCTGCAAAAGAGCAAGAAGTTCAACAGCCCTAGTTACACAATCTATTCTACCAATCTTAGAACAATCTTAGAACAGCTTATCTTAGACAACTTGGTATTGGCTGCAAAACAGCAAGAAGTTCAACAGCCCTAGTTACACAATCTATTCTACCAATCTTAGAACAATCTTAGACCAATCTTAGACCAATCTTAGACCAATCTTAGACCAATCTTAGATTGTAAAGTCACGATCAATGAATGTACTAATTCTGAAGAAAAACAAAATAGGATGTACCTCTGTGAACTGAACTTTCAGAACTTCTTGAATGCTGTCATATTCAACATGTCTCACATTAGGCAAGTCTTGAATCTGAAATGAAAAAAAAAAGTAAAAATCTGGTAAACATACAATGTAATATCACATCAAAAATATACAATGTGACGCAAAATTATTTTCTTTTAATAGACTGAAATCAAAACGCATAAAAAAATACATTTGTCCCATTTTAAATAACCAAGAACTGTAACTTCAGGCATCTGGAGTTGTCATTTTGCACATTATGATCTCAACACAGGTCAGTTGACTATTATTTCATTGTTTTGACTTTTAATTTTCGCATTCCTGTTTAGCATTTTTATTAGTTTGATTGTCTGCATGTATAATAATAGCCCCTGCAGTCATAACTGACTATGGGAAAGTTTTGCAGATACCTATAGGGTGAAGCTCCAACCAGGGATCACGAGCCCTATCTGTCCGAAGTCTGCATGTATATTTCTTTCTTTCCGGTTTTGTATATTCACTTGCTCATTTAGTGTTGCTGTTTTCATTGTGTTACCTGTTTTTTTTCTTCCCTTTTTTCATTACTTTTACCTTCCTATTTCTCACCTTATCTTTTTCCTTTCAATTTTTATTTGTTAAATCTCTCTCTCTCTCAATCTCTCTCTCTCTCTATATATATATATATATATATAAAACACACATACGAAGCATTCCCACAAATGTGCAAATGCAAATATATGTAAGGTAGTCCCATTGCAGGTACTGCCTTCCTCGCTGCCTTTTCCTTCCTTAACTCAAAGTCAGGTACCCCTTTACAGCTGTGTAGACTTGGAGCGTGTCGCTACTGTGATTTGAACCCAGCACCTTGCCGCCAGAGACCAGCGCTCGACCCACTCTGTTAATCGCACGCTAAATATATGTATACATGCCTAATTACAACTGTACAGAAGAGGTACGGTATAGAAAATAAAATATTTGTTTCTCAGAATTACAACCTTCTTCATTATACCAATATTTTAGTTCACTCGAATTTACTGCTCCTCAAATTCTGCCTGCCTGGGCGCCCACCTAGTTCACCTAATGATTAAACCAGCTCTTGTTTAACATAGGTCATACAAATACTTACTTTCTCAATATCCACCATGACTGGTTGATACCCTGTCAACATTTCAATACGGGCCTCAATGGATCCAGATCGTCCTTGATTGGTGTGCCTGGGTCAGGAAGAAAATGAAAATATATAACTTGTAATGGTGTTACTCTCTTTCTCTCTCTGTCTGTCTGTCTGTCTGTCTCTCTCTGTCTGTCTGTCTGTCTGTCTCTCTCTGTCTCCTTCTTCTCTCTCTGTCAGATCAGAACAAATGAGGTGCCATCTCCCCTTCGAAAGCCAGCTGCGACGGATCTCCAATGCTTTCAGTCTCTTGCTGTGGTGGTATTGGAATGCTTGGGTTGGGAAGAAAGGAAAATACGCCATAACTGGTAACGCTGTTTTTTTTCTGTCTATCTCTCCCTCTCTACATGTCCTACTTTCTCAAATCACATCAAATGAGGTGCCATCTCCCCATCAAAATTCATCTGCAATGGCTCTCCAATGTCTTGTCTCTTAGTTTATGTCTGGGGGGGGGGGGGGGGTGGGAGGGGGGGAGGCAAATTTCCCCTTTCTTCATGAACTTTATATGATGGGAATGTTGTCTTACAATTGATTTACATGGTTGTATGATGCAGTACATGTTTTTTTATAAAAGAACCATAACTCACAAGGTAGTTACATATTCCCACAGACATCGCCAAAGCAAGAGAGCATGAATGTTTTTGGTGAATGCTTTGTGCAAGGGGACTAGCTAATAAATAACACTTATAAATAACACTTATAAATAACACTTATAAATAACACTTATAAATAACACTTATAAATAACACTAATAAATAGGTATGTTGCAGGCATTAAAGGTCAATAAAGTTGTTGTTGTTGTTTAACTAGGACTGCTGAGCTTCTCGCTCTTTACCAGCCAAGACCAAGTTGAAGACTCCTTGGTATTATCTACACTGTAGATCTAGGCTTTTCCTGTGGTTTTTCTGTCATTCCGAAATGTGCTCAGGTCATGAGCTCCAGTTTCTCCAACTTGGCTTGCATTTAAAGGATCGTCACATCTGGTCGCAAGCTATGAGTAAGAAGCGTGTAGCAATACTAAGGAGGCTCTCCACATATGCAAAGCTAAAATACTGTGCTCTGGTTCTAGGCTCTCCCAAGGAATTGTCACGTCCTGCACAGAGACACTTCTCAGCTCCCCCTGCCTCTTGCATGCAGTCAACCAGGTCAAAGCCAAAAAATCACATCTGGGGCTCGAATGACTTTTCCATGCTTAGTGTGCAATGCTGGGTTCTCAACAAGTTTCACCACAGGGAGAATCCCTGGAAGTGTGTGGATGATTTCAAGAGTCAATGAGGATGTAATCAGCCTCAGAGACAAAAAGTTCACTTCCACACATGTATATTGTAGCATTGTGCATAGCTGGTGGTCATATAATGGTCGCTCCAGATATGCCTCCATGCATAAAATATAGCAGTAGAAAACTAGATAACAGAAAAGCAACAGAAGCGACTGACTTACCAGGGACACCAACCAAGTACTATCTGAACAGCACCGCTGCCTCGCTTTGGAAGTAAATCATGAATAACCACACTGCCAACTAACCACAACAAAAATAGTCCCTGGTAAGCCAATCACTTCTGCTGTTTTTCTATGGTATAATGATGTCTACTTTATTTACTCCCGGGCGCACAATATGAACGTTTTCGATGTGATGTTAATTTATAGCTTACTGTTCACATTGCTAGGGTTTCCCATTTATATTTGTTTCAAGGGGACTGGCTACAGGCTACAGTGGTTGTTCAATGCTCCAAAAGTAGCTAATGGGGAAATAATGATGATTAGAAATAAATAGTATTTAAAAAATAATAATTCTGTAACCTTTTATATGAAACTTTCGGGGGGGGGGTTCTAGGTTGGAGTCAGAGAGGCATTCATGGAGAAATCGCAGGCCTAAGCCTCCATTTTAATTTGGATTTACCTGGGTTCGAATCCAACACAGCCAACTCCTAGAGGGGATTATAATTTATTGAATTTTTTTTTTCAGAACCAGTAGGTCCTAATTACATCATCCTCCCCACTGGTCTCATGGGTAGTGAGATCGGATGCCTAGCTTTCTCGGATAAGGGCAAAAATATAGGAGGTCCAGTGTGCAAGTTGCGCATGTTAAAAATCCCACGGCAGTTGGAAGTCATAAACAGTAGGCTTATCGCTGCCCTGGCAAAATTTAAAAATTAGGAAACCTACCCACCACATAAATATTTATAGAATGTGTGATCCTATACATTATATACACACACTGGGATTCTCGCCGGTGCTATGGAGTTAGTGCACTGTGCTGAGATCCTCCTTGTGTGATCTAAGGGAGGAGATTGAAGCACTTATGGCGTTGTCCATGTGCAATGAAGATAGTCCTTAAAAACTAAACAATGTGAAATCTTTGAGGTGAGCTTTGTTTTGGAAACTGGCTTTTTAAAAAATATTTTCAGATTTCACCCAAATCGTGTGTGAAAAGAAGCCCAAAGTTGCACAATTTGTGTTTGAAAAATAGCCTAAACTCCGCCTATGCCGGTCCCAAGCCCGGATGAAAAAGGAGGAGGGTGGCCTGCATGGAGGCCGTAAGGAGGCAGCCCCTCCACCATGCAAAGGCACAACAGGCCAATCACCTGTTTGCTTTAAACCATGATTACGAGTAACACAAGAGAGAAAACCGGACTGATTCTAAAGGCGACGAACTGGAACGGACTACGGACTACGACTTATGGAACATGGAACACAAGAAGTATAAATGGGAAGGAAGAGGAGCTGGTGGAAGAGATGAGGAAAGCAAAACTAGAAATCCTGGCTATAATGGAAACAAAGAAAAAAGGACAAGGAGTCATGGATCTCAATGGCAACACGCTGCTCTACAGTGGTGTACCCATATCCGAAAGAGCTAAAGGGGGTGTGGGTTGCATTGTGGCCCAAAATCAAAAAGATAGTATCAAGGGGTGGAACTTTGTCTCAGAGCGCATTATGGTTGTGAAACTAAAAGAAGGAGAAACCATAGTCAACCTGGTCATAGTGTATGGGCCAAATGAGGATGAGAGAGCAGAGGTCAAGGAGGAATTCTTCGAGCTGCTTCAAAGGACAGTGGATGACTGCCTAGATGAAGTTATCATGCTCGGAGATTTTAATGCCAGAGTTGGAAATGACCATGCTAGATGGGGTGGAGTTATCGGAAGATATGGAGAAGATACTCTCAATGACAATGGAAAGCGACTCCTTAGATTCTGCAGTGAGCAGAATCTGATCATTACAAACACAAAGTTCCCCCATAAGCGCATACATGCATACACTAGATGTGAACCAACAAAGAATGAGAAGTCAGTGATCGACTATGCCATTGTTCGGAGAAGCTCATTCAAATATGTCCGAGATGCAAGAGTCTGGAGGGGGCCAGAGATTGGAAGTGATCACTACCTGCTAACAATCAAACGAACAACTGAAAGAGTTGCTCAGCCTAGGAACTGCTCAACATCATGCAAGAAACCAAGTAAACGAGCAGGAGAAATGAGCATTAGGACCTACAAGCTGAGAGAGCCAGAAATTAAGACCAGATATCAGGGGCTTATTGCTGCAGCGGTGAGCAACACAGAAGAACAACCTGATGACTTGGAAACCCTCTGGATTAAATTCAAGGATATCATAAAGACAGCTGCTGCAGAAGCATGTGGTGAAGTCCGACTTGGGAACCAGAGAAAGAGGACACCTTGGTGGACAGAGGAAGTCAAAGAGAAAATAAGAGAGAAGAAAATGGCATGGAAACAATACTTAGGAGCTAAAAACACAACAGGACAAATGGAAAAATATAGAGAATATGTGACACTCAGAACAGAAGTAAAGAACAAAGTGCTAGCAGCAAAACAGAAGTCCTGGGAAGAATTTGGAGAAAAGCTAGAAAAAGATGCACAAGAAAACCAGAAATTGTTCTATAAGACCCTAAAGAACATGAGGAAGGAAAAACAATGCCCTCTCAGATTTATAAAGGACAAGCAAGGCAAATTGCTTACTGCCCCGAAGGAAGTAATGGAAAGATGGAAAGAATATTTCTCAGAACTCCTTGAAGGTGAGCAAGGTCAAACATCAGAAATGATAACCACTAGCACAGAAGAGGAAACCAATGGTGATGAAGATGACATAAAGATGGAAGAACTGAAGGCAGCACTGGAGAAAATCAAGATGGGCAAAGCAGCAGGGCATGATGGTATAACACCAGAAATGGTTAAGTACATGGGAGCATCAGGCGACCTGTTACTCTTAAGGGTCCTACAGGCAGCATGGTGCAACAAGACCATACCAAAGGATTGGGAGATCGCCATCATAACACCAATTTTCAAAAAGGGTGACAATCGACAGTGTGGAAACCATAGAGGCATATCCCTTCTCAGTGTCCCTGGAAAAATCTACTCTAGAATCCTAGAGCAGAGACTCCGACGCCTAGCTGAGCCACAATTGGATGAGGTCCAGTGCGGATTCCGAGCAAACCGAAGTACTCAAGACCTAATCTTCACACTCAGACAGCTGAGTGAAAAGGCCCTTGAGTATAAGAGTGAGATCCATCTTTGTTTCATAGATCTGGAAAAGGCGTTTGACAGGGTCCCTTGGAGCAAACTTTGGGACTGTTTGGCAAGGAAGAATATTCCAGCACCTCTGATTCATGCTATACAGAGCTTCTACAAGTCTTGCAGAAATTATGTGAGGACAGCAAACCATAAGTCAGAAGAGTTCAGGACCACCACTGGTGTAAGACAAGGTGATATCCTATCACCTTACCTCTTCATACTCCTTATGGACGATGTCATCAAGGCATGTAAGGAGAGAACAAGAAAGTATTCAGTGGGGTACTGGAAGATGAGACAGGTCTATATTTCAGAGCTGGCATTTGCTGATGATGTTGCCCTGATTGCTAAATCAGAGGCACATCTCCAATCCAACCTGCAAGTCTGGAAGGAAGAGCTGGAGAAGAGAGGGATGGTCATAAGCAGCTCTAAAACAAAATCCATGGTGATATCACGAGAAGAAAGAAGACATCAGATTAAGCTGGGAGAACAGGTCCTGGAGCAGGTCGACCACTTTAAATACCTCGGAGCTATTATAGACCGAAAGGGAGGCATCAAAGAAGAGTTGGCCACTCGAAAAGCAGCAGCTGGGAGACTTTTTCAGGCCATAAATCGAGGATTCCTCAGCAAGAGAGAGGTTGGTAAGAAAACGAAGATGGCTGTATACCGCTCCACCTATGTCCCAGTCTTGGACATATGGATGCGAGTCATGGGCAATGACTACAACCCATAAAAGCCAGATCCAAACCTCAGAAATGAGGTATCTGAGGAAGGTGGTTGAAGTAACAAGAAGAGACATGGTACGCAACCAGACGATACGTCAAGGCCTAAAATGCCACCCCATACAGACCCAAGTAGAACAGTCCCAACTAAGATGGTTTGGCCATGTCTGCAGAATGGGAGAACATCGGCTACCATGACAAGCATGGGAAACAAAGAGCCAAGGATCCAGACCCCGAGGACGACCCAGAGTCCGCTGGGAGGACAACATTAGACAATCTTTGAAGGACCGAGGACTAGAATGGAACCAGGCCAGGAGGAAGACAGCCGATAGAATAGTCTGGCGCTCTCTCTTCCAAACCTCTACACCTCATGGTAGAAGGGGAACGACTAAGTAAGTAAGTAGTAAGTAAAATAGCCTAACGTCCTCCCAAATTGTAATAGAAAAGTAGCAGCACAAAGTTGCTCAATGAAACATTCAATCTCAATAATATTTTGGTTTCTGGATGTTCAGATAAAAGGTTATATGCCTGTACTGCCTTAAGATGACTGCTGCTTTCTTTGAACGTATTCAAGTCAACATCTTAAAGTGGACAAAGAAGAAGAAGACAATAGACCAGTACTTACTGAAAGCAGAGTAAACATCTACGAGTCTCCACAAGGTGCAAAAAAATAAATGATTATGATGAACAAAGAGTTTTTTTTTTAAACACTACTTACTGAAAGCAGACGTGAATACAGATTGACTTTTTGCTGGCCACTGGATTAAGGTCTACAGATCTTGGTAGCCTCCGATTTGCATGAGCTCGTGCAGGCTTTCTTGTACGATTTCTTTCCCCTGATCTTAGTCTCTTCGTTGTACGCCTGTCATGAGTTCAAAGGAATTAAATGTATAAGTTTTCCCCATGTTGTTCCAATGGGGTGGAGGAAAATTATAAGTTAATACATCTAACTGGGGCATTTGTCGAAAAAAAAACAAAAAACCTACGTTATGGCCACAAGGCCTTCATCAATGACAAATGAGCAAAAAAACTGAAAATAAAGAAAGTGTGAACTAAGTAAGGAAAAAAAAAAAGAAAATAAATATACTACTGGACAAAAGTTAAGGGCCGGCATTCAGTTTAGACAAGGTTTATATAATTGATTGGCAAACTGTAAAGACAAGTTTTTTTTTTTTTCGTACGCCCGCTAATACTCGAGGCGAAATCTCAGGTTATTAATGTCTAACCTGACATTGATTTTACATGAGTATCCCTTTTCTTGTACAGAGACAGGTGTCCCTTGCCATTCAGGCAGATACTCGCCGATTTTGGAGGTACCCATTAGAGCTGGGTCGGCTCAGGAGCCGCCAATCCCTGGTCGACGACACTCCTTCAAATGTCCTCGCCAGGTCTCGAGTTAATCCAGTCCAAATCCCGGTCGACGAAAAATCCTCAAATGCCGTCGCCCGGGTTTGATCCTGGATCACCCGGTCGCCAAAGCGGTGTGGTAACCACTACGCTAGCACAGCTCCCTAAAGACAAGTGAAAATGTCATTAAAACTGAGCTCAGAGAAATGTGTATACATTTATGTGTGCACTAGGTTAATTTCTTTTAAAATGTCCAAAAACTGGGTCACTTTAACCCGCACGTGAAAATTGCCATTGTTGCTACAAAACCTCATGGTATTTGCAATACGCCCCACTTGTTCAAAAGGTGAAAAAGTGAGTTGAATTTCTTTTTTGTTAGTAAGTCACACATTATTAAAAAAACTTGACTGATCTTTTCCACGGATGAATCAACTTTATTTTGTAATAAATTGTTTACACCTGGTTGCATTTATTTGGTCCACAGTGGAGTTTTTCTTGGTGGCCCTTAACTTTTGATAGTCTGGTATGGCTAGACTTAATGATGGCTAATACTTTTGTCTTTTTAGCAAAGATAATGGTCAACCCTTGATGGATTATAATTAATACCAATTTTCATTTCCGATTTAAATTATGGTATCATCTTGTTAAGGATAGATTTAGGGTAATATATTGTAGCATGTTACTACATGCTAGCACATGTTCACTTTATTTGAGGAATTGTGTTCGCCTGTAGACAAACTACTTTTTGCACGAAGTGTTCACCTGTGGTGAGTGACAGTCACTAGTGACGTAGTTCATCACATGTCGTGGATTCAAAGTGTTAATTATTTGGGCTTTTCGTATTCGTTCACTGGTTTGAGGTGGACGTGATTTTTCTAAGCTCCAGGATTTTTATGGAGAGTGTGTTTTTCTAAGTGGGGCACTAAATGGATTTTTCGAAGGCCACCACCTTGTTAAGAACGTTCCAGATGGGGAAGGAAACTTATTGAGAAGTCTTGCACAACCCCCTCATGATATTTTCGTAAGGAGTATCTCAAAGATATTGAGGTAACTGAGTTTAGATCGCCATCATCAGTTTTTCCACCACATTACTTGGGTGCCGGGAATATTTGAAAGATATATATATATATATATATATATATATATATATATATATATATATATACTGTTCAAAAAAAGAAACGCAACATTATTGCAGTGGTAATGGACACCAAATTTCAAACTTGTACCAAAATTTTATTTTGTAGAATTAATGTTTCAATCTTGGCATGAAGAAACTTTCAGACTTTAACAATGAAATGATGTTCATTAAATTTGGTTTGGACTTTTATTCTTTGCGACTGAGGCCTCCATTTCAGTAAGGTGTATGGCCTCCTCTGGCCTCTATCAGAGAACGACATCTCATTGACATGGATCCGATTAGCCGTTGGATCTGTTGTTGTGGGATGGCTGCCCACTCTTCCCGCAGTGCAAGAGACAACTGTCGGAGATTGGCTGGAGCCACGTGTCGCTGGCGGAGTCGTCTTTCGAGTTCTTCCCATAAGTGTTCTATGGGATTCATGTCTGAAGACATAGCTGGCCACGGAATGGTCTGGACGTTGTTGTCAGCGAGGAACTGGGTTGTGAGTTGTGCCACATGAGGTCGAGATTTATCCTACTGGAAAATCGACCCTCGTGCAGCCAGAAGTGGAAGGACGTGAGGACGAAAAATTTCAGCAACGTATCGTTGGGCATTCAGGCCTCCTTCAATTTGCACCAGGTCACTTCTTCTCATGAAGTTGATCGCCCCCCACATCAGTACACCTCCACCACCATGTGGAGGAGCCTCATCTACGCTGTTCTGGGCGTAGCGCTCATGGACTCTGCGGTAAACTCTTCTCTGTCTATCGTGTTGCTGGAGCACAAAAAATGATTCATCACTAAACCAAACCCGTCTCCAGTCATTCCCAACAGTCCAGTGACGATGCTGGTTTGCCCACTGCAGTCGGTTCTGGCGATGCCGGTCCGTAAGAACAGGACCTCTGTAGGGTCTTCTAGCCCAAAGACCAGAGTTGTGCAGCCAGTTTCTGACCGGTTGATCTGAAATTCGACGAGCTGCTGACATTGACTGGACTGTGGAGGATGCAGATGCAAGTCGATTCCTGAGGTGACGCAGCCGTATGAAGCGGTCTTCGGCAGGAGTTGTGACTCTGGGTCTTCCACTGAGCGGCCGGTCTGCCACTGAGCCAGTTTTTTAAAATCGCCTCCAAAGGCGACTAATGGTGCTTCTAACCACATTAAATTGTCTGGCCACTACACTTTGTGACTGTCCAGTCTGTAAACGTCCAATGATGATGAGTCGTTGTTCTGTAGTGAGATGAGCCATACTTGCGCATTGAATTTTCAACTGAATTTATTCGAGGAGCGTGAATCTTTTATAGGCATTCAATAATATGATCAGAGTTTTGTGTTCAGTAAGTTTCACGGGATTCTCATGAACCTGTCACGAGTTATTGTCAAAAATGTTGTTTTGACCTTGACCTCTTTCATGATCTCACAAATCATGAGGTGAGTACAATTCAGGTAACCACGAGAAGTTAATGACCAGGTAGACACAGTCGATAGGTTGACTGATGTCCAATCAGCGAATATCTTTTATAAAAGTAACACCAAAAAAGTTGCGTTTCTTTTTTTTGAACAGTATATATATATATACACATTTACTCTACTATTAACTGTGGAGATGAAGAAGGCCTAATGATGAGGCTCGTTTTTTACTGACCTAACTGGTTATCGCATTTATATGTTTTCCTGCCATATACTATGCCATGTATATATCTTGATGGATGTCTCCTTGAGATGAACGTACAATAAATGTCCATGTCTTCTCGTGGACCTGTTCACCTGCCAGCTTTTGTTTATAATGCTGACCATAATGTCCTGTATGAAAACCTGCAATCATTTGCGTATCCTGCATGATCCTCTATGTTTATTCCAGTCGTAACACCCTATAATGGTGGTCCAGTTTGGCTTTGGATCGATATTTTCATTAGGACTGTTACGGTATATGATATTAACGCCGTCTGCTAAAGGTTACCAGACGTGCAATTATAAAGGTTAAGACATTTAATATATTGCGATAGATGTTTCAATTAATGAACGCTTTATACACGATCGATTATGACGTGTATAGCGTTGTTTAGGACACAGTCGGTAACTAAGAAACGCTACCCTTTTCACATTGACCGTCAAGCTGTTAAGACGCGTTTGACTCTCCTTCCAATGTTGGGCATGGTATTGCCATACAGATATATTTTATGCAAGTACGGACATGGGTCAGTCCATTGCTATTATGAAGATTTGAAATGATTAAAGGTCAGTACGAAAGTAAAAATTAAGGAAGGATGAATTACAGTCCATAGTATTTGATTTTGCCAGACTCATAGACTCACTGTCGGCCGTAGGAAAACCCCAACCGCGGGTGCATACAGCTATGACAATCTGCATACAGTAATTAGATTATTGGACAAAGACTGATAGGATATCTGCATAACTATGCCATATATTTTTAANTTAGAATATGTACCTTTGTGATCAACATGCATGAATGCGTTTTTTTGACGTGGTAAAACTGGTAATTAAATAAAACTTGTGTGGTACTCATTCGTCGATTTTCGACTTTGTCATACATCAAATCTATTCCAAGTCAGTCAATTATTGTTCAGAATTCTGTTCCACCCCTGCATCCGCGTAATTTCGGTACCATATAAGGCAGTTAGTACTCGATCAATTCTGAAATACTCAAGTACCTAAAACAATGGCCAGTATTTTTTTTAACAGTTGCCTTATTAATTCTCGAAGTGAACTTAATCTCAGAACTGGCTAACCTACTCCTAAAAACTGATAACCGCATTACAAAAATATACAGACAGTTTCGGAAATGCAACATAGGACATTCGTGTCAAAGTCACAACGCCTCTTAATGTGAAACGATAAGTTATCTTCCTAATGCGACATGTTGCCATATACATGGGTAAATTTCTGGTATTTCCCTTAGATCTCAGTTTTTCTCTCTGTCTTCTTTTTATCTTCTTCGCACGGACATATAACCCACTCATACCAGTGGTCTAGTCGGGACCAAGACGCGGTCAATATGCTGATGTCCAATGTTTCCCAGTTTTCCGACACAAGAGCTACTAGACTGCTTTTGCGTCCAAGATCACAATTCAAGCCAACCAAGACCTTACTGCCACCTCCAAGTGGTGTTTCCATTCTACATCACAACGTTGGCTAAGCATCACTGCATCCAAGGCTGAGTACGTAGCGATTTCGAAAGTTTATTATCTGCCTAACCCCTCAACCAAATTATCTAAGATCTACACAGTGCTTCAAGAAATGCCCCATATGTGTCGGCCGATCAGTACTGCAAATATCGCAGCTTCGCTGTACAAGGTCATCCAAGCAACCACTCTTCTTCAGATGGAACAAGAAAAGAAGACGTCCATCTATCGGATCTTGCATCTATCAGATCTACGATACGATAATCTATCCCTTAATCTAGCTATCTTTCGATCTATCTATGCAGCTGGTCTAAGGCTATCTTCTATCTGTGTTCTATTCTTAGCTATCTAAGTCTATCTACAGATCTGTATCTACTAACGCTAGGAAATCAAAAGTCTATTGTACCTAATGACCTACACCCTAGACTAGCCTACCTACCTCTATCTGAAAGGCTATCTGATAACTATCTATCTCAAGTCTAGTCAACTATCATCGGTATCCTAGTCTATCTTGCCTATCTATCTATGGTAATCTAGCCTAGTTTGGTGACCATCATTGTTTTCTCTTCATGATTGCCTGCTAAACGGTCCTTCCAGTTGTCGGTACCTTGTTGCCGAGGAAAAAGTAGGATGGCGGCCTGCATGGAGCCTTAAGAGGCACCCCTCCTCCATGTTCGAAATAGCAGTCAAACCAGTGCCAATCACTTTGTTTTCTTTAAATCAATTGATTAGCAGGTCACTGTACAAGAAAAAACCGACTGATTAGCTAGTAAGGCCGTGTGAATTTAACGGACTACGACTTTACGACTTATGAACTGTGGATTCACAAAAGTTCAATAAATGGGAAGGAAGAGAGCTTGGTGGAAGTTTAGATGTACTTGAAAGCAAAACTAGTTGTTCCGGCTCATAACGTTGAAACGAAGCATTAAAAGGACAATGAGTCTAGATCTCTTTTGCCTTCGTTTCAAAACGTTACTCGATTTGTTAGCTGATGAATTACCCATATCCTGAAAGAGCTAAAGGGGGCGTGGGTTTGCATTGTGGCCCATAATCCAAAAAAGATAGTATTAACAAGGGATGAACTTTGTCTCGGAGAGCGCTATTATAGGTTTTGTAAAACTAAAAGAAGGAGAAACCATAGTCAACCTGGTCATAAGTGTAAATGGGCCAAATGAGGATGAGAGTAGCAGAGGCCCAATGGAGGAATTTCGTCGAGCTGCTTCAAAGGGACGATGCTGCCTAGGGGACAGTTATTATGCTCGAATTTTAATGCCATGAGTTGGCAAATAGACCATGCTAAGATGGGTTGTAGTTATCGGTACGAATGGACATGAACTCAAGAACTCTCAATGACAATGGAAAGCGACTCCTTAGATTCTGCAGTGAGCAGAATCTGATCATTACAAACATAAAGTTCCCCCTTAAGCGCATACATGCAAACACTAGATGTGAACCAACAAAGAATGAGAAGTCAGTGATCGACTATGCCATTGTTAGGAGAAGCTCATTCAAATATGTCCGGGAAGCTAGAGTCTGGAGGGGGCCAGAGATAGGAAGTGATCACTAACTGCTAACAATCAAACGAACAACTGAAAGAGTTGCTCAGCCTAGGAACTGCCCAACATCACGCAAGAAACCAAGTAAACGAGCAGGAGAAATGAGCATTAGGACCTACAAGCTGAGAGAGCCAGAAATTAAGACCAGATATCAGGGGCTTATTGCTGCAGCAGTGAGCAACACAGAAGAACGACCTGATGACTTGGAAACCCTCTGGAATAAATTCAAGGATATCATAAAGACAGCTGCTGCAGAAGCATGCGGTGAAGTCCGACTTGGGAGCTAAAAACACAACAGGACAAATGGAAAAATATAGAGAATATGTGACACTCAGAACAGAAGCAAAGAACAAAGTGCTAGCAGCAAAACAGAAGTCCTGGGAAGAATTTGGAGAATAGCTAGAAAAAGATGCGTAAGAAAATTAAAAATTGTTCTATAAGACCCTAAAGAACATAAGAAAGGAAGAACAATGCCCTCTCAAATTTATAAAGGACAAGCAAGGCAGATGGCTTACTGACCCGAAGGAAGTAATGGAAAGATGGAAAGAAAATTTCTCAGAACTCCTTGATAGTGAGCAAGGTCAAGCATCAGAAATGATAACCACTAGCACAGAAGAGGAAACCAATGATGGTGAAGATGACATAAAGATGGAAGAACTGAAGGCAGCACTGGAGAAAATCAAGATGGGCAAAGCAGCAGGGCATGATGGTATAACACCAGAAATGGTTAAGTACATGGGAGCATCAGACGACCTATTTACTCTTAAAGGTCCTACAGGCAGCATGGTGCAACAAGACCATACCAAAAGGATTGGGAGATTGCCATCATAACACCAATTTTAAAAAAGGGTGACAATCGACAATGCGGAAACCATAGAGGCATATCCCTTCTCAGTGTCCCTGGTAAGATCTACTCTAGAATCTTGGAGTAGAAACTCCGACGCCTAGCTGAGCCACAATTGGATGAGGTCCAGTGCGGATTCCGAGCAAACCGAAGTACTCAAGACCTAATCTTCACACTCAGACAGCTGAGTGAAAAGGCCCTTGAGTATAAGAGTGAGATCCATCTTTGTTTCATAGATCTGGAAAAGGCGTTTGACAGGGTCCCCTGGAGCAAACTTTGGGACTGTTTGGCAAGGAAGAATATTCCAGCACCTCTGATTCATGCTATACAGAGCTTCTACAAGTCTTGCAGAAATTATGTGAGGACAGCAAACCATAAGTCAGAAGAGTCCAGGACCACCACTGGTGTAAGACAAGGTGATATCCTATCACCTTACCTCTTCATACTCCTTATGGACGATGTCATCAAGGCATGTAAGGAGAGAACAAGAAAGTATTCAGTGGGGTACTGGAAGATGAGACAGGTCTATATTTCAGAGCTGGCATTTGCTGATGATGTTGCCCTGATTGCTAAATCAGAGGCACATCTCCAATCCAACCTGCAAGTCTGGAAGGAAGAGCTGGAGAAGAGAGGGATGGTCATAAGCAGCTCTAAAACAAAATCCATGGTGATATCACGAGAAGAAAGAAAACATCAGATTAAGCTGGGAGAACAGGTCCTGGAGCAGGTCGACCACTTTAAATACCTCGGAGCTATTATAGACCGAAAGGGAGGCATCAAAGAAGAGTTGGCCACTCGAAAAGCAGCAGCTGGGAGACTTTTTCAGGCCATAAATCGAGGATTCCTCAGCAAGAGAGAGGTTGGTAAGAAAACGAAGATGGCTGTATACCGCTCCACCTATGTCCCAGTCTTGACATATGGATGCGAGTCATGGGCAATGACTACAACCCACAAAAGCCAGATCCAAACCTCAGAAATGAGGTATCTGAGGAAGGTGGTTGAAGTAACAAGAAGAGACATGGTACGCAACCAGACGATACGTCAAGGCCTAAAATCCTACCCCCTGCAGACCCAAGTAGAACAGTCCCAATTAAGATGGTTTGGCCATGTCTGCAGAATGGAAGAAGATCGGATACCACGACAAGCATGGGAAACAAAGAGCCAAGGATCCAGACCCCAGGGACGACCCAGAGTCCGCTGGGAGGACAACATTAGACAATCTTTGAAGGACCGAGGACTAGAATGGAACCAGGCCAGGAGGAAGACAGCCGATAGGATAGTCTGGCGCTCTCTCTTCCAAACCTCTACACCTCACGGTAGAATGGGAACTACGAAAAAGTAAGATGGCTTGTGTTTGTTTACTAACTAGTCTATACAAGTACTTAGTGTATCAGACTTGCTGAAGTACTTTCTATTCTAAGGTCGGTATAGTAAGCCATACGGTCACAAACAGTATATGCATAATAAGTTAGTTGCTTATCCTTTACAGGACGTGGCAATCAACCCCAGCTTTTATTGGCTGTTTGTGATTTTTCTAGGCAATTTTTTCATTCAGTAGTTTGCCATTGCTTTCTGAACGGTACGGCGCTAATACCATTGTTAAAAATCCACACAAAGCGATCTGCTACCAAACCGCCTGCAGCAGGTTTCGAACCTGGTATATCTGGATTATGAAACTGCGTTCATATCCATTAGGCCACAGCCTAACTATATATATATGGATGGGTCAAAAGATTAAAAAGGACAATTAGGAGCAGGAATAGCAATACCGAAATTGGAAATTTATAAAACATATAAAGTAACAGGTAATATATCAATCTTTATAGCAGAATTAGGGGCAATCCTAAAAGCTTTAGAAATAGTTGCAGAAAACCCACCAAATAAAGCAACCATCCTCACAGATTCCCTCTCATCAGTACTAGCTATCAGAAACAGAAATAAATGTAGCAGGGCAGATATTATAGAGGAAATAATACTACAGAGGAAATACTACAGGTCAATACATATCAACACAATGCAGGATGCAGTGTCAAACTAAGATGGATACCATCACATGTTAGGATAGCAGGAAATGAGCTTGCAGACATAGAAGCCAAAAGAGGAAGAACTAGTTATAACCAAAATATTGAATTAGGGCCTATGTAAGTGTTGGAACTTAAGAGCTAATTGCCCAAGCACTAACAAAAGAGTGATATAAAGCGCTGGGACCAAATGGCAAAAAAGGTAAGACTCTTGCAACACAAAATCTGGAAAAAAATGAAGCAAAAGATGTCAACTACAAGATGAACTAAAAATAACAATTAATAAAAAAAATGTTAAGGCTCAAGCTTGGAACTGGATATTTCATGATAGAGGAACCCACATGTGAAGAGTGTCAAGAACCAAACACAATTAGACATTTTCTACTGGACTGCAAACAAAATGATCAGCAGAGGCAAAACATTAAGACATACTGTAGTAACCACCAGGTAGAAATGAGTGTAGAAAATCTCATAGGCACTAAGACCCCATCAGAAGTACAAAAGCTAATAAAACACTATATTACAAAAACTAAAGCAAACATATAACAAATAAATAAGGATGCGAGCCAGTCTACAGCAGTGGAAGATTCCCCCCCCCCCCCCCCCATCCCCTCCCCCCCCCCCCCCCCCCAGATAAATACGAAATGACTAAATAATCCTCCAATGAATGTTAAGTGCATTACGGTTTAGACAATATCATTTTTTTAATATTAAAACCATAACCATACTGAACTATATCTACTACAAGAGGAAAAATACCCACTAGAGATAATATAGTATTAAGTATAAAATAAATACAAACAAAAACATATTACAATAAATGAAACACATCCTGATATAACCAACAGCTCCATGTATATGGTAGATGGTTGAAAGGAGTGCTAAAAAAAAGTAGCAAACACCTTAATAAAAAATAGTGAGGTTCCCCTTTTTTAGCTAGCCAGGAGAGAGCTAGTTGGTCTTTGAGTTACAATCATGATTGTTGTGTGAGACCAGACAGTTAATGACTCCTCATTTGTTTAACACATTGGCCTGTAGAATAACTGACACACATCTGGTGGTTGCCAGAAGCGACAGAGATAACTTCAATACACCAAGAAACTAGAATAGCAAAGAACTGAACAGCGATCTATTTGTATGTATTAGAAATTATACTTCCTAGAAAGAACAACAAAAGTAGACTACGCCCCCGAATTCGTGAAAAAAAGACATTAGATGATAATTTCTTGGTGAAAGAAACTTTGTAGCAACGCGTAGCAATAGACAAAGTACATTCTCTTTAGAAAGAAGAATAATTTTGACTGACAAATCATCCCCCAGGTGGTAGCCCTATTTTTTCACAGAATGAAGAATCAGTCAATGACATGGGAGAATAAATTTTGATACAAGTAGAACGAACAAAAGAAGTCTAGTCATGACCCTGTGAGTTTGGGACGATTGAAAGACACAATGCATGTAATCCAGCTGATCTCTGTAAAGATTGTTTCATTTGAAGAAGACAGAGAATAAAGTCTTAAAAACTACTGGTCTTTGAAGTGAGCTTTCTACGTCCAGTAATTGTTTCCAATTTAAGCAAAGGGTGAAAGGAATAAAGGGAAAAAAGAGCCTAAAATACTTACAATCAATGTTGACGTACCCGAAAAGTCTTTTTGGGCCGACAAAAGAAAGTACTCTGTCAGTTCTATTAAGGTCAGTATGAAATTAGTTAATAAAAGTTCTGCAGTTCTATTAAATATTTGATACACATAGAGAAAGATAAGACTTTGTCCTTTAGTCTTGTCTCTAGGGTTTTTGGCTTTCTAGTCAAAACGTTCCTTTTTACTATCCCCTATAGTAAATTGGCATCTAAACTTTCATTCTCATTTTAGCTGCAACCGGATACGCCGTAACTACATCACTTTTAACCAGAGGAGTGTATCTTTGTATGTATTCACTGGTCTTTGGCAGCAATGCCACAAAGATGTGCACAGTGGATTTGCTGAAAAACAAAAATTGTTATTTTTAAAAAGTCACTTTTTACATTAACTATTTAGTTTTTTTTGCACTGTTGTTTTGTTTTAAAACTAGGTGCTGTTGGACTTGTTCTCTTACACAGCTTTGCCAAAATGAAGAATCCTTGCATTTATCTACACTTATATATCTAAGATTTTTTTTGTTCATCTTCTGCCATTCTGAAAGCCATGAGCTCTGTTTCTTTCCCAGCTATTCTATCATGGCTTGGCAAGGATTTAATGGTTTCTGGTTTTAGTCCTCAGAAGAGACCCTGATGCCATCACAAGAAACATCTATGCTATTGGACCCCTGAAGGAAAGGACCAGAGAGAGGCTGAACCTAAAAACATGCTTCGCAGGAATACTGTCGGAGGCACTTGAGATGCAAAGGACGAACCATAGAAGTGGGCACTGCATGAAGGATGGCCGCCAACCTTTGCAATGAGGAAGCAGTTAGTATGTTTTTTAGTCCCTACAAGATCCACCGATGCGTGATGGCCACTACTTCTATTACAGTCAGCTGTCAAAGCATCAAAGAAGGAACGTCATCTGTTTTAAATTTAAGAAGTGGGAAGCAGATTTGGAATAAACCAATTCTGTGCATTCCCCGCAATCAACAAGGAGCTCTTTCAAATAATGTATGGCTAAATTTGGTTTGGGGCTCTCACAAGGAAATTTTAATGTCCTGTACAACTCACTCCCAACCCCATAGCTGTCATCTATCCAACTGTGAGATTCTCTCTAACCATTGTGAGATTTCTCACATCCTTTGTGAGATTCTCTCTATCCAATGGTTGGAGATTCTCTATCCATTGTGAGATTCTCTTGCACACAGCCACAAGAAAAAATCTAATCCAGAGTTAAGTCAGGGTGCTCAATAATTCCCTTCAAGCTTTAGTAGTTGCACTGCTGGTTTCTCCAACAAGTATTCACCAAGTGGCAATTTTGAATCTTGCCACTATTGTGTTGCTACTCCTGTCCCCCTTAGCATTGCCAAGGAAATTTAAGCTGTCTTTGTTTTCAATGTGGCAAACCAAAAATGGGAGGTTGCTTCACATTTTCATTTAATGGATTGGGCCCTAACCCTGGAAATTCAATTGCTTGCACAAAGACACCAAAACTCCTTTTGTAGCCCCTTCCATTCAGTTATTCTTTCTTCTTCTTCCTGCGTTCCGTTTGTAGTCGATGCTAAATCACTGCAGGCCTGTCACTCTTGACAAAGATCCACCACTAGACCTTTTTCCATGTCGGTCGCGGCAGCCCCCATAGCTCCATCACGCATATGTCGCACATCGCAATTTTCCATTCGATACAACTGTTTGTATTAATCAGCACCATGCATTCATTCTGACAAGTGCCAGTGGAATAAGAGATGCAAAGAAGATGCTGAAGATGGATAGGGCACAAATTGAGAAAAACCTGTTGATAGCATTACAAGGCAGTCCTTGTTCTGGAATCCACAGGGAAATAGAGGTAGAGGAAGACCAAATAATACATGGAGAAGAGAACTGGTGACAGACATGAATGAGAATGACGAAGATAATGTAAAGGACCGTGAGCTGATGGCACAGGAACAGGAAGACTTGGCATAAGTTTGTTGAAGGCCTATGATCCTTGGGAAGCTGAAGGGTAGTGATGATTATGACTAAGTATTACTATAACATCACCAGAACTTGACATTCCTGCTACACCTCCACCAAACTTGATATAATCATTTTTATTCTTGTTATATACTGTTTTACTATATGGTATAATTTTTCCTCCCTGTCCTGCTATATTTCAACACCGCTGATCTAGCAGTTTAATGATGAATTGTGTGCATCCTTGGGGTTTTTTTTAAATAATCTAATACTGGGATTCTCTGTTGTTCATACTTCTTAAAATTAAATTGGAAACACCATATACATGGTGTTAGGTTATGAGAAAGTGAACAAAGTGTGATACTGTTGAACAGACACTACTTTTTTCCCCCCTGAAGGTTTTGTCTTCTAGCAGCAAGGCACATCTTTCAACCTAGAATTTAGTCTGTCAGTTATATCAGAGTGCAATCTGCCATTCAGAAATAAAGTGAACTTTGTTAACTGAAGTAATAGTTTATAAAATTAAGTCCATAAAAAATATTACAAGCATCTATCAGCAAGCAAAATTGACGTGACCCTGAAAAGGGCCATTACTTGAAAAGTAAATAAAATATTACACACATCACCATAAAGGAATGTTTTCAGCAATCATCAGAAATATTATAAGAAGATTGCTAACTCAGCAGCGATTGAATTGAAAAAAGGACTAAAAGTACCTATCTCTAGTATAAGTTAGCCCTGAAAAGAACTCAGTCCAATCCAAAACAAAAACAAACTAGAGGCTAACCGTTATATACAGGGTACCTCTATTCAACAACTGTACCCAAGAATAAAACTGATAGTAGCAAACAAATAGAATCAAGGATCTAAAAATATTATTTGAAATTTCTGATAAACATGTAACAGCTTTATGAATACTTTAAAAATACTATTATTTTACGTCTAATATAATTTTGAATTGAAAAAATTACTGTAATAATCGTTTTATTTTTTCATGTGCATATGTCCCAAAAATGTAAACTCTAAAATGTATTGACGTCTTTAATGAATAGGGGAGTAAGAGGTTTACTAAAAGCCACTGGGAATGGTACCGCAAAAACTTGGGGTATATAAAGAAACGTGTCTTACAATCAAATAGGATAGTCTTACAGCCAAAAGGATAGTCTCTTACAGCCAAAAGGAGATAGCTTTTGTTACATCTCTGGAAAACATCTCACCTTCAGGGTAAGAAAAGGGAATGAGTAAGTAATAAGGTTGGAACTCCCAGACTTAGTTTATTGCCCACTCCTGAATTTTTGAAAAACAACCTAAATTTTTGAATTTTTGGTGGGACCCCAATAAGCAGCAAAGTGAAAGCAGTTCGCTACCCATATCAGAACTGCTTGCATCAGGACCACGAACCAGATCTGGTCAAAGACCGCACTCCACCTCCATCGTTGGGTTTCCCTTGAAACAGTCTTGCAGTCATGCATTCTGCTGAGCGAGATGCGGATCTAAAGTGGGAATGTCAAACCTGGTCCCCCTAAAAAAATCCGTTGCTTAAGTCGTATGTGGTCGTCCGAGAATGTGCAGAATATCACAGCTTAGTGCGTAAACAGACACAATGCAACCTCCGTCCCCTTTCAGGACGTAACGAAAAAAATGAATATTTTGTCACATTGGGCTATCTTTAGAGGTTTTGTTGGGCTACTTTGGTGCTAATTCTGGCAAAAAACCTGAAAATTAATCTAAGTGGACATTCCTTCAACTAATGAAGGAAATGACAGATGGGTACCAAAAAAAACCTAGATCTAGTTAATCCACCTAGGAGTGGCAACACTGGTGATTTTTTCAATAAATGTCTACCTAATAAGATTCAATCATTAATGTCTGGGAAAAAAATGCAATAAAGCAAATTGTTTATTACCTGTAGCATGTTTGCAGACCAAATTAACCCATTGTTTTATTTTTACATTGATAGTGATTTAGAAATGGGCAAGCTGATTTTTGTCAATAGGAATGTAGTACTCCACATTAACCCTGCATTTGACCTAAACATGGCCTTTTGTTAGTCACAACCAGTATCCCCTGGCCACCAGGAACTGCCGAAGTATAAATTTTCCAGACTAATAAACAAATGCAAGTCAATAGTGTGTATAATGAGAAAAAAAAAAAAATAGCCTGAATTGAAAATATTTATCAAAAGCAAGAATGTAAATGTCACTCTCAATCCTTCATTTCTGTACTAGCGCCCCCATAATAACCAAAATTCTGTATCTAGTCTGATTATCATTTATTTATTTTTCTACTGTTTTCAACTCCATACCATTAGGGCCATACTTACCCTTGCTTTTAAAGATCAATTTTTTTAAAATTTTTTTGTTGTGTTTGGACGATTTCTTTTTGATTTCCCGTAGATTTCCCCAGTGCAAAGTAATCTCCTTCTCAACTTCTGAATTCTTATTTTGATAACACTGTCTGTCCCCCTCCAACTTTGTCAGCATTAAATAATAAAAGTCCCTTCAGTACATAACTGTTTATAGTAACTTGCGCCGCCTCTGAGGTGACATGCCCTCAGCCTGCTAATTTTCCTGGTGTTCCTTTCTACGTTTCTACCTCTCTTTGCTTGCTGTAAGAGCTTCTTTTCTACGTAGAAGCATCGCCACTTGTGTGATCGTCAGCTTCAAGCTTCATCCTCCCATGTTGCTGGATCCATGTCCAGTGCCCTCATGTCTCTCTTGCACACATCTTTGAACCTCAGTTGTGATCGCCCAACTGTTCTTTTGCCATCTGCCCGTAGAAGATATCTTTCAGGATGTATCTACATTGCTGTAACGATATTTGTACAAATCCCCCCCCATATTGTTAAACTAAAAACAACCCCAAAACATCAAAAAAAAAGTTTTGAAGATTTCAAGTATTAATATGGAAAAGAAAAACATGCACATTAGAAATTCTCTTTACCCCAACATGCAGTAAATGAAGAAGAAATACAATCAACATCAAAGGGGTAAGTAGGGTAAAAGTATCCTGTTAACATGCCCATTGAAGGCATTAAGGGAATATGTTATTAGCATCATTCTGGCTGTCTTAACTTCCCAGAGTTGCTTGGTTACCCCAATTAAATGAGGCTGGTTGACCTCATAGTATAGCCGTTTTGTGGTCTAAAAAATCCCAGCTCTAAGCTGGGATCGACCCAAGGACTTCCGGAGCTAAGTAAGCCAGTGCCAACTAACCACTGCAAAATTAACCATTTAATTATCAATAAAAATTCACCAATTATTTATACTATTCTTAAAATTATAAGACACCACATAAATCCTAATTATAACCCAACAGGGGTTGAACAAACACTTTACTCCATCAAATTTAAAAGTTATGACCAAACCATCTCAGACTTTCTCTGTATTTTTTGCTCTAGATGTATGGTATGCAGCCTTGTTATCCCATCAGGTAAACATTTACAGGTCTGTAACTCTTTAAAAACCGAAATCCTAGTGACAGCATTGGTTTCAGAAACCCGATTTATTTCATTTTTCAGATTCATCAACACAACAACACAAAAATTAGCCCAAAATAGCCAAGTCGCCAATCTGCATTAAGAAAAATAGCCAAAAGTTGGCCAAAATAATCAGAATTTGCCAAAAAATAGTCAGGAATCGCACAAAATATGCTTAAATTGTAATAGAAAAGTGGACCTAAAAAGAAACGTTTGATTTTCAGAAATTTTCGGTTTTGGGTATCAGAAAAAAGGTTAAGACCTGCAATTATAACTCCTGGCTTTTTGATACAAACAGAAACAACTGCTGGTACAGGTAATATCAGCTAGCCCAGGGGTTACCACTTTTTCTCCACACACATCCATATATAAATATAAGCACAATTGTTTAGATAAAATCTTCCATAGATGAGAATACGACACTGAGATGGATAGGACCGACAGCTGAGAAAAACCTGAAGATAAGCATTACAAGGTCAGTCCTTGTTTCTTGGAATCCCCATATTTAAACAAAAGAAGAGAAAACCAAAGAACACAAAGGAGAAGAAACTGGAGACATACATGAAGAAGAAATACAAGGAAAGACCTTGACAGAAGAAAAGTAAAGAAAAAAACAGTTTTATTAAAACAACCCTCAAATTTAATCTTTCGCCACGAGAGGGGTTTGCACAGTAAGACTACTCTTATATATACAATCATTAACAAGTTTTGAGAACACTGCAATTCTTGCCATCTACAGCTACACAAAACAACAATCTCTTCTTTCGTGTCATCTATTTCTAAGCAAATTCTACTTCCTGTGGTAAACATTTTTGAGAACCCAGCATTGCACACTAAAGCTAGGAGAATCATTTGAGCCCCAGACGTAACTCTGGCTTTTCCCTGGTTGGATGCATGCAGTAGGATCTCACTATGTGACCCACGATAGGTGGGGGAGCTGAGAGTGGTTCTGTGTAGGATGGGAAAATTCCTTCGGAGTCCAGAACCCAGAGCACATTATTTTAGCTACAGCATAGTTGGGATAGCCCCCTTGGATAGCAGGGAAATGAACAGTATACCCTACACTCTAGCTTAGGAACTAGATGTGAATGATCCTTTAAATGCAAGATCAAGCTGGAGAAACTGGAGCTCATGACTTAACTACGACATGTTTCCAAAAATGACAAAAAATCCCACAAGAAAAGCTAGATCTACAGTGTAGATAATATCCAGCAGTCTTCAAACTTCATATTGGGATGCAAAAGAGCGAGAAAAGCTCAGCAGCCCTAGTTTAAACACAACAACAAAATACTCCCTCTCTCAATTTGCCGTAAGACACTCACATTTGTGAATAAATTCATCGATGAATAGCATTCTCATCATAAACCTTAAAAGAATCAAAATACTCCTCTAAACCCTCGGTCCAGAAGCTAACATTGCCAGTGCAGTCCACTTCATGTCCATCGTTTTTGTTAAGCTGTAACTCAGAACAGGTCCTGAATTGCTTGCGTATTTCTATCTGCATGTAATAAAAAAAAAATTATTTAATAATAATAATAATCGCCCCTTCAGTCAATAACTGACTATGAGCAATGTGCCCCTTAAGTTGACGAGCCCTCAACCTGCTTATTTACGTCTTGTTACTTTCGATGTTTTCTACTCACTTCTGCTTGCTGTGAAGCTTCTTTTCACCCAATCTGCGGGGGGGGGGCGTGTTGGCGCCGTAGGCACACTGCCCACTTAGTGTGATCGTGCATGCTTTCAATCCTCCCAGGTTTGCTGGATATTATGTCCAGTGTCCTCATTGTCCTCCTCTGCACACATCCTTAGAACCTAACTATGGTCGCCCCAACTGTTGCTTCTGCCGTCTGCTAGTTGTCCGTATAAGAAAAAAAAAGACATTAAAAGGAATGCTTCAGTGATGGCTATATCTCCACAAGAAGCGTTGAAGTATAATGATCATGTTAGTAGCTTAGAATCTAACTCTTTTGCATTTTAAAAGTATGGAACCATTCACTCGCCAGAATAAATGGAACAAATGTTATAATATTTGCGTCTTTTTCCTCCGTACACTCTCAGGACATCCAACTATTGTTCTCAAAAATAGCTGTAGTCAGTTTGAAGCATTTGAATCCCCGCACAGCTTTTCTATGAAACATTTTTTTTTTTCCGAATTTGAATTGAATGGGTTGAGTACATGACATGAATGCAGGCTCGCATCTTAACATTCTACCCTTCCTTTGTCTTTCATTGTATATTACCTATTTCCTTTTAGTTTTTTCCACATATGTATCTTAAAGCATTGTGCAGAGCTGGTAGTCATGTAAGTGATGAAAGATAGGCCTCCATGTATGCGACAGAGAGGAAAGGTACATATGTCACATCCTTATTCTGATGCCGACATACAAGTGAAACTGACAACAAAATTTGAATGTTTTTAAGAGTAGATCTGTCAGAAAGCCAGTGTTTCAAAGTAGATCCCAACAACATCCCTGGTTTGCCTACCACTGCCGTAAACCCTCAATTGTAGAAGTGATAGTTCACTTTCTGACCTGCCTTTTCGTATGCATTTTGTAGATCTCAGAAATTGTTTTGCCAAGTCTGAAAGAAAAACCATGTAGCAGACATGCTGCTTCTTCATAGTTTGCCCATTTTAATTGACTTCAGAATTGCAGAATGCAGCTGGCAGAGTTGTACAAAATATTTTTGTTGAAAGGAAAACGTGCCCGAACCAACAGGAACCTTGGCACATTGTTCCACAAATGAAGTTCCTTTAGCACTGTTTTTGCAGGCAAATATGTAATTAGTTCTGGTTAGTGCTCTATCAATTTAGTCTGGGTACTTTCTTAAAAAAACTCCATAAAAAATATCCCAAATACCATTCATTTCCCCAAGGTGTATAATTTTCACATTTAATTCATCGCAGATTAATTCTTTTTTGTTTTAGTAGTTTCTTTGCTTTATTATTGCTCTTCATATGAGTTTTTATATATATTACGTTATTTGTAGACAATAAATCTATAATACTTGTCCTTGTTGCCTGTTTTAGTAACTGTGGCAGACGTAGGTGGTAAAACTCAAGACGTTCCCTTGTTTCCTGTGCACAGTTTATTTGTTAAAACTGATTCTTCTCCGTAACTCTCAAACGTCGTCCCACTCTCAGACAACCACGGTGAATGTTCCTCAAAGAAGCAGTAGTGAATTTGATGTATTTGAATCCCCGTAAAGCTTATCCACGAAATGAACAGCGTCGGCCATATGTGCTTTTCTTTGTAAACCACATATATGGCGTAAGTACAACCTATAAGCAGATGTTCAGCATTCATTTTATCAAGTGCAACAGTTCACACTGATCGGTAGCCTCCAATCCTTTAGAGCTTGTTGAATAGATGGTAACACAACTGTTTGTGGCCAGTGCTGAGTTTCAAAGATTACCACTATTACTCTTATGTTGACTGGTGGGAAGCAATCATTCTGTGCATGACTTGTGTGTTTCTACATTATGTTTACATCTACCTTAGCCTGAAGCAAGCTAACTGTTCGAGGAGGCAAAGAGTTATATCAGAATCAGATAAAGAAAACTGCTTCAATATCATTTTAATTGTTGATATATATGTATAATATTCAAAATCTTGTGCCCCAAGTCTTCCAGGCCCATGCCATAAAGGTCAATGTGCTTTCCATGTCTTCTGTCATTCCCCTTCATGATAATGCTCCAGTTTCTCTTCTCCATGTGTTACTTTTGTTCTTCCTCTACCCTCTCTTACCCTGGGATTCCACAAAACAAGTACAGCCATGTGACACTAACCACTCATGGACACTATCAACCCCATTTGACAAAAATCAACCCTTGTGACACTATCAAACCCTTGTAACACTATCAAGCCCCTTGTAACACCATCAAACATTGTAACACTATCAAACCCTTGTAAAATTATCAACCCTTGTAACACTATCAACCGGTTTCCTCAATTGTGGCCTATTCATCTCCAGTGTCTTCTTCTCATGTTGAAGTATCATCTGGTTTTTAACATTATCTACAAGATCGGGGTAACAAGCACCATGCCCGAACCTCGCCTTGTCGCCTTTCCACATTCTCGTAGGTCAGAGTGTAACTCCCACTTTCGAGCCTCACGACACACATCCAAATATTACTGTCTAATTCTGTCATTTCGATGAGGCTGTCACCAGTAACAGACACTGGAATTATTAATGGTTTAGGTTTTCCATCCAAAAGGATTTAGTAATGCGCTGGTGGTACTTACATGATTCTCAAGAAGCAAAAAATGATACCAATAAGAAGATACAATCCCTGACACCATGCCCACCCTAAGGAACCAAGATTATTTTTTGGACTGAATTAAACAAGAAACTTACGCATTGCTCCCACAAAGGCACCATTATAATTCATCATGTGCCCCACAAGCCAGTCAGCAATGGCATCTATGTTAGTGCCTCCCAGTTTTCATGAAAATACCATAGAGATACGCATTAAAGCTTTTTTCAATGGCTTGATGCTTTTGCTCTCTATGGAAACTATTGGCATAGGATTTGATTCATCTGTTTCTTACCACTTTAGACCATGTAACAGTGACCTGCAATTAGGAATCATTTTTTCAACAATTGGTTTGGTTTTTGTGTTAAGGACTATCTTCATCTCAAACACTGACAACTGCCATCATTGTCTCCAATCTCCTCCCTTAGTAATCACGTCAAGGAGATCTCAGAACAGTGACAAACTCCTAAATGTATCAGAAATCACATTCTAATAAATATTTTTTAGGTTGTGGGTAAGGTTTTAAAAATTTGAAATTTTACCAGGGCATGGCCCCTTTTGGCCTACTCTTTTGTTGATTGGTCCAACTGCTTTGGGATTTTTAATTAATTGCGCAACTTGCACACTAGACTTCCTATTTGTTGCCCTTATCCAAGAAGCTTTGTGGGAAAGATCCCCCTGACCAGAGATGAGGGGAGTAGGTATTAACATCATAATGACCACTGTGTTTCTGAAAAAACATCACCATAAATTATATTCCCATCGCCTGGAAACAAACCCAAAATATCAACCATACTGTAACTTTCTTTTTTCTCTTGTTGAAGGTGATCACAGGCCCCAAAGGACAGTTTATAATGTTGTTCGATGATGTAGTCGCTGATGCGTCATGATGAGTTGAGTGTGGGTGCGAATGAAGACGCGAATGTGTTTAGGCTCGTATAGATGTAGATCCTGCAACCCATACTCTCACATGCAGTAATCAAGGATGCTTTGACACTGCATGCATGTTTCAAGACATTTATTGACGGGAACACACATAATATCAACAGGAACAGTCAGTGTAACAAGGTCATGCTGACCTGACATCGATAGGTATACATTTGGCATTCAAAAAGGTAAACATCAGAATAGACGTGCATGGTCAATAGCAAAGTTCTTCAATAATGACAGTTCGTAGCGTCGCCCTTGGCGTCTCTGACTAAACGCGTCAGATGCCTTAGTTACCTCGACACACAGGTGCAACTTGGCACTCCCTGCCAATTGCACATATCAGGCTGTAGTATAATAGCCGGAAGCACAGGCCTCGTCCTAACGTCGGCCGTGTACTTCTGTTAAATAGGTTATCATCAACCCTGCAGTAATACTTATTGTAGATAGAAGTTCCGCCAATCTGCGGCTCCCACAATATATCTTCGTCACTGGATTTCTGGACAATATAAGACTAACAGTCTTGTATGGCTACCTCGAGCACAAATATATAAGTTCTGAAATGGCGGATCCGTGAACTGCTGTTCACCCTAGGTAATCCTTTACATGTTCTGCCACCGAAAAGCGTAATAATGCATAAAGGTCGGAATTACCTGGTAAATGAATCCTCAGAACTACACAAGGAAATCTGTCGTCATCCCGACGCACAGAGATTCACTGGGGAAAACTGCCATAGCAGTTACTTCGAAGATTCTCCCCGAAAAACAATGGACTCTTGGTCCCTTCAGAAAAACAGGACCTCCCGGCTTCCCGGAAGTATATCTCACTCCCGCTTAAAAAACCTTCCCATAGGCCCGCGCCGAACTGTCAACCTCTGACCCTAAAGGTCAAACACAATGAATGAATAAACAAGGGAAGACAACCCCTAATCAACCTGACATCGCAGGTAAAGACACAATTATACTTATGATACAAACATAAGCAAATAACTTGACAGATGACTCCGTCGAAAATGACAGCAACATTACTACCACCCCCCTGTAAAAAAAAAAATGCGATTTTTTTTTTTAATATGTTCATGACAATGATAAGCACCAGTATCACTTCTGTGCTCATGCAAACAATGAACCTAATATCAGGTACAATAGAAGAGAGTACAAATCATCTCCCAACATAGGAGAAAATATTTCCTTTAAGCCAAACAAACTAAGGGATACCATTCAAGAAACCTAAGTTGCTGGCAATACCAATCATATATCAAACATTACTAAATAATTTAATCATAGCAATATACAAATGTCAATGCTATTTTTATGCAACATAATTCACTGATGGTTTGTGAGGATGATAATGAAATTTGGTTAATTATCTAACTATCATCTAATTTTGTATTTGCTGTTCATTTTCGGACGGATAATTTAACAAATTTATGTTTTTGTCCATCCAAAAGTTATTTGTTGCTAAAATAGCATTGTACATTTCTATTATTGCTAGTTTATAATTGTGTCTTTTTTACCATGTTGATGTTTTGAATTGGTAAGGTTGGTTTCAGGGGTTGTAGGTCTTAACACCTTTGAATGGTATCCCTCAGTTTTTTCATTTGGCTTAAAGGAAATATTTATAGGGGGTAGAGGGTTGGGGGCAGGTTAGGAGATGGGGGATTATGGGAAAGGTCTTATTTTTTAACCTTGGGGAGTTAGAATTTCATTTCCTTAGCATGAGCACAAAGTGATAACTGGTGCGGGTGGGCTACATGAACATATTCTGAAGGGGGACCCAAAAAATAGTTCAATTGCATTTTTTGTTTCGGGGGAAGAAAAAATCTTAGTAATGTAAACTGTCATTATCGACGGGGAGCCATCTCCCCCAGTGAAATGCCTCTGTTTTGCGTCGGTGGGGATAATTGTGTTGACATTTTCGGCGTGGGCCTATGGGAAGGTTTTTTAAGCGGGAGTGAGATATACTTCCGGGAAGCCGAGAGGTCCTGTTTTTCTGAAGGGACCAAGAGTCCATTGTTTTTCGGGGAGAATCTTCGAAGTAACTGCTATGGCAGTTTTCCCCCAGTGAATCTCTGTGCGTCGGGATGACGACAGAATTCCTTGTGTAGTTCTGAGGATTCATTTACCAGGTAATACCGACCTTTATGCATTATTACGCTTTTCGGTGGCAGAACATGTAAAGGATTACCTAGGGTGAACAGCAGCTCACTGATCCGCCATTTCAGAACTTATATATTTGTGCTCGAGGTAGCCATCCAAGACTGTTAGTCTTATATTGTCCAGAAATCCAGTGACGAAGATATATTGTGGGAGCCGCAGATTGGCGGAACTTCTATCTACAATAAGTATTACTGCAGGGTTGATGATAACCTATTTAACAGAAGTACACGGCCGACGTCAGAACGAGGCCTGTGCTTCCGGCTATTATACTACAGCCTGATATGTGCAATTGGCAGGGAGTGCCTAGTTGCACCTGTGTGTCAAGGTAACTAAGGCATCTGACGCGTTTAGTCAGAGACGCCAAGGGCGACGCTACGAACTGTCATTATTGAAGAACTTTGCTATTGACCATGCACGTCTATTCTGATGTTTACCTTTTTGAATGCCAAATGTATACCTATCGATGTCAGGTCAGCATGACCTTGTTACACTGACTGTTCCTGTTGATATTATGTGTGTTCCCGTAAATAAATGTCTTGAAACATGCCTGCAGTGTCAAAGCATCCTTGATTACTGCATGTGAGAGTATGGGTTGCAGGATCTACATCTATACGAGCCTAAACACATTCGCGTCTTCATTCGCACCCACACTCAATTCATCATACGCTCGCACTACACATCTAACAACATGTATACTGTCTTGGGCCAGTGATCACATCAACAAGAGAAAAAAGACAGTTACAGTATGGTTGAAAATTTGGGTTTGATTCCCAGCAGAGGGAATATAATTTATGGAGATGTTTTTTCAGAACCAGTGGTCCTTATGATGTCATACTCCTCCCTCATCTCTTGGTAGTGGGATCATACCCCAAGCCTTCTTGGATAAGGGCAACAAATAGGAAGTCTCGTGTGCAAGTTGCGCACATTAAAAATCCCAAAGCAGTTGGAAATCACAAAGAGTAGGCCACAGGGCCTGCCCTGGTAAAATTTCAAAATTATAAACCTACCCACAACCAAAAATATTTATAGAATGTGATTTCTGTATACATATAGAGTTTGTGCACTGTTCTGAGATCCTCCTTGCGTGATCTAAGGGAGGAGATTGGAGCACTGATGGCGTTGTCCGTGTGAGATGAAGATAGTCCTTAAAACAAAAACCAAACCAATTGTTGAAAATGATTTCCTACTGCAGGTCACTGTTACTGGTCTAAAGTGGAAGAAACAGATGAATCAAAACGCATGCCCATTTGGTTCCATAGAGAGCCAAAAGCATCAGCCAGTTGTAACGCTACTGCGTATCCTCTATTGGATTCCTGAAACAGGGAGGCTCTTAACATATATTCCATTGTCTGACTGGCTTACCCCTTTGTGGGGGCAGAGGAATTATAATGGTGCCTTTGTGGGAAGCAATGGTTAAGTCTTGTTTAAATCAGTCCAAAAAATACTCTTGGTTCCTGTCAGTGGGCATGGGTCAGGGATTTGTTAATCTTCTTATTGCAGTATCATTTTTTGTACTTCTTGATAAGAATCATACCAGTACCACCAGCGCATTTAACTCTTTTTGCTGGAAACCTAAACCATAATACTTTCCATTTTGTCTGTACTGGTGCACAGCCTCGTCAGAAATGACAGAATTAGACAGTAATATTTGATGTGTGTCGTGAGGCTCGATTTAAAGTGAGTTACACTCTGACCCTACGATGAATTTTTAAAAGGCGACAAGGGAGTTCTGGGCATGGGCTTGTTTTACCCCTATCTTGTAGAAAATGTTATGTAAAACCAAGATACTTCCAACATGAGAAGAAGACACTGGAGATGAATAGGCCACACATTGAGGAAACCTGTTGAATAGTGTTACACAGGGTTTGATAATGTTACAATGGGTTTGATTAGTGTTACAATGTTTTATGATGTGTGTTTACATTAGGATGATATAGTTACAAGGTTTGATAGTGTCACAAGGGTTGATAGTGTCACAAGTGGTTGATAGTGTCCCAAGAGTTGATAGTGTTCACAAGGCAGGTCCTTTGTTCTGGAATCCCCAGGTGTAAAGAGGAGTAGAGGAAAGACCAAAGAACACATGGAGAAGAGAACTTGTTTTGAGATAAACATGAAGGGATGACAGAAGCCACATGGAAAGCCCTTGACCTTATGGTCATGGGCCTGAAGACTTGGCACAAGATTGTTGAAAATTATACATATATATCAACAAATTAAAATGATAATTTGAATCAGTTTTCTTTTATCTGATTCTGATTAAAACTCAGTTTGCCATTTCCTCGAAAGCTTTATGCTTGCATCAGGCTAAGGTAATGTAAACCTAATGTAGAACATTTCCAAGTCATGCAACAGAAATGATGCTTCCCCCAACCAGCTCAACATAAGAGAGAACAAGTGGTTAATCTTTGAACTTCCGCACTGGCCACAACAGAGTGAGATACCATCTATTCAACAAGACTAAAGATAGGAGCTACCGATCAGTGTAACTGTTGCACTGATAAAATGACTGCTGAACATCTGCTTCATAGTTGCTCCTTAACGCATATATGTGGTACAAAAGAAAGCACATATGGCCGACGCCAGTTTCCTTTCGAGTGGAAAAGCTTTACGGGGATTCAAATAGCCTCAAATTCACTACTGCTTTCTTTGAGAACATTCACGAGGATGTCTGAGAGTGGACGACGTTTGAGAGTGTACGGAGAAGAATCAGTTTTACAAATAAACATGCAACAGGAAACAAGGACGTCTTGAGTTTTAACCCTACGTCAGCCACAGTTACGAACAGTCGACAATGACAAGAAATATAGATTATAGCCTACAGATACGTAATATATATAAACACATATGAAGAGCAATAATAAAGCAAAGAAACTACAAAACCAAAAAGAACTAACGAGCGATGAATAAAAGTGAAAATTATACACCTTTGGGTACTGAATGAATGAATATGAGGGTTTGTGAGAAAGTCCCCAGGCTAAATGCATAGAGCGCTAGCTAGAACTAATGCATATTTGCCCTGCTAAACAGTGCTAAAGACTTCCTTTGTGGAAACACTGTGCCAAGTTTCCTGTTGGTTCGGGCACGTTTTCCCTTTTCACAAACAATTTTGTACAACTCTGCCAGCTGCATTCTGCAATTCTGAAGTCAAGTAAAATGGCAGACTTGAAGAAGCAGCATGTCTGCTACAAGTTTTCTTTCCAGCTTGGCAAAACAATTTCTGAGATCTACAAAATGCATAAGAAAGCAGGTCAGACAGTGAACTATCACTTCTACATTGAGGGTTTACGGCAGTGGTAGGCAACCCAGGAGTTGTTGGGATCTACTTTTGAAACACTGCTTTCTGAAGATCTACTTTAAAAACATCATATATGTTGTCAGGTTTCATTGTATGTGGCATCAGGAATAAGCTGTGCCATATGTACCTTTCCTCTCTGCCGCATACATGGAGGCCTATCTAGTCATCCTTACATGACTACCAGCTATGCACAATGCTTTAATATACATATGTGGAAAAACCTCAAAGAAATAGGTAATATACATGAAAGACAAAGAAGGGTAGAATGTTAGATGAGCCTGCATGTCAAGTACTCAACCCATTCAAATTCAAATTCGAAAAAAAAAAATGTTTCATAGAAAAGCTTTGCGGGGATTCAAATAGCTTCAAACTGACTACAGCTTTCTTTGAGAACATTCAGTTGGATGTCTGAGAGTGTACGGAGAAAAAGACAAAATTAAAATTTGTTCCATTTATTCTGGCAGTGATGGTTCCATACTTTTAAAATGCAAAAGATTAGATTTCAGCTACTCAACATGATCATTTACTTCAACGCTTCTTGTGGAGCATATAGCCATCACTGAAGCCAGTTCCTTTTAATGTTATTTTATCTTCTACGGACAACTAGCAGACGGCAGAAGAACAGTTGGGCGACCATAGTTGAGGTTCAAAGATGTGTGCAAGAGAGACATGAGGACACTGGACATAAATCCAGCAACCTGGGAGGATGAAGCTGCCGATCACACTAAGTGGCAGTGCTGCCTACGGCGCCACCTCAGATTGGGTGAAAAGAAGCTCTCACAGCAAGCAGAAGAGAGTAGAAAACATCGAAAGTAACACGACGAAAATAAGCAGTTGAGGGCTGTCACTTAAGGGGCACATTCTCATAGTCAGTTATGACTGAAGGGGCTATTATTATTATTATTAATAATTTTTTAAAAATTCCATGCAGGATAGTACGGCAGCCATTCAGGCCCTGTCTGAGTACAGCTTACAAAAACATGGACATGAAGTGGACCTGCACTGCAATGTTAGCTCTGACCGATTAGAGGAGTATTTTTATTCTTTCAAGTTTACAGATGAGAATGCTATTCATCGTGAATCTCTTCACAATGTGAGTGTCTTACGGCAGAATTGAGAGAGGGAGTATTTTGTTGTTGTTTAACTAGGGCTGCTGAGCTTCTCGCTCTTTTGCATCCAATATGAAGTTGAAGACTGCTTGCTATTATCTACACTGTAGATCTAGACTTTTCTTGTGGCTTTTCTGTCATTTTGAAACATGTCGAGTTAAAGTCATGAGCTCCAGTTTCTCCAGCTTGTCTTGCATTTAAAGGATCATCACATCTAGTCCTAAGCTAGAAGTGTAGGGTATACTGTGCATTTCCCTGCTATCCAAGGGGGCTCTCCAACTATGCAGAGCTAAAATACTGTGCTCTGGTTCTGGACTCTCCGAAGGAATTTTCCCATCCTACACAGAACCACTCTCAGCTCCCCCACCTATCGTGGGTCCATAGTGAGATCCTCCTGCATGCAGCCAACCAGGGAAAAGCCAGAGTTACGTCTGGGGCTCAAATGACTTCTCCAAGCTTTAGTGTGCAATGCTGGGTTCTCAACATGTTTCACCACAGGAAGTAGAATTTGCTCTAGAAATAGATGACACGAAGAAGAGATTGTTGTTTTGTGTAGCTGTAGATGGCAGAATGCAGTGTTTCTCAAACTTGTAATGATTGTATATATAAGAGTAGTCTTACTGGCAAACCCCTCTCGGGCGAAGATAATTTGAGGGTTGTTTTAATAAAACTGTTTTATCTTTACTTTCTTCTGTCAAGGTCTTTCCTTGTCTTTCTTCTTCATGTCTGTCTCCAGTTCTCTTCTCCATGTGTTCTTTGGTCTTTCTCTACTTCTTGAGTACTATGGGGATTATCCAGAACAAGACTTGCCTTGTAATGCTATCATCAGGTTTTTTCTCAGTGTGTGTCCTAATCCATCTCCAGTGTCCTTTTTCTCATCTATGAGAAGATTTTATCAACACTTTTTGCTCTTATATAATATATGCTGTGTGTGTGAGAAAAGTTGTAACCCCTGGGCTAGCTGATATTACCTGTACCAGCAGTTGTTTTCTGTTGTATCAAAAAGCCAGGAGTTAAAATGCAGGTCAATAACCTTTTATCTGAACACTCCAAAAACCGAAATATTCTGAAAATCAACAAACGTTTCTTAGGTCCACTTTTTCTATTACAATTTCCTCAGCTATTTTGTGCGATTCCTGACTATTTTTGGCAAAGTTCTGATTATTTTGGCCAACTATTTGGCTATTTTTTCTAAAGCAGATTTGGCGACTTGGGGCTATTTTTGGCTACTTTTTTGTGTGTGTGGTTTTATGACATCTGAAAACTGAAAAAAAATCTGGTTTCTTCTGAAACAATGCTGTCCCCTAGAATTTCGGTTAAAGAGTTACAGACCTGTAAATGTATACCTGATGGGAATAACAAGGCAGCAACAAAATCCCATCTAGAGCAAAAACAGAGAAAGCTGAGATAGGATTGGTCATACCTTTTAAATTGATGGAGAAAAGTGTTTGTTCAACCCCTGATGGGGTTATTAATTAGGATATTTGGTGTCCTAATAATTTTAAGAATAGTATATTTAATTGTGCTTATATGTTTAATGAACCATGGTAGAGCAGTGGTTAGTGCACTGGCTTCTTAGCTCGGTAAGTCCATGGGTCGCTCCCCAGTTGAGCTGGATTTTTTAGACCACAAACGGCTCTGAGGTCAACCCAGCCTCATAAATTGGGTACCAAAGCAACTCTGGGAATGTTAAGACAGCCAGCATGATGCTAATACCATATTCCCAATAGGCCTCAAAGGGCATGTAACAGGATCCTTTACCCTACTTACCCTTTTGATGTGATTTATTGTAATTAATCCCTCTTCATTTACTGCATGTTGGGTAAATGAGAATTTTCTAATTGTGCATGTTTTTCTTTTCCATAAAAATACTCAGAAATCTTCAAACTTTTTTTTTGTCTGTTTTTTGTTGTTGTTTTTTAGTTTAACAATTTGGGGGGGATTTGTACAAATATCTTGGCAGCAATGTAGATACATCCTGAAAGATATCTTCTATGGGCAGATGGCAAAAGAACAGTTGGGCAATCACAACTGAGGTTCAAAGATGTGTGCAAGAAAAACATGAGGACACTAGACATAAATCCAGCAACCATGGGAGGATGAAGCTGCCGATCACACCAAGTGGCGATGCTCTCTACTTAGAAAAGAAGCCTCGTTTACAGCAAGCAAAAGAGAGGAGAAAAACGTAGAAAGTGAACACCAGGAAAAATTAGCAGGCTGAGGGCTGTCACCTCAGGGGCGCATTACAACTATAAACAGTTATGAACTGAAGGGGCTTTTATTATTATTATAATGCAGACAAAGTTGGAGGGACAGACAGTGATATCAAAATAAGAATTCAGAAGATGATGAGGAGATTCCATTGCACTGGAAATATACGGAAATCAAAAGAAATCGTTCCAACACACAAAAATTAAAAAATGAATCTTTAACGCAAGTGAATAAGTAAATGCCACCTATTTGTATTGCTTTGAAAACAGAGAAAAATAAAAAATGATAATTCGACAAGATACAGACATTTGGTTAATGGGGGCTAGTACAGAAATGAAGGATTGAAGTGACATTATACAATTCATGCTTTTTGATATATATTTTTTCATTCAGCTATTTTTTTTTTTTCTCATTATCAACTCTGACATGCCATTTTAATTAGTCCCGGAAATTATATACTTCGCAGGTTTCCTGGTTGCCAGGTACTGGTTAAATGTGCTAACAACAAAAGGCCATGGTTTTTTAGTTCAAATGCAGGTTAATGTGGAGTAAAAACATTTCCCTAATTGACAAAAATCAGCACTTGGCCCATTACCTAATCACTATCAATGTAAAAAAAACAATGTGTTAATTGGGCCGCAAACATGCACAAGGTAAATAACAATTTTGGCTTTATTGTCTTTTTTTTTACCGATCATTAAGGATTGTCATCTTATGTAGTTAGAACATTTCTAGAAAATCCACCAGTGTTGCCACTACCTAGGTGGATTACCACCTAGATCTAGGTTTTTTTTGGTCCCCATCTTGTCATTTTCCTTTCATTAGTTTTGAAGAATGTCACTGTAGATGAAATTGTTCAGTTTTTTGCCAGAAATAGCCCAAATTAGCCCACAAAACCACCTACAAAGATAGCCCAATTTGACCAAAAATTCTTCCTTCTTTCGTTCGTCCGGAAAGGGACGGTGGTTTGCATTGTGTTCTGTTTACGCCTAAGCTGTGATATCCTGCACCTTTCGGTCGACACATCCGACCTTCAGCACGCCATTGTATTTTAGGTACCATGTTTGCCTTCCCATTTCGATCCGCACTCGCTCAGCCAGACTGCACTGCTGCAGACTGTTTCCAGGACCACCACGTGGAGGTGGAGTGCGGTCTTGACCAGCTCTGGTTTCGCTGGTCCTGATGCAATCAGTACAGCTAATGGTGTAAAGCCTGACCTGCATTCACTAATTGCTGCATCTTGGGTCCCACCAAAAATTCAAAAAATCCTAGGTGTTTTTTACAAAATCCCAAGTATCAGAGTGGGCCAACACAAAGTCAGGATTTTCCCAACCTGATTACTTACATCAATCCTTTTCTACACGCTGAGGTGTAGATGTTTTTCCAGAGAGAGCAACAAAAGCTATCCTCCTTTTGGCCTAGTAAGATCTATCCTATTGGCTGTAAGACTATCCTATTGGCTGTAAGAACGTTTTTCATTCTTACCCAAAGTTCTTTGGCGGTCACCATATCCCCGTGGCTTTTAGTAAACCTTCCATAACCCCTATTCAATATAAGAAGTCAATACATTTTATAGAGATTACTAATGCAATCATGCCACATGAAAAAAATAAACAGATTTATTACAGTAATTTTTTACAAATAACATTTTATTAGGTAAATAATAGAATTTGTTTAAAGTATCATAAAGCCTGTTACATGTTTAAATCAGAACGGTCAAAAAAATATTTAGTGAGATCCTTGATTCAATTTGTTTTTTGCAACTAACAGTTTTTATTCTTGTTACAGTTGTTTAAAGAGGTACCCTGATATATAACGGTTTTAGGCCTCTAGTTTGTTTTCTTGTTTTGGAATTTTGACTGAGTATCATATTCAGGTGCTACATCATACTAGCAGATAGGTACTATTAGTCCTTTTTTCAATCAACGCTGCATGAGTTAGCATCTACTTCTTTATTTCTGATGATTGCCTGAAAACATACCTTTATGTGTGTGTGTAATATTTATTTACTTTTCAGTACTGGCCCTTTTCAGGGTCACTTCATGCTAGCTGATAGATGCTAGTAATCTTTTTTAGGACTTAATTTTTATCAACAATATACTTCAGTTAACAAAGTTCACTTATTTCTGAATGGCAGATTGCACTCTGATATAACTGACAGACTAAATTCTAGGTTGAAAGATGTGCCTTGCTGCTAGAAGACAAAACCTTCAGGGGGGAAAAAAGTAGTGTCTGTTCAACAGTATCACACTTTGTTCACTTTCTCATAACCTAACACCATGTATATGGTGTTTCCAATTTAATTTTAAGAAGTATGAACAACAGAGAATCCCAGTATTAGATTATTTACAGGCATGCAATTCATCCATAACTGTAGAACAGGTGTTGAAAATAGGCAGACAGGGAGAACTATACCATATAGTAAAACAGTATATAACAAGAATAAAAATGATTATATCAAGTTTGGTGGAGGTGTAGCAGGAATGTCAAGTTCTGGTGATGTTATAGTAATACTTAGTCATAATCATCACTACCCTTCAGCTTCCCAAGGATCATAGGCCTTCAACAAACTTATGCCAAGTCTTCCTGTCCTGTGCCATCAGCTCAAGGTCTTTCCATATCTTCTTCATTCTCATTCATGTCTGTCACCAGTTCTCTTCTCCATGTATTATTTGGTCTTCCTCTACCTCTATTTCCCTGTGGATTCCAGAACAAGGACTGCCTTGTAATGCTATCAACAGGTTTTTCTCAATGTGTGCCCTATCCATCTTCAGCATCTTCTTTGCATCTCTTATTCCACTGGCACTTGTCTGAATGAATGCATGGTGCTGAATTAATACAACAGTTGTACTGAATGGAAATTGCGACGTGCGACCTAGGTGATGAGCTATGGGGCTGCCGCGCCGACCTGGAAAAGACTGTGGACTTTGTCCTGGTGACAGGCCTGCAGATTTAGCATGACTCACCCCCAACCGAAACGCAGCAAGAAGAAGAAGAAGTAACTAAATGGGAAGGGCCTACAAAGGAGTTGTTTGTTCTTGTGCACGCATTGAATACCAGGGGTAGCCATCATTAATGAAATGAGAAGCACCTCCATAATGGTGCACAATAAACAAGCAGCCTTCAAATTTCCTGGCCAATGCTAAGGGACAAGAGTAGCCACAACATATTGTCCAAGCGATCACAAATTGCCACTCTGGAGAAACATGTTTGAGAAACCAGCAGTGGCACACTATAGCTTGAGGGAATTATTTTTTGAGCCCCATACTTAACTCAGGCTTTTTATCTTGGTTGGCTGTGTGCAATGAGAATCTCACAATGGATAGAGAGAATCTCACAAAGGATAGAGAGAATCTCACAATGGATAGAGAGAATCTCACAATGGATAGATGACAAGCAATGGGGTTGGGAAGTGAGTCTGTACAGGACATAAAAATTCCTTGTGAGAGCCCAGAACCAAATTTAGCCCTACATATTTGAAGAGCTCCTGTTGATTGCGGGGAATGCACAGATTGGTTTATACCAAATCATGCTTCCCCACTTATATTTTTCCCCCCTAAAACCGTAAAACCAGATGCCAGTCTTCCTTTGAATGCTCTTTGCCGCTGTCTGTCAAAGAAGTCTGAGTTTGCCATCACGCCATGGTTGGGAATCTTGTAGGGCAACAACAAACTGCTTCCACATTGCACGGTTGGCGGCCATCCTTCATGCAGTGCCCCTTCTCTGGTTCATTCTTTGCATCTCAGTGTCCACAGTTCTCCTCCAAGTTGTTTTTGGTCAGCCTCTCTTTTTACTTTCTTTCAGGGGTCCATAGCATAGCTGATCTTCAGATTAGGCATCAGGGTCTCTTCTTCTGAGACTAAAACCATGAAACCATTAAATCCATGCGCAAGCCATCGATAGAATAGACTGGGAAAGAAACAGAAGCTCATGGCTTTCATAGAAAGGCAGAAGAGAACAACGCACCACACACCCCGCCCCAAACACACACGTATATCTCTCTAGTAACGCCCAGCACCACATGCAAACCTCCAGCTCCTCCTATCCACCTCTCTCAGGCAAACAGCAGTACACACACGTCTTGTACCACACAGCACACACATCATCCCTCATTTTTAATACACTCTCTCACTCTACAACAACTAAATAGAAATGTAAAAAAGTGCGCACACTTTTAAAAAATTACAATACTTCTATCAGATCATATATAATCGCTGCTCTATCTATATATCAATTGGCTTACACAACGGACCAGTGAAATACAACGAAAGATCCTCGTTCCTCCCAATTCCACCACCACCCTACACAAAACAGGTAGTCGGTATCGAGCTGCAGATCCTGTAAGCCAGAGACATACTAAACTTCTCAGTATCTCTATTAAAGATATATCTACTTGCCGCTAACTAAACAGGTCCATAATACACACATCCGAGCATATATGATCTTAGATATCTTCAAGCCAAACACTGAAACAACCACATCTAACAGGACAACTGAGCTGAGTGAGACATCACACAATGTGTATCACACGGAGGAGAACTGGCACACACATTTATGACATTATCATAACGTGACACTTACATAGAACTGATAGGTGACTATTTATGGCCCATCTAAAGACATTTTTTAAGTCCATGAATGTATAAGTATTTAGTTCGGTATCTATTTGGGAAAAATTTAATGGAATGTTGTATCAGTGTCCACCCAGTGGTGGTATAGGGTGAAACTTGAATAATTAATAAATTTACGTAGATATTTAAGCTCACTTTTATTAAATTGATCTCATTCGAATACTTACTTTTTTAGACTTTTATTCTCTTTCTTATACTATCAATTGAACATGATTTAACAGAGATCATCAGAATACATGCATTGTGTATTTCCTCCGTCCAAACTTATCTTAAGTGACCATCGACTAGACTTCTTTATGTTCGATCTATCTTGTATCAATATTAATTCTCATGTCATTGACTGATTATTCAATCAGTTATTTACTGGGGCTAGAGCCACCATGGATGTAGCTGTTGGACCAGGATCAAAATTAGTACTAAATCTAAGGAGAATGTACTTTTTGTCGATCTGCTAACGCGTGCTACAAAGTTTGTTCAACAATAAATTTATTCAGCAACCTGGTCATTAGTTCATTTCAACAGAATTTCGGGTAAGTCCGACTTGTATGTGTGTTTCTAGTAAGTAAAAAATTCTACTACATACCAATAGATGCGTCGTTCATATCTCTTTATATATCTAGATATTCCTTGCCCTAATGAAGTTCCTCTTCTGTCCGCATCTGCAACCACAGATGGTGTCGAATTCTACAGCCAAGTGTCACAAAACCAAACTGAGAGTCATTTAAATGTCCTGGTCTACACACAACGAATCATGAATTGGAAACACAAAGTACCAACTACAGCTCTCTCGTGGCTAGCTAAAAAAAGGGTAACCTCACTATTTTTTATGAAGGTTGATTTTGCTACTTTTTTTTAGCACTCCACCTTTCAAAACCATCTACCATATACATGGAGCTGTTTGGTTATTATCAGGATGTGTTTCATTTATTGTAAATATGTTTATTTGTTTGTTAATTATTTTTATACTTAATACTATCATTAATCTCTAAGTGGGTATTATTTTCACTCTTAGTTAGTAGAGATATAGTTCAAGTAATGGTTTTATTGGTTTTAAGTATTAAAAAAAATGATATTGTCTGAAACCGTAAATGCACTTATCGTTTCATTGGAAGGATTATCTTAGTCATTTCTTATTTATCTGGGGGGGGGGGGGGGGGGGGGGGGGGGGGGGGGGGGGGGGGGGGGGGGGGGGGGGGGGGGGGGGGGGGGGGGGGGGGGGGGGGGGGGGGGGGTGGGGAGGTTGTGGGGAGTGTGGGGAGTAAACGTTCCACTGCTGTAGACTGGCTCGCATCCTTATTTATTTGTTATATGTTTTAGCTTTAGTTTTTTGTTAATATAGTGTTTTATTAAGCTTTGTACTTCTATGGTGTCCTAGTGCTATGAGATTTTCTACACTCATTTCTACCCGTGGTTGTTTACAACAGTAAGTTGCCTTAAAGTTTTGCCCTCTGCTGCTCATGTTTGTTGCAGTCCAGTATGAAAATTGACTAATATTGTGTTTGTTCTAGACGACTCTTCACAAGTGGGTTCCTCTATCATGAAATAGTCCAGTGTCCAATCTTGAGCCTTAACATTTTTTTATTAATTTGTTATTTTTAGTTCATCTTTTAGTTGACATCCATTTTGCATTACATTTTTTTCCAGATTATTTGTGTTGCATGTGCTTCCTTTTTTCTTTTGTTCCCATGCTATTATCCACTCTTTAGTTAGTGCTGGGCAATTAAGCACTCTTAATTTCAAACTTCCCCTAGGCCTACTTCAATTTTGGGTTTAACTAGTTTCTTCCGTCATATTGGCTCTAAGTCTGCAAGCTCATTTCCTGCTATCCCTAACAATGTGATGGAAGACCAACTTAGTATATGGCACTGCATCCCTGCATTGTGTTGATATGTATTGGACTTGTATATTTCCTCTAAAGTATTATTTCCTCCTATAAAATCTCCCTGCTACATTCATTTCTGTTCTCTGAAAGCTAGTACTGATGGAGAGAGGAAATCTGTGAGGATGGTTTGCTTTATTTGGTGGAATTCTGCCAACTATTTCTAAAGTTTTAGGATTGCCCTTAAGTTCTGCTAAAAAATTTATCATTTACCTGTATACTTTTGTATGTTTTTATAAATTTCCATTTCGGTATTGGGCTATTCCTGCTCCTAATAGTCCCTTTTTTAATCTTTTTTGACCATCCATATATATTATACTGTTTTTTTAGGCTGTGGCCTAATGATATGGAACGCAGTTTTCCATAATCCAGATATACCAGTTTTCGAACTGCTGCATGCGGTTTTGGTAGCAGAATCACTATGTTTGTGGAATTTTTAACATGGATAATGCGCGTACCTTCAGAAGAGCGAAATGGCAAACTACAGAATGAAAACAATTGCCTATAAAAATCATCAAGAGCTCCAATAAAAGTCCGTGGGGTTTTAAGTTGCCCCGTCCTGTAAAGGTGATAAGCAACAATAACTTATTATGCATATACTGTTTTGTGTGACGTATGGCTTACTCATAACCGACCTTAGAATAGAAATGTACTTCAGCAAGTCTGATACACTAGTAACTGTGAATAACTATTTATTAAACAAACACAAGCCATAAACCAATTGACATCATTTGTCCCATGATAACAATAGTCCCATGATGTCCATTAAAATCTTATGTGGTAATTATTTCAAACGAAGGTTAACCGATATGGTCCTAAACAAGAAGTAAGTAATGTCACGTCACTTGTATAATAAAATTTAGGTGGAGAGATTTTGTAGTTAGTTTAGTTTTGAGATTAAATTAACTGACTGTTTAGACCCCAAGACCAATCATGAGTTTATTTTCCTTCCTCCTGGCCTGGTTCCATTCTAGTCCTCGTTCTTCAAAGATTGTCTAATGTTGTCCTCCCAGCAGACTCTGGGTCGTCCTGGGGTCTGGATCCCTGGCTCTTTGTTTCCCATGCTTGTCGTGGTAGCCGATCTTCTCCCATACTGCAGACATGGCCAAACCATCTTAGTTGGGACTGTTCTATTTGGGTCTGCAGCGGATGGGATTTTAGGCCTTGACGGATCGTCTGGTTGCGGACCATGTCTCGTCTTGTTACTTCAACCACTTTCCTCAGATACCTCATTTCTGAGGTTTGGATCTGGCTTTTGTGGGTTGTAGTCATTGCCCACGACTCGCATCCATATGTCAAGAACTGGAGGACATAGGTGGAGCGGTATACAGCCATCTTTCGTTTTCTTACCAACCTCTCTCTTGCTGAGAGGAATCCTCACGATTTTATGGCCTGAAAAAGTCTCCCAGCTGCTGCTTTTCGAGTGGCCAACTCTTCTTTGATGCCTCCCTTTCGGTCTATAATAGCTCCGAGATATTTAAAGTGGTCGACCTGCTCCAGGACCTGTTCTCCCCACTTAATCTGATGTTTTCTTTCTTCTCGTGATATCACCATGGATTTTGTTTTAGAGCTGCTTATGACCATCCCTCTCTTCTCCAGCTCTTCCTTCCAGACTTGCAGTTGGGATTGGAGATGTGCCTCTGATTTAGCAATCAGGGCAACATCATCAGCAAATGCCAGCTCCGAAATATAGACCTCTCATCTTCCAGTACCCCACTGAATACTTTCTTGTTCTCTCCTTACATGCCTTGATGACATCGTCCATAAGGAGTATGAAGAGGTAAGGTGATAGGATATCACCTTGTCTTACACCAGCGGTGGTCCTGAACTCTTCTGACTTATGGTTTGCTGTCCTCACATAATTTCTGCAAGACTTGTAGAAGCTCTGTATAGCATGAATCAGAGGTGCTGGAATTGTCTTCCTTGCCAAACAGTCCCAAAGTTTGCTCCAGGGGACCCTGTCAAACGCCTTTTCCAGATCTATGAAACAAAGATGGATCTCACTCTTATACTCAAGGGCTTTTTCACTCAGCTGTCTGAGTGTGAAGATTAGGTCTTGAGTACTTCGGTTTGCTCGGAATCCGCACTGGACCTCATCCAATTGTGGCTCAGCTAGGCGTCGGAGTCTCTGCTCTAGGATTCTAGAGTAGATTTTACCAGGGACACTGAGAAGGGATATGCCTCTATGGTTTTCACACTGTCGATTGTCACCCTTTTTGAAAATTGGTGTTATGATGGCAATCTCCCAATCCTTTGGTATGGTCTTGTTGCACCACGCTGCCTGTTTGACCCTTAAGAGTAATAGGTCGCCTGATGCTCCCATGAACTTAACCATTTCTGGTGTTATACCAACATCATGCCCTGCTGCTAGCCTTTGCCCATCTTGATTTTTCTTCCAGTGCTGCCTTCAGTTCTTCCATCTTTATGTCATCTTCACCATCATTGGTTTTCTCTTCTGTGCTAGTGGTTATCATTTCTGATGCTTCACCATGCTCACCATCCAGGAGTTCTGAGAAATATTCTTTCCATCTTTCCATTACTTCCTTCGGGGGCAGTAAGCAATTTGCCTTGCTTGTCCTTTATAAATTTGAGAGGGCATTGTTTTTCCTTCCTCATGTTCTTTAGGGTCTTATAGAACAATTTCTGGTTTTCTTGTGCATCTTTTTCTAGCTTTTCTCCAAATTCTTCCCAGGCCTTCTGTTTTGCTGCTAGCCCTTTGTTCTTTGCTTCTGTTCTGAGTGTCACATATTCTCTATATTTTTCCATTTGTCCTGTTGTGTTTTTAGCTCCTAAGTATTGTTCCATGCCATTTTCTTCTCTCTTATTTTCTCTTTGACTTCCTCTGTCCACCAAGGTGTCCTCTTTCTCTGGTTCCCAAGTCGGACTTCACCGCATGCTTCTGCAGCAGCTGTCTTTATGATGTCCTTGAATTTATTCCAGAGGGTTTCCAAGTCATCAGGTCGTTCTTCTGTGTTGCTCACTGCTGTAGCAATTAAGCCCCTGATATCTGGTCTTAATTTCTGGCTCTCTCAGCTTGTAGGTCCTAATGCTCATTTCTCCTGCTCGTTTACTTGGTTTCTTGCGTGATGTTGGGCAGTTCCTAGGCTGAGCAACTCTTTCAGTTGTTCGTTTGATTGTAGCAGGTAGTGATCACTTCCAATCTCTGGCCCCCTCCAGACTCTTGCATCTCGGACATATCTGAATGAGCTTCTCCGAACAATGGCATAGTCGATCACTGACTTCTCATTCTTGGTTGGTTCACATCTAGTGTAATGCATGTATGCGCTTATGGGGGAACTTTGTGTTTGTAATGATCAGATTCTGCTCACTGCAGAATCTAAGGAGTCGCTTTCCATTGTCATTGAGAGTATCTTCTCCATATCTTCCGATAACTCCACCCCATCTAGCATGGTCATTTCCAACTCTGGCATTAAAATCTCCGAGCATAATATCTTCATCTAGGCAGTCATCCACTGTCCTTTGAAGCAGCTCGAAGAATTCCTCCTTGACCTCTGCTCTCTCATCCTCATTTGGCCCATACAGTGTGACCAGCTTGACTATGGTTTCTCCTTCTTTTAGTTTTACAACCATAATGCGCTCCAAGACAAAGTTCTATCCCTTGATACTATCTTTTTTGGTTTTTGGCCACATTGCAACCCACGCCCCCTTTAGCTCTTTCAGGTATCGGTACTCTCAGCAGTACAAAATCAGTAGTAATGAAACGAGGCAAAAGAGAAAGAAAAAATAATAATGCACGATCAAACCAAAAAAACAAAAACAACTGGTATTGGACAAGTACAGGTAACTAAGACAACGTGATACTAGCAGTGAGTGAACGTAAAAGAATACACATGGAAAACTAAAGAAAATCCAATAAATCACACTGACTTACTGCTAAGAAAACAGGACAGGACCTGTAACAATATATATACATGTAAACAAGTGATAGAAGGTTTGACTAGCATTTCGAACAGAATGGTTGTCAACTAAGGAGAAGAAAGAAAAAAGAAACTAACATACAACAAGAACTGACAACTAGAAGGACGGAGCAGCACACCTAAACAAATTAGGTCACACCAAACAGGCAGAACCAAAACATCGGCGAGTAAACTCGGACCGGAAATTTCACTGCTTGAGAAATGTTATCAAAGCCTACAGAAACATCTGCGGTGTGGTCATTATACAATGACTTCTGTCGATAACAACAGATCTGTACAAAGACATAGAAACCAAGAAAAACACAGATATCAAAATGGCTTACACCACGGCAAAGGTACAAGAGTGTAATAAACGGGCACTTATCTTATTGCAATCTGACCAGATGCAAGTCCGAAAAAGGCGTCAGCACTGTCCATCAATAACAGTGAAGCACGGATGAAAATGTAAACAAGTACACGGTCGCAGTCAGATGGAACACTATGGGCATCATGAACTGTGTAGATCTTTAGATATTTGTGTTGACTTGGCAGAAAATAACTTGACATCGCCGTGGCATAGACTTGAAATAATCTTACAAACGTTTGTGGATGGTAGACTGGAAACACAAATAAACTTGGCAACCGTTTGGCTTGAAATTGTAATCTGGGGGATGTTAAGGCGTTAGGTCCCTAGTTGTTAAGAACTCACCTGGAACATATGTGACATTTCGCAACTATTAGGGACTCAGCTGTTTTAATCCATTGTTGACATCACTGTAATGTAATCTGCGATCACTTATATGTTTTCTTTTTTTTCTATTACACTGAACAGGATGGACTACGCAAATCGGTGTTAATCCACTACTAAATGTGCATTACTAGATTATCGAAGTCTCAGCAGCCATTGCTTTCTGTTGCAGCTTTCAGAGGTGCATGACCCTTGCAAACCTCTCTAGGTGGACATTGCAGCTGTTTGCAATCGCGTGGTTTCTCGAGTTTAGCTCATGTGGTAATGTGTCCATGTGGTAGTGCACGTGCACTATCATTTATAATGTCACGCCAAAGTTTTTAACTTCTTATATTCTCTGCGACAAGATCGAGTATCTAGCTTCTAGGTAAGATTACGCGATATCGCAAGCCGTGGGGGTGGGAGATTCTGAACAATAATTGAATGACTCAGGAATATCGATTGATTGTGAACCAAGTCGTTGTCCAATTGAGTCCACCAACATTAATAAAATACAGTTTGTACATTGTCAAGCACTGCCTGTTGCCTATTAGGATTGTCGAGTGGTTGCATTGCATTGTTGACTCACAAAGGTACATATTATAACTTGAAAATTATATGGCAATAGATATGCAGTGATATCCTATCCAGTCCTTGTCCAATATATCAAATTAACTGTCCTCATGCAGATTGTCATAATTGCTGTATGCACCGCGCGATTGGGGGTTTTACCAACGGCCGACAGTGAGTCTATGAGTACTGGCAAAGATCAAAATACTATGGGACTGTAATTCTGATCCAACCTTAATTTTTACTTTCGTACTGGATATTGTGACCTTGTAAGTCATTTGCTCAATATCTTCGTAATAGCAATGGGACTGTGACCCATGTCCGTACTTGCATAAAATATATCTGTATGGCAATACCATGCCCAACATTGGAAGGAGAGTCAGCCGCGTCTTAACAGCTTGACGGTCAATGTGAAAAGGGTAGCGTTTCTTAGTTACCGACTGTGTTCTAAACAACGCTATAGACGTCATAATCGATCTGGTATGAAGCGTTCTTTAAATGAAACAGCTATCGCAATATATTCAATGTAGTAACCTTTACAATTGCTCGTCCTGGTAACCATTAGGCAGACGGCGTTAAATCATCATATACCGTAACATTCCAACAATGAAAATATCGATCCAAAGCCAAACTTGGAACATAGACATTATAGGGGTGTTACGACTCCCGAAACAAATATAGAGGGATCATGCAGGATACGCAAAATGAATGCAGGTCAAATTGCATACAGTATGCCATTAATGTTCAGATTATAAAAACAAAAGCTGGGCAGGTGTCAACTAACGCTTTTCCATGCTGGAAGTCATGGGACAATTATTGTACGTTCATCACAAGGAGACATTCCTTCAGATACTATTTAATTATGGCATAGTATCATGGCAGGAAATCAACATATAAATTTCAATGTGGGGATTAGGTTGTATCTTACCAGTTAGGTCAGTAAAAAAATGATGCCTCATCATATAGACTTTCTTCATCTCCACAGTTTAATAGTAGAGTTAAATGTGTATATATAATATAACTGTTATAAAAAAAGAAACGCAACTTTTTTGGTGTTACTTTTATAAAAGATATTACGCTGATTGGACATCAGTCAAAACCTATCGACTGTGTGTCCACCTGGTCATTAACTTTCGTGGTTACCTGAATTGTACTCACCTCTTGATTCGGTGAGTGTCATGAAAGAGGTCAAGGTCAAAACAACATTTTTGACAATAACTCGTGACAGGTTCATGAGAATCCCGTGAAACTTACTGAACACAAAACTCTGACCATATTATTGAAATGCCTATAAAAGATTGACGCTCTCGAATAAATTCAGTTGAAAATTCAATGCGCAAGTATGGCTCATCTCACTACAGTAACAACGACTCATCATCATTGGACGTTTACAGACTGGACAGTCACAAAGTGTAGTGGCCAGACAATTTAATGTGGTTAGAAGCACCATTAGTCGCCTTTGGAGGCGATTTAAAAAAACTGGCTCAGTGGGCAGACCTGAGGGCCGCGACAGTGGAAGACCCAGAGTCACAAACTCCTGCCGAAGACGCTTCATACGGCTGCGTCACCTCAGGAATCGACTTGCATCTGCGTCCTCCACAGTCCAGTCAATGTCAGCAGCTCGTCGAATTTCAGATCAAACGGTCCATGGAAACCGGCTGCACGTGACTCTGGTCTTTGGGCTAGAATAACCCTACAGAGTTCCTGTTCTTACGGACCGGCATCGCCAGAACCGACTGCAGTGGGCAAACCAGCATCGGTCAAATGGACCTGTTGGGAAAATGACTGGAGACGGGTTTGGTTTAGTAAATTGTGAATCATTTTTTTGTGCTCCAGCCGACACGATAGACAGTGAAGAGTTTACCGCAGAGTCCATGAGCGCTTACCCCAGAACAGCGTATATGAGGCTCCTCCACATGGTGGTGAGGAGTGTACTGATGATGGGGGGCGATCAACTTCATGTGGAAGAAGTTGACCTGGTGCAAATTGAAGAACGCCTGAATGCCCAACGATACGACAGCTGAAAATTTTCAGTCCTCACGTTCCTTCCACTTCTGGCTTGCACGAGGGGGTCGATTTTTCCAGCTAGGATTAACGCTCGACCTCAATGTGGCTCTACAACACTCAACCCAGTTTTTCCATGTCTGACAACAACGTCCAGACTCATTCCGTATTGCCAGCTACCAGATCTTCAGACATTGAATTCCCAATTGAACACTTATGGGAAGAACTCGAAAGTAACGACTCCGCCAGCGACACGTGATGCATTCCAGCCATATCCTCCGCAGGTTGATCCTCTCTTGCACTGCGGAAGAGTTGGCAGCCATCCCAGCACTGCGCAACATTACAATCCAACTGCAGAAATCTGGGATCCATGTCAAGGGATGATGACCGTTCTCTGGATTAGGAGGCCAGAGGAGGCCATACACCTTACTGAATATGGAGTGCCTCAGTCGCAAAGAATAAAAAGTCCAAACCAAATTTAATGTGATACATCATATGCATCAATATGGTTTGTTTAAAGTGTCTTAAAGTTTCTTCATGCCAATATTGAAACATTTAATTCTAACAAAATAAAATTTTGAGGATTACAAGTGATTGAAATTTGTGTGTCCATTACCATTCAGTGCAATAATGTTGAGAGGGGGGGGGTAAGGGTAGGCTAGAGTGGGGGTTTTTTAGATAAAGATACAATGGCCAGAACATATATATATATATTATATAATAAATATATGGAAAGGTGATAATATAATATATAGATCTTTCAAATATTCCCCGGCAACCCAAGTAATGTGGTGGAAAAAACCTGATGATGGCGATCTAAAAACGTCAGTGACCTCAAAATCATTGAGATACTCCTTACGAAAATATCTTGAGGGGGTTGGGGCAAGATCCTTCTCAAATCAATTTTCCTTCCCCATCTGGAACGTTCTTAACAAGGTGGTGGCCTTCGAAAAATCCATTTAGTGCCCCACTTAGAATAAAAAACACACTCAGCTCCATAAAAATCCTGGAGCTTAGAAAAATCATCACGTCCACCTCAAACCAGTGAACGGAATACGAAAAAGCCCAAATAATTAACACTTTCGGATCCACGACATGTGATGAACTACGTCACTAGTGACTGTCACTCAACCACATGGTGAACGACTTCGTGCAAAAAATTTTTAGTTTGTCTACAGCGAACACAATTCCTCAAATAAAAAGTGATACATGGGCTAGCATGTAGTAACATGCTACAATATATTACCCTAAATCTATCCTTAACAAGATGATACCATAATTTAATATCGGAAATGAAAATTGGTATTAATTAAACCACACTATAGATATTAATTATAATCCATCAAGGGTTGACCATTGTATTTGCTAAAAAGACAAAAGTATTAGCCATAATTAAGTCTAGCCATACCAAACTATCAATAGTATTAGTATACTGCTGGGCAAAAGTTAAGGGCCACCAAGAAAAACTCCACTGTGGACCAAATAAATACAACCAGGTGTAAACAATTTATTACAAAATAAAGTTGATTCATCCGTGGAAAAGATCAGTCAAGTTTTTTTAATAATGTGTGACTTACTAACAAAAAAGAAATTCAACTCACTTTTTCACCTTTGAAACATAGTTGGGCGTAATTGCAACTCTACCATGAGTATTTTTGTAGCAAAACAATGGCAATTTTCACCGTGCGGGTTAAAGTGACCCAGTTTATTTTGACATTTTTAAAAAGAGATTAACCTAGTGCACACATGAATGTGTACACATTTCTCTGAGCTCAGTTTTAATGATATTTTCACTTGTCTTTAGGGAGCTGTGCTAGCGTTGTGGTTACCACACCGCTTGGCGACCCTGTGGTGATCCAGGATCAAACCAGGGCGACGGCATTTGAGGATATTTCGTCGGCCGGGAATGGGACTGGATTAACTCCAGACCTGGCGAGCACATTTGAAGGAGTGTCCCCGTCGACCAGGATTGGCGGCCACCTGAGCCGAACCAGGCTCTATAATGGGAACCTCCAAAATCGGCGAGTATCTGCCCTGAATGGCAAGGAATCACCTGTACCCCTACTGTACAAGAAAAAGGGATACTCCCATTGTAAAATCAATGTCAGAGTTAGACATAAATAACCTGAGATTTCGCCCTCGAGTATTAGCGGGAGGCTGTACGTATAAAAAAAAAAATAAACTTGTCTCTTACAGTTTTGCCAATCAATTAAAATAAACCTTGTCTATAACTGAATGCCGGCTCCTTTAACTTTTGATCCAGTAGTAGTATTTTATTTCTTATTTTTTTCCCTTACTTAGTTCACACTTTCTTTATTTTCTGTTTTTTGCTCATTTGTCATTGATGAAGGCCTTGTGGCCATAACGTAGGTTTTTTTTTTTTTTTCGACATATGCCCCAGTAAGATGTATTAACTTATAAATTATGTATAATCTCTCCACCCCATTGGAACAACATGGGGAAATAACTTATACGATTTTAATTCCTTTGAACTTCATGACAGGCGTACAACGAAGAGACTAAGATCAGGGGAAAAGAAATCGTACAAGAAAGGCCAGCACGAGCTCATGCAAATCGTAGTCATACCAAGATCTTGAAGACCTTAATCCAGTGGCCAGCAAAAAGTCAATCTGTATTCACGTCTGGCCTTTCAGTAAGTATTGTTATTAAAAAAAAACTGCTTTGTGTTCCAATCATCAACTCGATCATCTCTATCACTGTATCTAGCTGCTGCGCACTCATCCTTGAGAGCACACTGGTTCAATGACTGAATAGACTCTCTGCCTTACTCTAGCAAGTACTAGAACACCGTACACATGTAGATGTGCTCAGTTCGTCGTATGCACCGCGCCTTGACTTGCAGCTTTGTAACACACTTTCCAGATGTAGCGACTTGAATACGTTACAAAGAAAGCAGCCCACGTCTACCTTCAATGCATTAACAGTCAGTATAACCTTTTTATCTGAACATCATAAACCAAAATATTGGATTGAGATTGAATTTTTCATTTGAAGCAAACTTTGTGTCTGCTACTATTCTATTACATATTTGGGTGGACGTTAGGCTATTTGTCTTTACTCACATACTTACTTAGTCCCCGTTTTCCCCTTCTACCATGATGTGTAGAGGTTTGGAAGAGAGAGCGCCAGACTATCCTATCGGCTGTCTTCCTCCTGGCCTGGTTCCATTCTAGTCCTCGGTCCTTCAAAGATTGTCTAATGTTGTCCTCCCAGCGGACTCTGGGTCGTCCTGGAGGTCTGGATCCCTGGCTCTTTGTTTCCCATGCTTGTCGTGGTAGCCGATGTTCTCCCATTCTGCAGACATGGCCAAACCATCTTAGTTGGGACTGTTCTATTTGGGTCCTGTATGGGGTGGCCATTTTTTATGGCCTTGACCGTATCGTCTGTTGCGTACCATTCTCTTCATGTTACTGTCAACCACTTTCCTCAGATACCTCATTTCTGAGGTTTGGATCTGGCTTTTGTGGGTTGTAGTCATTGCCCATGACTCGCATCCCCCATATGTCAAGACTGGGACATAGGTGGAGCGGTATACAGCCATCTTCGTTTTCTTACCAACCTCTCTCTTGCTGAGGAATCCTCGATTTATGGCCTGAAAAAGTCTCCCAGCCGCTGCTTTTCGAGTGGCCAACTCTTCTTTGATGCCTCCCTTTCGGTCTATAATAGCTCCGAGATATTTAAAGTGGTCGACCTGCTCCAGGACCTGTCTCCCAACTTAATCTGATGTTTTCTTTCTTCTCGTGATATCACCACGGATTTTGTTTTAGAGCTGCTTATGACCATCCCTCTCTTCTCCAGCTCTTCCTTCCAGACTTGCAGGTTGGATTGGAGATGTGCCTCTGATTTAGCAATCAGGCAACATCATCAGCAAATGCCAGCTCTGAAATATAGACCTGTCTCATCTTCCAGTACCCCACTGAATACTTTCTTGTTCTCTCCTTACATGCCTTGATGACATCGTCCATAAGGAGTATGAAGAGGTAAGGTGATAGGATATCACCTTGTCTTACACCAGTGGTGGTCCTGAACTCTTCTGACTTATAGTTTGCTGTCCTCACATAATTTCTGCAAGACTTGTAGAAGCTCTGTATAGTATGAATCAGAGGTGCTGGAATGTTCTTCCTTGCCAAACAGTCCAAAAGTTTGCTCCAAGGGACCCTGTCAAACGCCTTTTTTTCCAGATCTATGAAACAAAGATGGATCTCACTCTTATACTCAAGGGCCTTTTCACTCAGCTGTCTGAGTGTGAAGATTAGGTCTTGAGTACTTCGGTTTGCTCGGAATCCGCACTGGACCTCATCCAATTGTGGCTCAGCTAGGCGTCGGAGTCTCTGCTCTAGGATTCTAGAGTAGATTTTACCAGGGACACTGAGAAGGGATATGCCTCTATGGTTTCCACATTGTCGATTGCACCCTTTTTGAAAATTGGTGTTATGATGGCAATCTCCCAATCCTTTGTATGGGACTTTTTTCAGCGATGCTGCCTGTCAGGACCCTTAGAGTAACAGGTCTCCTGATGCTTCCCAAGTACTTAACCATTACTGGTGTAATACACCCATCATGCCCTGCTTGCAATTGCCCATCTTGATTTTCTCCAGTTCTGCCTACATTTCTTCCATCTTTATGTCATCTTCATCCACCATTGGTTTCCTCCTTCTGTGCAGTGTTAACATTTCTGATGTTTGGAATCCTATGCTCACCTTCAAGGATTTCTGAGAAATATTCCTGTTTCCATCTTTTCCCATTACTTCCTTCGTGTGCATAATGCAAATTTTGCTGCTTGTCCTTTATAAATTTGAGAGGGCATTGTTTTTCTTTCCTCATGTTCTTTAGGGTCTTATAGAACAATTTCTGGTTTTCTTGTGCATCTTTTTCTAGCTTTCTCCAAATTCTTCCCAGGACTTCTGTTTTGCTGCTAGCACTTTGTTCTTTGCTTCTGTTCTGAGTGTCACATATTCTCTATATTTTTCCATTTGTCCTGTTGTGTTTTTAGCTCCTAAGTATTGTTTCCATGCCATTTTCTTCTCTCTTATTTTCTCTTTGACTTCCTCTGTCCACCAAGGTGTCCTCTTTCTCTGGTTCCCAAGTCGGACTTCACCACTTGCTTCTGCAGCAGCTGTCTTTATGATATCCTTGAATTTATTCCAGATGGTTTCCAAGTCATCAGGTTGTTCTTCTGTGTTTGCTCACCGCTGTAGCAATAAGCCCCTGATATCTTGGTCTTAATTTCTGGCTCTCTCAGCTTGTAGGTCCTAATGCTCATTTCTCCTGCTCGTTTACTTGGTTTCTTGCGTGATGTTGGGCAGTTTCCTAGGCTGAGCAACTCTTTCAGTTGTTCGTTTGATTGTTAGCAGGTAGTGATCACTTCCAATCTCTGGCCCCCTCCAGACTCTTGCATCTCGGACATATTTGAATGAGCTTCTCCGAACAATGGCATAGTCGATCACTGACTTCTCATTCTTTGTTGGTTCACATCTAGTGTATGCATGTATGCGCTTATGGGGGAACTTTGTGTTTGTAATGATCAGATTCTGCTCACTGCAGAATCTAAGGAGTCGCTTTCCATTGTCATTGAGAGTATCTTCTCCATATCTTCCGATAACTCCACCCCATCTAGCATGGTCATTTCCAACTCTGGCATTAAAATCTCCGAGCATGAATAACTTCATCTAGGCAGTCATCCACTGTCCTTTGAAGCAGCTCGAAGAATTCCTCCTTGACCTCTGCTCTCTCATCCTCATTTGGCCCATACACTATGACCAGGTTGACTATGGTTTCTCCTTCTTTTAGTTTCACAACCATAATGCGCTCTGAGACAAAGTTTCACCCCTTGATACTATCTTTTTGATTTTGGGCCACAATGCAACCCACACCCCCTTTAGCTCTTTCGGATATGGGGACACCACTGTAGAGCAGCGTGTTGCCATTGAGATCCATGACCCCTTGTCCTTTTTTCTTTGTTTCCGTTATAGCCAGGATTTCTAGTTTTGCTTTCCTCATCTCTTCCACCAGCTCCTCTTCCTTCCCATTTATACTTCTTGTGTTCCATGTTCCATAAGTCGTAGTCCGTTCCAGTTCGTCGCCATTAGAATCAGTCCGGTTTTCTCTCTTGTGTTACTCGTAATCGTGGTTTAAAGCAAAGCAGGTGATTGGCCTGTTGTGCCTTTGCATGGTGGAGGGGCTAGCCTCCTTACGGCCAGGTACCATGCAAGGCCACCCTCCTCCTTATTCATCCTGTCTTGGTGTCCGTCATAGCGTAGTTTATGCTATATTTGTCAAACACAAATTGAGCAACTTGGCTTCTTTCACACACGATTTGGGTGATAATCTGAAAATTTTTGTTAAAAAGCCCAGTTTCCAAAACAAAGTCTCACCACAAAGATTTCACATTGGTATATGTTTTAAGTGACATCTATCATTGCACATGGACAACGCCATAGAAGTGCTCCAATCTCCTCCCTATATGAACACACAAGAGGATCTCAGTCACAGAGCACTAACTCCATAGCACTGTCGAAATCCCAGTGTTATAACAAATTTATATATCACACATTCTAAAAAAAGTTTTAGTGTGTGGGTAGGTTTCCTAATTTTAAATTATTTGCCAGGTCATAGATAAGCCTACCTGTTACGATTCCAACTGCCTTGGGATTTTTTAACATGCGCAACTTGCCCACTGGACCTCCATATGATTTTTGGCCCTTATCCGAGAAAGCTAGGCATCCGATCCACACTACCCATTGTAGACCAGGTATATTGGAAAGGAATGATGTAATTAGTACCGTACTTGATCTGAAAAATAAAAATTCAATAAAATTATAATCCTCCAATTTGGGCTTCGAGACCCGTACCTCATGAAAATTAGGCAGTGGCTCAAAAAAATTTTTTTTTTAAAAAACTCTTGAGCTCTCTGACTCCCCCCCCCGAAAGTTTCATATAAAAGGTAACAGAATTATTATATTTTTAATACCTTTTAATTCTCTAATCATCATAATTTCCCATAGCTTACTTTGGAGCATTGAACAACCACTGTAGCCTGTAGCCAGTCCCCTTGAAACAAATATAAATGGAAACCCGAGGCCTGTGAACAGTAAATAAATAACACACATAAACGTATGTTGTGCGCCCGTGAGAAATAAAGAAGTAGAAAATTATACCATAGAAAAACAGCAGAAGTGATAGGCTTACCAGGGACTATTTTTGTTGTGGTTTAGTTGTTCAAGTTGTATTTTTTCATGATTTAATTACCAAAGCGAGGCAGCGGTGCTGTATCAGATAGTACTTGGTTGTGTGTCCCCTGGTATGAGTCATTACTCTTCCTGATTGCTTTTCTTTTATCAGTTTTCCTACTGCTATCTTATTAAGCATGTAGTCAAAACTGGTAAGCCACCCATATAATGACCACCAGTATGCAACAATTCTACAATAAGTACAATGTGTGAAGTGAACTTTGTCATCTAGGCTTATTACCTCCTCATTAGACTCTTGAAAATCATCCCAGACACTTCCAGTATTCTCCCTGTGGTGAACTTTTGTTGTAGAACCCATGCTATTGCACACTAAGCATGGTGAGAAAAGTCATTACGAAGCCCCAGACTTGTGATTTTTTGCTTTGACTCTGGGTTGAAAATGCATGCAATAGTGCAGTGAGCTGAGAATTTGTCTCTGTGCAGGACTGACAATTCTTGTTAAGCCTAGTAACCAAGCACATGTATTTTACTTTTTCATATGTTGAGATCCCACCTGAGAATTTTGCTACACGCTTCTAACTCATAATCATGGCGAACCAGAATTTGGACGAACCTTTAAATGCCGAAGCCAAGGTTGAGAACAGTGAGCTCATGAGCCTGAGCACATTTCGAGAATGACAGAAAAACCACAGGAAAGATCCTAGATCAACATTGTATATAATACCAATGAGTCATCAACTTTGTCTTGTCCTGGTAAAAGAGAGCGAGAACTCACAGTCCCAATTTAAACAACAACAACAACAACTTTATTTACCTTTAATGCCATGCAAATACCTAATTATAATGTTTTATTTAATAAGTGTTATTTATAAGTGTTATTTATAAGTAGTTTATTTATAAGTGTTTATGTATAAGTGTTATTTAATAGCTAGTCCCCTTGCACAAAGCATTCACCAAAAACATTCATGCTCTCTTGCTTTGGCGATGTCTGTGGGAATATGTAACTACCTTGTGAGTTTATGTGGATACCTTTAATCGAATAAAACCTGTACTGCATCATACAACCATGTAAAACAAGTAGTAGACAACATTCCCATCATATAAAGTTCATGAAGAAAGGAAATTTTGTCCTCCCCCCCGA
>JAMPIV010015049.1:0-264693 GCA_024509875.1 Oreohelix idahoensis
GAAAAGATCAACTAAAATATCTGGACTCTTTGTCCACTAACTATAAAGTTAATATATATCTTTCCTGTTGGAATGTTCACAGATTACACTTTATTCATCTAAGAGGGAGAGTCACAGTGTATGAGGGGCTGTAGTTTCATCACACCCCATAAACTTCCTGAGTATGATTTGAAATACCAGTGTTTATTAAACGAAAATGTCAGATATACCCAGATGCTTAACACATCACCTGAGATTCCTTGTGGAATGATAATACAGTATGAAGTTGCAGAAAATCTCGATCTCTCAAAATGCCCAAGCTCCTCCCGTTATCTTTTGACAGCATAAACGAATGGTAGGAGACTTGATGGCTTTATTCTCACTCAGCGGGTTTCCTGTTACCAGCTGGCAACAGGAAATAAAACCTCTGCAACAACAGGACACCCTGGCCTTTTATATCTGATCACTTATTATATTTATTATTTTCCTACGGTGATATGGGGTCAGCCTCGCGTGCATTACAGGTGCACTCGCCCCTAATTTTACATGACTCCCACCTTGCTGTGACCACACCTCAGGTCCCTATGGTAGATACGCCACTGTACGTTTACATAGTTTTCCTCAATAAAATAATGTGGAGTAACCACATTTCCTTTGGTATGATTTTCTCTTCTTTTCTTTTTTAAATATAAATGCTTCAGGCATGTTGAACAGTGTTCATGGAACACGGAGGCTTATTAATATTCTAATGCAATAATATGACAACATAATCATGACAACATACATCAGTTAGATACATTTCAATGTGATGACTCAACCATGTCTGCTCCCGGCACGTCCTTCACTTTTCCCAATAGCAGTATCTAACTTTGGCAGTGGGATTAAACATATTAAATTCATAAAGCATTCTTACCATACATTTTCAAGAAATATAAACAAATGACGCTGACTTGCAAAGAAGTGGCCTCAGTTTCTTCTGCACTGTCCAGACTGTGAATACTTCTTTATTTAATTTTACAATTAACACAGCTGATCTCAGCGTATTTGAATGAAAATTTTTGTTCAACTGGCAATGAATAGTGAAAGCCTTTTGCTAATATTTATTAGCACTGGCCAATCGAAAGCTTGCGACCACCAGAATTCAAATGTAGTTTTTGAAAAACAAAAATAATTCCAAACAAAATCTGCGTCTGGTAGTCGATTGGCCCAGCCTGCTTTAGTTATGCCAATACAAAAAGATGTTTAGTTTTGGATTACATTTTCCTACCGCTCCCCTCTCCCCCTATACTCTTGTTACCCAAGCGAATTTGACTGCACCTCAATGCCTCTTTTCTAAGCTGCCGTCCCCACTAACGTTATGAAAAAAAACAAGCAGGAACAACAGTCTGTCTGGTCGCGCGTCCGTAGACATATAGTATTTTCTCAATAACTTGGCTAATTTTTGTACTACCGTATTATCCAAAACACACTCTTGCTCAGTGAACTTTAAGCTATACTACGATATGATTTTTATGGTCAGTTTCATTATGGTTTAGATTTTCAATTTTGTCACCGGCAATCGTCAAATAAAAATTTTACACAAGACGGCCATCTTTCCCCCCTTTCTCACCTCTCGCTAGCATGTATTTTTCAAATAACTACTTGTTTTAGTGACGTCAGTAATACTACCGCGAGGAGGAAATAAAATTGTCTGCGTGTTTGCCTCTGTTGGCTTTGCCACATCGTGTATATATACTATTAGTCTCGCTTGCAGAACGACGCGTGTTTTGGCATGCGTTGGTAGCATTTTGCGTTAATGTATTACAGCCGTCTCGTTATTGCTACTTAGAAAAAGTCCAAAAGACTACCAAATTTTTCGTTACTGTTGACAGATTACGTTACTTCAGACAGCAGTTTGGCGTTACATTTCTAACAAATCGTTAATTATAAGGCTAGGCTGCATTGTGTATGCAGCAGATCTGGCAAAATGTTAAATATTAGTAGTACGTTTTCGAAACCGAAACTAAAACGCGTGTTAGATTTTTACCGTGGGATCGTTCTATAGGCTTTAGCACTGCACAAAAGGCAGTGTTGCTGGCGTCGAAGATGCCAACCGTCAGACACGTGCGGGCTAGGTTATTTATTAGCATTTTATGACTAAAATCTTACTGAAATGAGCGATTATTCTCGCAGATTTTACTGCAGCAAGCATCTGATGCGTTTAGTCTCGGTGTGCTCACTCTGATCGTATGTTTCGTGCTCAGGGGTTTTCCCTTTGTCACCTTGTCCTTTCTGATCGCGCTGCCATGTAGGACGGTTGGGTTGATCGGTCTGTTTGTTGTTGGTGGGTTACTTGTTTTTGTACAACTTAGATTTTTCCGGAGGGGGATTCTGGGGTCTAGTTTCTCTGTGGTTATTTTGGTGAGAAGAAGGGGAAGATGGATCTTTGTTATTCTTCCGAGAAGGCTCTTCTGTCGGTTTACGTTTTGTGGCCGGCAGTTCGGCCAGCGCATTGTGATATCGCTCAGACTTTTCCAAAATGTCTTCCAGCTTTTCTGCTCCCTGCTCAGCTAAAAATCTGCGGGTGTCGCTTGACAACGTGTTTTTTATTTGTTCAGTTAAAACAAATTCCCCAAGTCCTTCATAGATAGAGGCGAGCTGTGAAAGCTCGAGACACTTTGTCAAGTATCCCTTCAGACAAGAAGAGAACTGCAGAAAACTTTAAGAATTTTCCTTCCTGCTGTTCCGGAACAGTTGCAAAAATGTGCGAACGTTCATTTTAAACCGTTCAAGCAAAGCTTTCTTCAACACGTCGTAATTGTCTTGTTGGCTGCTTTCCAGTTTTGCATACACATCGTAAGCAGACCCTTTTAGGGCCTGGGAAAGTTTCATACACCAACGCGACCTCTCTAAACCGTACAGAATTGCCATTTTCTCAAATTTTTCTAGCCACGTGTCAATCTTCTCATTAGGACAAGGGAAAGATTCTAGAGTGAAAGACATAGCGGTGAGTTGAGGAGATTGAGTGTTAGAAGGATCAGTTAAGGAAGAATGAGGAGAAGACTCTCCATTGCTGGATGTAGAGGCAGCCCCACGGCTTTGAACCTCTAGAGCTTTAAGCGCCAGCTCATGCTGTCTCTCCTCCCTCTCTTCTCATGCTGTCTCTCCTCCCTCTCCTTCTCATGCTGTCTCTCCTTCTCTCTTTCCTCATGCTGTCTCTCCTTCTCTCTGTCCTCATGCTGCGCCCTGCGAGCTCCCATTTCTGCATCAATTTTCTTCTGCTCTAAAGCTTCGGCTGCTTTTTCCTTCTCCCTAGCTTCTGCTTCTTTCTTCTCCGTATCATATCTGTCAAGTTCGTCCCTGACAAAAGCTTTCGCTTCCTCTCCTTCAATCCCTCTTCCCTAGCTTCCTCTCTGAGAATCTGCCTAAGCTTTGCCCGCTCTGCCATTGCAAATAGCTGACTGAGACTTACTCGAGAAAGAAGTAATAAAAAGGATACACTGGTTCTCTATCACTTACGGGAAAATACACAAAATATTATTATTTAACTGGGATACCTCCTCTTATAATATTAGTATCTAACTATCGCTGCTATTAATTGGCAATAAAGGCTCTACATGCAATCGACTCTGCCAATTAAATGGTAGTTAAGATTAATCACTAACAAAAATAAGTTGCTACAGTGGAAACAAAACAATTATTGCAAAAAGTTTAGGAGAAAAAAATTCCCTTAATTTTTAAATCCACTACAAGTTCACCCCTGAAGTCAGTTCGGGTAAGGGACACTGTTGCTGCTATACAAACGTCTCGAGACGCAACGGCTGTCAGAGCAATAATATTCCTAGGCTACTGTAAACATAACCATCCCGAAAAAGGAAGAAAATATACCATGCGCAGAGACGGAGAATTATTTTCAGCGGGAAAAACCTGGAGTACGTGTCCTTAAAACAACTAACAATGTAAACTCAATTACGTGTAGGATTTTGTGCTGATCAAGTGTATTATTCCATTAATTCCGTTGGGGGAGGGGAGATGGGGGGGGGGCATTAAACTTCTTCTTCTATGATCTTTAGCCGCCGACCATCAAAGCAGTCAGTGGCCATCACGCCTGGTGGCGTCTTGTAGGGCAGCAACAAATTGATTCCACTTTGCTCTGTCGGTGGCCATCCTTCGTACAGTGCCCCAACTCTGGTTCATTCTTTGCAACTCAACCTCCACAGTCCTCCTCCAAGTTGTTTTTAGTCGGCCTCTCTTTCGTTTTCCTCCAGGGGTCCATAGAATAGCTGTTCTTGTGATGGCATCGGGGTCTCTTCTGAGGACATGGCCAACCCAACTCCAGCGTGTGCCAGTTATGATGGTGTGCATGTCCTCTTGCTTGCTCCGAGTAAGCAGATCTTGGTTGGTGGTGGCATTCGGCCGTAAGATTCGGAGAATTTTTCTTAGACATGTTGTGTGAAAAGAGGACCGTTTTGACATTTCCTTCTCTGTAACTCTCCAGCATTCCGCACCATAGAGAAGCACAGAAAGCACACAGCTCTGATATAATCCTAATTTTGTGCTTGTGCTGTACTGAGAGGACTTCCAGATGTTGTTTAGAATAAAAAACGGCTGTTCTTGCTTTGTTCATTCTGTTGTTGATGTCTTTGCTTGCTCCGCCATTTGGTGTTACTATGTATCCTATGTATGTGAAGGTGTCTGTCTGTTCTAGTTGTTGATTCCTTACTGTTATGGGTTCGGGGTTGCTCACATTGAGTGTCATGATCTCTGTCTTCTTTAGATTGATGTTCAGGCCCACCTGCTGGCTATACTTATTAAGTCTATCCGTTTTTTCCTGGATGTGTTGATGTGAATGTGCTAGTAGTGCAATGTCATCTGCATATTCCAGATCTTCCAATGTAGAAAACGTAGTCCATCTTATTCCTCTTGGACTGCCCTCTGCTGTCTGTCGCATCACCGAGTCTATGACTGTTACAAATAGAGTGGTTGATAAGGGGCATCCTTGTTGTACTCCTGTCTTCACCTCAAAGGTTAGGTTGCTCTGCTCTATGCTACACGTAAAGTTGGCATAGAGGCTTTTTATGATTGACACTATGCAACTTGGAATTCCATAAGCCCTCAGTATTTTCCATAAACTGTCCCTATGTATACTGTCAAAAACCTTTTAAAAATCAAAGAAATTAATGAACAGCTGTCTTTGCCATTCTGAGCACTGCTCTATAATGTTCCTGAGGGTAAATATATGATCTACACATCTTCTGTTCTTTCTAAATCCTGCTTGTTCTTTCCTCAGTTTGTGGTCTACTGCTTTTTAAATTCTCTGTATAATTATCCTGCCTAGTATTTTGCTGGGAACTGAGAGCAGAGGGTTTCCTCTCCAATTATTGCAGTCTGCAAAGTCTCCCTTCTTGGGCAATTTGACAATTATTCCTTTGTTCCACTCCGCTGGTGTTGTCCCTGTTTTCCAGACTTGTGCAAATAGTGGTTCTAGTAATGCTGCTTGCTCAGGGTCTGTCTTTAACATCTCTGCATTTAAGTTATGTGGCAAGGCGCTTTTCCATTCTTTAACCCTTTGATTGCCGTGATGATTTCTTCCTTCCGTGGAATGTCTGTATTAACATCTAGATCGTTTTCAGCCTCAGGAAAATTCAACTGTGTCTCTGGTGGTTCCTTGTTCAGAGTTTCTCTGAAATGCTCTACCCATCTTGTTTCCTGCCACTTTGCTGTCGTCATGAGATTTCCTTGCTTATCTCTTATTAATGTAATATTGTTTGCACCTCGTTTTCCGCTGATGGTTTTAGTTATTTTGTATACTGTGATTTGTTCATTTCTCAGTGCTGCCTCTTCTGCCTGTATTGCAAGATTGTCTAGGAAATTCCTTTTGTTGGCTCGGTTTTGGCGTTTAACTTCCTTGTCCAGCTGACTGTACTGTTCGCTATAAAGTTGCTTTAACCTGAAGGACCTTGCTTCTGTTTTCTTTCTTTTCATTTCCTTTCTCATCGCTATGGTGTTTAATGTTTCTGGTGTTATCCAGTATTGCTTCTTCCTTTCCTGGAATCCCAGGCATGATTTGCTGCTTTCCTTATACATTGTTGAAATGGTGTTGAATTTCTGGTCTATATCATCAGACGATGTCTTTTCCTGACTTTTGGCAATTTGATATCGTTTCTTTATATCAACCGCAAAAGCTTTTTTGGTAAGTTGGTCCTTCAATTTGCTGATGTCAAACTTTTTCTGTGTAGTTACAGTTGGTCCAGCAGTTCTGATTTTCACTTTCAGTATTGCTACGACTAGATGGTGGTCACTTCCCACATCTGCATCTCTTCTTACCTTCACATCTTGTAATGCATGTCTCCATCTACCATTAATCATCATGTGGTCTATCTGGTTTCTGTCCCGGTCATTTGGTGATTCCCATGTTAATATATGAATTTCTTTGTGTGGGAAGTGTGTTCACCCAGTGACCAGGTTGTTAATGCTACAGAAACTTATTAATTTATCCCCATTTCGTTTGCTGTTCCGATGCCGCATTTCCTCATTACTCTTTCATTACATGTATTGTGTGTTCCAACTTTCGCATTGAGGTCTCCCATTACTACGATAAGATCGTATCTATGTGTGTCTTCCATTTCTTTTTGCAGTTGTTGATAGAATTCATCCTTGACCTCTTCATCGCTGTCATTTGTTGGTGCGTAGCATTGTATTGTTGTAGTGTTGGTGAATCTCGCTCTCAATCTTATCAATCTGTTGTTGATGGTTTTCCATTCCAGTAGTGACCCTTTTTATTCCCTTCTGTAGAATAATGGCTACACCTTCATTGTGCTGTCCATCCTGAAAGAGTAAATTACTGTTTCTCCTGTTGCTGTTTTAACTTTTCCTGTTTCTGTCCATCTGCTCTCGCTTATCCCTAGGATGTGTAATCTATAGTTTCTCATTTCCACTGTGATCTGTTTCAGTTTTCCCGTCTCGTTCATTGCCCTGACATTCTAAAATCCTATTCTTGTTTCACGTTTTGCAGTCAAGACGTCCGTTCTCGTGTCAGTGGCTTCCTTTCGGCTTTCACCACTGACAGTCATACGAGCCTCAGACTCCGGATGTCCGTCCCGCAGCAAAGTTTGTTCATTTATTGTCGTTTCCGTAACTTCGTTTCTTTTTACATAGACAGGGGTGTCAGCCCTGTGCTAAAACCCCCGACCTGGAGGACCAGGGTGTCTGCTTTAGTCTGACCCCTGCCCGCGCAAACCTGTCCAGCTTGGTAGAACCTTCCAGGAGTAAAACTCCAGCTGGCATAGCTCTGGGGGTAATCAGGGTACGCAAGCCGCCATTCCTCGACAAGGTATTGGCACCTGTGATGACAGGCATTAAGCTTAAGAATGTAATATTTCTAAAATGTAACATCCAAGAAAAAACAGATAAGCCAGCACCAACTTGAAGGAATCCTCATCAAGTGTAATCACATCCCCGGTTACAATATGACTAACGGCTTGATATACAGATATATCGCTAACATAACAAGACACACGGATTACGTAAGGACTAAATCGCTTGAACATAATATAAGGTTGACGTAATTGCCAGCTTTACCTGGACGCAATGCCCTGCACTCTAACGAACCTGGATTTAAAAATAATCTTTCGCGACATGACAAGAGCGCAAGTTAAAATGTAGAGCATGTATCGAACAAGTTCTAGGATGATCCAAATTTGTAAATACTCAAAATTCAGCAAACATGGAATAAAATGTGATTATAATACTGAATTATTTCGTGCTTATCATCTTTGTTGACGCAGTAATGTTGCACTTTTACACATCGCCACGGCGGGCTTGAAAAGGTTTCGCAACCTTCTGTGGAACCAAAAAAATGTCTGAAAGGCAATAAAGTGTCTTTTAAACATCTTACATTGTTCTCCGGCTCTGAAATTAGTGGCTTTACAAGTTCGTTTATGATCAGTCTCCGGTTCAAGTCGGCTCTTTAACGGACATCTAAGCGGCTTAAAAGACAATCCTAAGAGCGTGGGGATAAGACGTCTTAACTAATCTCCTTACGGACATAAAGGTACAAGAATGTGTGAGAAGGGTGTAACATTTAGGAGTATGGCTGACGCCTGTGTGTGAGAGAGAAGGGGTGGGAGGAAAGTGTGGGTGAAGGTAAAAAAGATTCGGCCCTAGTGATCTTTCAACGTGGTGTGAGGCCTTGTGGTGCCGGCCGCCATTGCAGTACAGTATGTACTCTTACGAAACTCTGTTTCATGCAGTTGAGTTGGATCACTAAGGAGAGGACAAGAAAGTATTCAGTAGGGTACTGGAAGATGAGACAGGTCTGTATTTCAGAGCTGGCATCTGCCGATGATACTGCCCTGATTGCAAAAGCAGAGGCATATCTTCAATCCAACCTGCAAGTCTGGAAGGAAGAGCTGGGGAAGAGAAGGATGCAACTTCAAAACAAAAACCATGGTGGTATCACGAGCGGGAAGAAGGCGTCAGATTGAGCTGGGAAAACAAGTCATGGAGCAGGTTAACCCCTTTAAATACCTCACAGCTGTCATGGACTGGAAGCGAGGCATCAAAGAAGATTTTGTTACCTAAAGACTTTTTCAGGCCATAAATCGAGGATTCCTTAGTAAAAGAGAGGATGGCAAGAAAACGATGGTTGTATACCGTTCCACCTATATTCCAGTCTTGGCCTATGGATACGAGTCACAGGTAATAACTACAACCCACAAAAAGCAGCTTCAAACCTCACAAACGAGGTATCCGAGGAAGGTGGTTGAAGTAACAAGAAGAGACCTGACTACAACCAGACGATACGGCAAGGCTTAAAAACCCAGCCGCTACAGACCCAAGTAGAATAGTTTAAAATACATGGTTTGGCCATGTCTGCAGAATGGGACAAGATCGGCTACCACGACAAGTATGGAAAATTAAGAGCCAGGGATCCAGACCTCAAGGACGATCCAGAGTCCGCTGGGAGAACAACATTAGACAATCTCTGAAGGACCGAGGACAAGATTGGAACCAGGCCAGAAGGAAGACAGCCGATAGGATAGTATGGCGCTCTCTCTGGAAAACCTCTACTTCCCAGGGTAGAAGTTGAACGACTAAGTAAGTAAGTAGAGTTGGATCAAACATGTAATTTCTGCAAGTGATGTTCACTGTCGCATGAAAAAAAAATTATATATATATATATATATATATATATATATATATATATATATATATATATATATATATATATATATATATATATATATATATATATATATATATATATATAATATATATATATATATATATATATATACTCGTGTTGAATTACAGATCAGCACTTAATGCGCTGTCATTGAAAAAGGAATAATATAAACATTTTAGACAGCGATAAGTTTCATGCAAGCCACAAAAATGTTTCTTATGTGACATTTCCTTTTTCCTTTTTCTTGTTCTTTTAAAATGTTAATTATCTTAACTGTTTAAAAAAAAAATTTCAGAACTTCCTTCACGAGCCTGTGCAATTTGAGCAGTGGCCGATCTATATTTTGTGGGACCTTAAGCTTGAACTCTTGTAGGGGCCCATTTTATTTTTAAAAGTGTTGGGGATGGGGAAAAAAATGTATTATAGAGGCCTTCGCTTTTTTAGCTTCATATTAGATCCACCTCTGAGTGTGAGAGATGGCAATATAATATTTGAAGGATAGTGAATGTTACGATCCTTTTTGCGCATCAAATAGGAAATCTTATTTGACAGTACAGTAGAACTCCATTTATCCGAACCCCATGGGACCAAGCATCGTTCGGATAATCAAATGTTCGGATAATTGGATTACATAATGTATCGAGTACATGTACACATATTTCTAAAAATAATTAACAATCACAAGCAAAATACACTATAAAACATATTTACTTGTACTGTAATAATAATACCCACACTGTATTAGATCACTGTATCACCAAAATCTTTTATTACAATGCAGTGCATGTACTACTTGTATTAATTATTTTTGTTAAGAAAGAGAAATGTTTTTAAAATAACATTACAAACGATTCAAAACCAGGCGCAACTTACGTATACATGTACTTGCACAGATGTAGCCCACTATTTAAAATAATGAGGAATCCTCTTGTGCACCAAACTGGATAGTCTGCTTTTGGCTGCTAAGTCCCGCATTCTCTTCAACAGGAGAAGCTGTGTAGGACAGCTGTCATCTTCTTGCTCGTACCAAGCCATCGCTGTTTCTAGTGCTATAAAGGCCTCTTCAGGACTTGGTCGACGTTTTGGGTTTTCTTCATAATCTACAAGTACATCATGTACTTCTGAGGAGTCTTCATCATCGGTCACTACATGTATTTGGTTTTCTTCTTGCACAAAAGACAAAATTTCTTCGTCATTCAAAAACTGAAAACCAGAATCATTATCATCTTCTAGCCACATGTGTGCATCATCTTTGTCACAGTCCGAAAATCCGGGCATTGCTTGAAACAGTTCCACAACTTCATTTATACAATCATCATTTGTGTCCACTGCAGTAGTTTCATTTCCTCCTTTTTTCCCAAGCAATCTATTCCAAGCCTTGTTGAGATTATCTTGTGACAGGGTGGTCCAAGCATCAGCTAACATATAGCAGCAGTCTTTGAGATTAAGCTTTTTGGAAAACGCCACCACACTTTCTTCATCTTCAGCCAACAATAAACGACGCAGGACTTCCTTCTTGTACATCTTTTTAAGCTTTGCTATAACACCCTGATCTATTGGTTGAATCAGTGCTGTTACATTGGGAGGCAGAAAAATTACTTTAAAATTTGCATCAACTGCATTCAATGTATCCGTCTCTGGATGAGATGGTGCATTGTCCAGTAGAAGTATTACTTTTCCAGTTTTCTTTTCTTGTTCTTTCAACCTCTTCACATTTGGGATGAACTGATTTATATACCAATCAAGAAATATTTCACTATTCATCCAAGCACTCTTCTGAGCTTTGTAGCACAATGGGAGACATGTCACATTCTTTAAACAACGTGGTTTTATGGCTTTGCCGATCATTAGCACCGGTAAACGATGACTTCCACTGGCATTCGCGGCTACCAAAATTGTTACTCTCTCTTTGCACTTTTTAAACCCAGGGGCAGCTGCTTCGCGCTGAGATGCAAGTGATTTTTGAGGCAATGATTTCCAGTATAAGCCAGTCTCATCGGCATTATACACATCATCGAGTAAATAACCTTCTTCTTCCAAAAAAGCCAAGAATGTTTCTTTAAAATTTTCAGCGGCAGTTGCATCGCTAGATAAAGATTCCCCTTGAATCTTCAATTCTCGTATGCCATGACGAGATTTAAAGTTTCTTAACCATCCCTGGCTAGCCTTAAAGTCAGGAGGACCGTCAAGTTGATTGTTGAACTGAAGTGCCTTTTCACACAATAGAGAGCCAGAGATAGGTTCCCCTTTGCTTCTTCTTTGCACAAACCATATATACAAAGCCTCTTCCAATTTCAAATCTTTCGCATTTCTCATGGTTTTATGTTTCTTCGACCAATTTTCACTATCCAATTTCGATGCAAAACTCATAATTTTATCCTTGTTACTTTTGATGTCAGAGACGGTAGCTTTCCCAACATTGAAAATGAAGACACAGTTTCACATTTTCCTAGTCTCTTGATAATTTTTGTTTTCGTTTCAATTGACAAAACATTGCGGTTCCTTTTATATGCTTTAGGCCTACTGGAAGATGCCAGATCGCACAGAGAAATACGTGTACACCAAAATTATTCTGCTGTAGTAGCAGACACAATTATTTTAAGTTGAACTGTCTGTTTAGTCAGTGTTCTGCCTAGAACGCACACGTACACTGGATTGGTAAACCAGATATTAACTGACTTTATGATCTAACTGACTTCCTGTACGTAAGCGACCGTCCATTAGCCCATCTCATTGTCTACAAATTGTTCGCACACATTTGAAGCTTGCCACATCAAAAGATTCAGAACTGTAGTCTAACGTGACTGGTGGCGTCAGATTTATTTTTTCTGGAAAAAGTGTTCGGATAATTGGATGTTCGGATAATTGGGGTTCGGATAAATGGAGTTCTACTGTATTTATTGGTCTCTTGTTGACCATTTTTTTTATCAAGGTATTTCGTTTGAACTTTTTCTACTAAATATAATATTATGAATTTATGATTGCGAGCCATATATTTGATATTATTACGTTCATCTACTTACTTATATGAGCAGACCAATAACAGCCCTTTAACAGCGAGATATGCATGGAGACATATGTGGACCACCAGGCTAAGCACAATGCTACAGTACACAGATGGGGAAGTGAACCTCTGTCTGTGAAACTAATCATATCGTCATGTACTCCTGAAATAATCCACACGCTTCCAGGGATTCCCCATGTGGTGAAACACGTTAAGAACCCAACATTGCACACTAAGCTTGGAGGAGTCACTTCAGTCTCAGACGCAACTCTGACCTTTATCTGTTTGGCTGCACGCAGAAGGATCTCACTGTTGCGAGTATGGACAAATAGAGAATGTCTGAGTTTAGACAGAGTATTAATGTGTAATGTGAAAATAGAGATAATAGAGTCACTAATGAAATTATGGGGAGAGATATGACTTCTGGAGAATATTGAGGTTACTTCTCCTGTATACCGACTATGTTTTATAATGAACAATCTCTCACCCGTCCTCTCTGAGCCAAATTAGAATAATCTAAAGGCAGTAAGGACATACAGCACAACATCAAGTGACAGAAGAGAATGGATCCTAACCACGGATCATAAATATTATGTTTATTACAGAACAAAAAGAAACAACATCAAGAAAATACGTAATGAAACCAAAATCACCGAAGGCTAAAAAAACATCACAAACACAGGAAAACCCTCACACCTCACTCCGCTCAATCACACCAGCAAACGTCTCCGTCTAACACTCCCACTCATATACTTTCTCACTACTAAGTTAAACTAAATGGGGGAGGCCTGCAGTCCCTTGTGATAGAGACGGCCTAGCCTATAAAGGCCTCCTTTCTTGGTAGCTAAGTACTCCACAGTTACGGAAATCAACACTATTCTTCTGAATTCTGGTATCCAATTGACGTGGAGGTAAGCTCCCGTGGAATAAATGCAAATAAATAAATCCAAGCACACACCCACTTTTCCAGGGCGCGTGAGAAAGAGACGACGCAAGTGCACTTAGCTGCACCCACAGCTACATCCAAATGATCAGAACAATAATGTGCACTGCGGGTGCAAAAAGAATATATATATCAGGGTTCCGAGGGAGGCACCTTTATAAGCTGGGTACAGGTGACTTGGGCGTCAGGTAGGTGGCTATGGCTGGCAAGGTGTAGATAATCGACAAACTATTCCAATTTACTCCCTGTTTACAGGCTGTCAATGGGTCGGACAGCGTTGCTGACACAAGTCGATGGCAAAGATGGCAGCCTGTCTGGCTGGAGGTTTATATTCTGCTATAGGCTGTGCGTATGTACTCCAGGGTGATGGGACCTCAATGGGTCTGATGATATTGCCCGAAGGTTTGACGACAAAGGCAACTACCCGTTTGCACGAACGATGTAAATATAAACCAAAAGGTCGCGGTATGTATTTTCAGAAGATTTTTTTTTCGATGCAAGATGCTCCCAATGGGGGTCCAGGCTGTTGACCACACTCTGAAAAAAACATGTCAAAAATCTCTTAATGTTTACCAACAAATTACATCGTTCTACTCAATTGCCATACACCCACCTCATTTCTCCCTTAACTCGGCTTCCTAACTATCCACACAGGTAAATCCCAGTCAAGCGTTACCACTTTTTCTTCGAAGTGTGTCTCCAGTTCCTTTCTCATCGTGCTTTTTTACGTCTTCCCCCCCCCCCTCCCCCCACCTCCCTTTCCGTTTGAGAAGTTCCAGAACAAGCACTACCTTGTAATGATATTATCTTGCTTCCAACGTGACGGAACACTTGTCTTTATCATCGTCATTTCAATCTTTTGCTCCCTGTGGAGCACGGAATCACCACTGCAGCTAGCCCTCTCACAAGAAGCCTGCATGCTTGAGAGAAAGCCAGAGTTGTAAAGTCTTTCTTAACAAGTCTCAAGTCGAGTTTAGAGTCTCTTAGTACCAGCTCAAGTCGAGTCTTAAGTCCCTAACAGTAGCTTTCAAATGGAGTGCATAGTCGAGTCTAATTTTTTTAATCTTAAACTGTTTATAGTCAAAATCATTTCTAATTGAACAACACATCAGTTGCTATAAATGAAAATGACAAATAACAATATCTATTTTAAGTGTTTTATTTTTGTTTTAATTAATCACAGAAAATTTGTGACATTTTTTATAAACATATTACACAGTTAGTAATGGCTAACATCGGAATAAGGACACTGAAGTTCTTCTTCTTCTTTGATCCTTAGCCGCCGACTGTCACAGCTATCGATTCACCACAACTCGCAAGTTCTGAGTCGAGTCGAGTCGCTAAATAAAAAAAAAGAAGAAAAAATCTCGAGACGCTTTCTCGGGTAGAGTCGTTATGGTGACTTATGACAGACTCAACTATGAGTACATCGAATCGAGTCGACAACGCTTTAGAATGAGTGGTAGACCTAATTTTTCTTTGTCTGCTCTGTGACCGCCGGGAACTACGTGAACACTTATACTAAAATATTGGACTTGCTGTATTGACAAAACCCACAAGGAACAACACAATTACAATAGCAGAGTTACCTTAATTTCTAGCAGCGAAATAGCGCTAGCACTAACTGCCACATAACAAACTTAAAGGGTGAGATATCGCACTTGATTTGTTTTCAGTACAGTTTTATATTCTGTTATTCGAACACCCGAAAACCGAAATAATCTGAAAATCGGAAGTTTCTTTGGGTTACTTTGGAATACTTTTCGATCGCAATTTGGGCGATTTCTGACAATTTTAGGCGACTTTGGGTTACTTGTCAAATACATTTGAGCGATTTGGGCTACTTTTCAAACACCAATTTGGGCGACATCTGAAAACCGAAATAACCCGGTTTCCGAAACAAAGCTGTACCCGAGGATTTAAGATAACAGGATACAGACTTGTACTTCTTCATATTGACAAGTTCAGGTTGTGAATAAGATAACAGGATACAGACTTGTACTTCTTCATATTGACAAGTTCAGGTTGTGAACAAGATAACAGGATACAGACTTGTACTTCTTCATATTGACAAGTTCAGGTTGTGAACAAGAAAACAAGATACAGACTTGTAATTTTTCATATTGACAAGTTCAGGTTGTGAACAAGATAACAGGATACAGACTTGTACTCCTTCATATTGACAAGTTCAGGTTGTGAACAAGATAACATGATACAGACTTGTACTTCTTCATATTGACAAGTTCAGGTTGTGAACAAGATAACAGGATACAGACTTGTACTTCTTCATATTGACAAGTTCAGGTTGTGAACAAGATAACAGGATACAGACTTGTACTTCTTCATATTTACAAGTTCAGGTTGTGAACAAGATAACAAGATACAGACTTGTACTTCTTCATATTGACAAGTTCAGGTTGTGAACAAGATGATACAGACTTGTACTTCTTCATATTGTTCAGGTTGTGAACAAGATAACAGGATACAGACTTGTACTTCTTCATATTGATAACAAGTTCAGTACTTCTTCATATTGACAAGTTCAGGTTGTGAACAAGATAACAGGATACAGGATTACAAGACTTGTACAAGATAACAGGATCTTGTACTTCTTCATATTGACAAGTTCAGGTTGTGAACAAGATAACAGGATACAGACTTGTACTTCTTCATATTGACAAGTTCAGGTTGTGAACAAGATAACAGGATACAGACTTGTACTTCTTCATATTGACAAGTTCAGGTTGTGAACAAGATAACAGGATACAGACTTGTACTTCTTCATATTGACAAGTTCAGGTTGTGAACAAGATAACAGGATACAGACTTGTACTTCTTCATATTGACAAGTTCAGGTTGTGAACAAGATAACAGTATACAGAAACAGACTTGTACTACAGACCTTCTTCATATTGACAAGTTCAGGTTGTCATATTGACAAGTTCAGATAACAAGATAACAGGATACAGACTTGTACTCCTTCATATTGACAAGTTCAGGTTGTGAACAAGATAACAGGATACAGACTTGTACTTCTTCATATTGACAAGTTCAGGTTGTGAACAAGATAACAGGATACAGACTTGTACTTCTTCATGTTGACAAGTTCAGGTTGTGAACAAGATAACAGGATACAGACTTGTACTTCTTCATATTGACAAGTTCAGGTTGTGAACAAGATAACAGGATACAGACTTGTACTTCTTCATATTGACAAGTTCAGGTTGTGAACAAGATAACAGGTTACAGACTTGTACTTCTTCATATTTACAAGTTCAGGTTGTGAACAAGATGTGAACAGACTTGTACTTCTTCATATTGACAAGTTCAGGTTGTGAACAAGATAACAGGATACAGACTTGTACTTCTTCATATTGACAAGTTCAGGTTGTGAACAAGATAACAGGATACAGACTTGTACTTCTTCATATTGACAAGTTCAGGTTGTGAACAAGATAACAGGATACAGACTTGTACTTCTTCATATTGACAAGTTCAGGTTGTGAACAAGATAACAGGATACAGACTTGTACTTCTTCATATTGACCAGTTCAGGTTGTGAACAAGATAACAAGATACAGACTTGTACTTCTTCATATTGACAAGTTCAGGTTGTGAACAAGATAAAAGGATACAGACTTGTACTTCTTCATATTGACAAGTTCAGGTTGTGAACAAGATAACAAGATACAACAGTACTTCTTCATATACAGACTTGTAGACTTGTACTTCTTCATATTGACAAGTTCAGGTTGTGAACAAGGATAACATATTGACCAGTTCAGGTTGTGAACAAGATAAAAGGATACAGACTTGTACTTCTTCATATTGACAAGTTCAGGTTGTGAACAAGATAACAGTATACAGACTTGTACTCCTTCATATTGACAAGTTCAGGTTGTGAACAAGATAACAGGATACAGACTTGTACTCCTTCATATTGACAAGTTCAGGTTGTGAACAAGATAACAGGATACAGACTTGTACTCCTTCATATTGACAAGTTCAGGTTGTGAACAAGATAACAACAGAACTGACAAAAAGTAATAAGAAACAAGTAAGGGAAACAAGCATGTTTTAGTGATCCATTCCGTTATTGTTATAAAGTGCACCGAAAAAGCAGAATATAAATATTCCATACATGATATTAACCATACATTTCTATTACCTACCCGTCACATTAGCCCCATCGTTTCCCATCAAAGTTTCCATTTTTTTCATGACGCATTTTTCAGGTTGGGAAATATATTACACGCCTGTTGAAAACAAACTCGCATCTTGTTTCCATCCTTGATAATGGCGGATGTTTGGTTTTGGACGTAATTTCTCGAATTTTCCCCATTTGTTGTTCGGATGAGTATGAATAAGTAATATTGCCTCTTTTCGATAGGAGTATTATTATTACTGTTATTATTGTTGTTCAGAATCGACGTCATTGCACTCTGGGCAAACCCAAAGGTGCTCTGTCTTACTCAGCAAATATCGATGGGTATGAATGCTAATTGTTCTTGTTGCGCACTGGTTTCATACACGCCAAATGCTCCTCTCATACGTCCATCTCTGCTGGCCAAATTCAAGCAGTCTTAGCCTTGATGATTCATCGATTGCAGTGTCATTCTAATAGGCGATTATTAATTGCCCCTCAGTATCTCTCCCTTATCCATATCCAATGCGTCTTCTATGGGTGCTCTTGAAGCTAGTTTGTCAGCTCTTTCATTGCCGCGTATCCCTGCATGACCAGGACAGTAGACCCACACAAGGTCCTGAAGATTCGAGGCTTCTATGGAGGTTTTCCATACATGCTCGAGCCATCCACTTTGGACCTTCCGAACCATGGATTGTGAGTGTAATAAACTTCCTTTGACTAAGATGGTTTGGCCAAGTCTGCAGAATGGGAGAAGATCGGCTACCACTACAAGCATGGGAAACAAAGAGCCAGGGATCCAGACCCCCAGGACGACCCAGAGTCCGCTGGAAGGACAACATTAGACAATCTTTGAAGGACCGAGGACTAGAATGGAACCAGGCCAGGAGGAAGACAGCCGATAGGATAGTCTGGCGCTCTCTCTCTTCCAAACCTCTACACCTCACCATAGAAGGGGAACGACTAAGTAAGTAAGTATAAACTTCCTTTGCGCAATGGCCTCTTTCAGGACATCCTGATTACTCATTTTAACTGCTCATTGTATTGTTATGAAATGATCCAGTAACTAAGATAAGTGAGAGTGGAAGGGCAGAATGTTAGACGGGCCTGCGCGTCCAATTCTTACCCCTTGAAAAATAAAGTTCGTTCGTTCGTTATGATAAACATAATTTTCTTCTACAATGAGCGAAAGAGTACAAGAGGTGCTCGCATTCCTTTATTCCATATGCTAATTTCAACGTGCAGACAAACGACAGTCGAACAAAAGATAAGAAGAAGAACATTAGATAAGACTCACGTTAAGAAAACCAGTTGATAGCTAGTTATTACACGGTCATTCATATTCTGGAATCCTTAGGATTTTTTTTTTTTTTTTTTTTTTTTTTTTTTTTTCTTAACCAGCGGCACTTGGGCTTTCAGCCCCTTCGGCCCAATGACATGTCATTGCGAGGCTGGGGAACCTGAGGACTTTCCTTCCAACCCGGTCAGGAGCTTCGCTCCTTCCCATCCACAGAGGGTTTATCACAGGAGCCGTTCAGGCTATTCAGTCAAATTTCCGGCCGTAAACATTTCTTCAAACGCCGACGCCCGGGTTTGAACCATGAACACCTGGTCGCCAGTACAACGCCGAAGCCATTACACCAGCGCGGCTCCCGAATCCTTAGGATAAGCTATGGCGGAGATAAAACAAAAAGTAGACAGCTGGCGACAGAAAAGAAATGGATCGATAAGACATGGGACAACCGTGAACGGATGGCACAGGACAGAAAGGTTTATTATGTGTATGTTGATGACCTGCGCGCCATGGGAGGTTTATTATGTGTATGTTGATGACCTGCGCGCCATGGGAGGTTTATTATATGTATGTTGATGACCTGCGCGCCATGGGAGCTGAAAGATATTGGCGATGATGGTGATGAAAATGGACAGGGCAAGTATTCTTCTATTTTTTTCTGCATATTTTGAGAGAATATGGAAGGAAATAACCACCCTCCTAAATGTCACAATTGGATTTCTCTTCACGGAAAATAATGATTCGTAAAGAAGAGCTGGGATTACGAATGTGCTGACATGGGGGTGGAAGCTTACAAGTTACTGTTATTCCCCTTGTCACGTTATTTCTCTCCTATGGCGAATAGCGGACTCCAGGATGGCTCAGTGGCTGTGTTCTGTTATAACCGACATTCATGTATTATATATTGAACTACGTCAGCAGTGAAGTCTCTCTTTCTCTCTCTCTCACCCTCTCTGCTCTTTTACTGCGAGTTCAAGGTTACAAACTCCTGTAATTTTTGGTTTCCAGAAAGTAATGGCACACTAAGCGGTGTGTGTGTGTGTGTGGGGGAGGGACAGCCAGAAATTGGTAGGGGTGCCATGGGACACTTCTATGACAATATGGATCTGTAAAAAATGTGCTTGGAAACATGATATATTTTTCTTGTGTTTTAAAGGACCGGTGCCAAAGAAAGGACCCGGATGTCATAGGTAGAAGAACTCACGTGCGAAGTGAAGGACACGGGTGCCCAAGGAAGGACTCAGTTGCCAAAAGAAGGACCCAGTGTGACAAAGGAAGGACCCGGGGGCTAGATACCTAAAGTACGCCCCACTAGCATCTCTAATTTTATTCCTGATCGCATTTGTTCTCGGACCATTATTGTTATTATTATTACTAGTAAGTAACCCGTCAAAATTGACGGGTTGTTAATTATAGTGTGCTCATTCTGTCACATGTCCTAAAGACGGCACTATTTCTACATTGGTTAATTTATACATTTACATTACAGGTCACTGTCATTAGTGCAATTTATCCGGATGCATTGGATATGAAGCCATGGGACAACCTTTCAAAAATGACATGGATTGAGCTAGTATTAGACTAATGGAATGAAATTTGATAAATTTGGCTATGAATTTAAAACAAGTAAGGTCTCATACCGCCAATGCTATCAATCTGTGCACCCGCTGATGCAAAACTTTGTTAAAAAAATTATATGAACGAATGTTCACCTTGAAGCCCCGGTAATGTGGATGCTCAGAAGGTGCTCAACAAACCCAATACCATAATTCCCGCCGTAAGGCACTTCAGTCGGTCGGTCTGTCACACTTTGCACACCGTCATTTGCGCACTTTTTCTATTTTCGAGAGAGTGCATTAACTTTCGAGCACAGCTAAGGGTGCAACTGTGGTTGAAAGTTAGACAATAATTGTATTGTTTTCCCTTATATGTACTCTCGCAAAAATAGCAAAGTGTGACGGTGTGCATTAAATCAACAGACAATCAAGATACTCTTCTGTCCAGTTTCATTCAGGAAACGGATTTAACTTGATGTAAGTTTTTTAATTGTTTCTTCAAGATAAAATTTTAATTTAAAGTATTGCAGACTTATTATTATGGATGGAAATGATAAGATGGCTAAAAGGAAGAGACAATCGCGTCATTCACAGCGAGCAAGCGAGACTATAGAAGAAGCAGCAATATAATGCATGTTAACAGAAACAACACACTATAATTAAAAACCTGCCAATTTTGGCGGGTTGTTGCTAGTCTATTAATAATAAAGAAGACTATGTTATTTGCTGGTGATCATCCTCTAGTAAAGAAGTGCCTAGTAGGAGTTAGAAACATTTATATATGCTGTCGGCTGCATCGTTGGAATAGCAGAACTGGTGTTCAGCGTTCATCTGGCCGCAGTTATGAGCTTGGATATAATTTTCATAGAATGTACCATGGTTTGGAAACAGTGGTACTGTATTTTGAAAATACGTAGTGAACCGCTCTCTGGCACTTTACAGTGTTTCGCTGTGATTCTTGGCTATGTCTTAAAACTTTGGCATCTGTAGTTGTGACGATACGGTTCGCCTATCTTCATTTTCTGTCTACGTTTTTTATCGATAGATTTACTCTCCATTTAATTCTTTCACTCTGTGGGACGAATTCTCTTCAGTTCTAACAATATAGGTAAACTCCGACAATATTTTTTTTTAAATCTCACGAAATCCCTCTTCCTCCGTGTTCGTCTCCCTCTCTTGAGAACGCAAGCATTTCTTTTCATGTACCCTTCCGGGCTATCAAAGATAGGCCAGAAATAATTTATGAGGGAACGGTAAGGCTTGACCCACGCGTAATCACGTGGCCACGCGAATAGCTTGGCGAGTCTTGTAAAATATATTCCAATAACCGGGGTACAGAAATTTACTCTCCAAGATGGTCTGCTAGAGAATAAAACGGGTTTTATCAAACCGTCTAACTCTTTGTAAAGAAGACTATAGTAGAATTAGCTACGCACTGCCCATGGTAAACTTCCGGTGTTATGTGTTGCGGGTCGCACTAATGACCCGTCATCGAAGCATCATTTTTTGATGATGCCTAGATGGCAGGGAGGATAGTGTGATTCGCATGCATAGCTAGGCGGGGTTGTCGCACGGAAGGTCCTAGGTTCTAGTCCTGGGTAAGCCACTCACGTCTGTTGTTTTTCTGTTGTCTAGTTTTCTACTTCTTTATTTCTTACGAGTGCCTGAAAACATACCTTTATGTTTGTCTAATATTTATTTACAATCGTAACCGGCGGTTGCCTTCCCTGACTGGGAAGAAGGGCTTTTACTTGTAAAGCCATTAGCATTCTTCTAAACACTTAATTAGATATAATTAAGTGCCTTTACATAAGAGACAGCTTAGATTAGTTAGCCACAACTATCAAAAGTAAATACTATAATAGCAGACCACTAGAGTTGAGAAGACCAGGCAAGCACTTCAAGCAGCAGTCTGTGTTTGACATTGGGACGGGTATGCATAATTTGATTACTCTTACTTTAATACATAATTTGTATGTCTAATACTTAAATTCATGTTCTTTATTAAGATGTACAGCTGTAAATGAGTACCTGACTTTGAGTCAGGGAAGGAAAAGGTAGCGAGGAAGGGAACTGGTCATCCCACCTCGATCTGGAACTAGTATGGTGGAGTCTATAACACTTCACTCCCCTACGGCAGTATCTGCTATGGGTCTACCTTTACCTTTTCTAAACTGAAGCTGCATTTACATTGCATTACTCAAATCCTATTCCCTAGTATATGCAATCTTCGCAACTTCTCATATACTATTTCTCGTGAGTTAGTTAACACTCACTGTCCGTGTCTTCTGCATGCTTTAAATGTAAGACATGATTCATCAGTTATGATCTTCGTAATTCTTTCTGGATACATCTAGTAACTGTTGGACTCTGTGCTCCAGATGGAGCCAGAAATACTGTGCATGTCTATCAGTGATTTCTATTTCTATCATCTGTGTCAATAATAATCATGTTCAGTGTTTATTATGCAGTGTTTATTAATGAATCACCTTTGACATGTATGTAGTGCATATAATAACTATTGTCATTTATATGGGTGGGAAAAGTATTCTATAATTGCCCATGATTATAGAACACTTGACAGAAACAGAAAATTACAAATTCTGTAATGTTTTTGCTTAGCATGGCTAGCAAGACATTTTTTTAAATGATAAAGTCAAGAGTGGGGGCAGAAAGGTAGAAAACGTGGTTACAATACCACACTGAGATGAAACCCGCTTTAGTCGGGGCATAAATTATCTGATGGACTGAGTCCTTCAGAGAGAGCGGGCAAAATGCGTTGCGCTCAGAACACTGAGCTGAGGCAATATTACATTTATTTGCTCTCCAGCCTTACTGTCGGTACTTAACAACGGGACTTCTGAGGGTTGAAACGTGGAGACTGCAAGAGGGGCCTGACAGACACAAGGATCCTGCAGTATTGGTCCAACTCCCTCCAGAATACCACTAAGACTTGGCTAACTGTTCGAGAGGTGTTCCTCAAGTTTTATATAGAAGTACCACTTCGTATTATATGACCACTCTGTGTGTTGTTGTATGCATCCATCATCATCAGTCACCGATATCCACTGAGGCAAAGAACCTGGGTATACAACGGCCATGTGAGGTAACCACCTATTAGCGCAGGCGGCCACACGTACTATGGTGCAAGACATATCCGATTTTAATATTCACCGCTGACTGACACAGCAATCAGTGACCATCACGCATGGTGGCGTCTTGAACGGCAGCAACAAACTGTCACCTCTTTGCTCAGTCGGCAGCCATTCTTCGTGTGGTGCCACAGTTGTGTTTCATGCTTTGCATTTTTGCCTCCACAGTTCTCTGCCAGGTAGCTTTTAGCGGACCTCGCTTTCGCTTTCCTTCTGGAGTTTAAAGCGTGGTAGTTCTGGTTTTGTTTTCAAACCTAATTCCATGCAGCGTCTACCTGTTTTGACGGTGCGCACGCCTTCTTGGTTGTGTTGGTGTTCTGCTAGAAAATTTGAAGAGATTAGGCAGTGTGTCTCTTCTTTCTTCTTGGATCCTTAGTCCCTGACTGAAAAAGCAGTCAGTGACCATCACGCCTAGTGGCGTATTGTAGGGCAGCAACAAACTGTCACCATTTTGTTCGGTCGGTGGCCATCCTTCGTGCCGTGCCCCAACTCTGGTTCATGCTTCACATCTCGGCCTCCACTGTTCTCCACCAGGCTGTCGTTGGTCTACCTCTCTTTCGCCGGCCTTCTGGGGTCCATAGCATAGCAATTCTGATGATGGTGTCAGGGTCCCTTATGAGGACATGGTCAACTCAGTTCCAGCGCCTGTCCGCAATGATGGTATGCATGCCTTTGTGACTGCACCGTGGTAGATAAGGGGAACGAATAGTGAGAATCAAACATAGGATAGTCTAGAAAGAGTAGAAAAAGGGGATGCGCGAAAACAATGTGCATGAGACGGATTCCCAGATAGTCCGAACAGAGGTTAACAAACCCGGTTAGTTGGAGATGGTATTCAGCCAAAAAATTCGAAAGATTTTCCGTAGGCAGGTTGTGTGGAATGAGGATAATTTGGACATTTCCTTTTATGTTACTCTCCAGCACTCTGCGCCATACAAACTCTCCAGCACTCCACGCCACACAAACTCTCCAACACTCCGCGCCACACAAACTCTCCAACACTCTGCGCCATACAAACTCTCCAACACTCTGCGCCATACAAACTCTCCAGCACTCCGTGCAACACAAACTCTCCAACACTCTACGCCATACAAACTCTCCAACACTCCACAAACTCTCCAACACTCCGCGCCACACAAACTCTCCAGCACTCCGCGCCACACAAACTCTCCAGCACTCCGAGCCATACAAAAGTACAGAAAGTACGCAACTCTCCTATAATCTTAATTTGGTGTTTGTGCTGTACTGAGATTTCCAAATGTTTTTGATATTTGCAAAGGCTGTTCTGGCTGTATTCATTCTGTTACTGATGTCTTTGCTTGTTCCGCTGTATGTTGAATGTTACTATGCTTCCTAGATACGTAAATCTATGTTTGTTCCAGCTTTTTGGTTCCTTTTTTTTTAATGAGCTCAAGATTTATTACATTGAGTGTCATATAAGGCAACAAATGGCAGGTTGTGTAGAAAGATTTTAAACAAATAAAGTGGGGAACCCGAGGCAAGTAAACAGTAAATAAATAAATTATACACACATAAAAGGTTTGTTTCGAGCTCACAGGGACCAAATAATATCTGATGGTGAATTTGATCAACAGGAGGGCGGAATGAAGTAAGGACATATGTGGTAGGTTGGGCACAGCTAAGCATACTTGCTTGCGTAATCGATAATGAATAGACTCTTGTCCGTGACATTATGATGATAGATACATGTGAGCGCATTCACTAATGAGCTAGCTATAGCTTAACGACTGATCCAAAGGCGTGTAGTGGTTCTCAAACTTTATTAAACTATGTACATGGGGTTGGAATGAAGAAGTAACAGCGTACACTTCTGCAGAACATTGCTCAACCTGCCAATAACATCGTTCTCATACAACATAATAATGTTACGTTAGTCGTGGAAGCTTCTTCAAATCTCTTCGTCTATTCAGTTTATTAACCGTATCTTTTCTTTTCTCTATCTACACAGCTATCTCACGTTATAGTCATTACTACTACTGATGACTATCCCTCTCTTCTCCAGCTCTTCCTTCCAGACTTGCAGATTGGATTGAAGATATGCCTCCGATTTAGCAATCAGGGCAACATCACAAGCAAATGCCAGCTCTGAAATACAAACCTGTCTCATCTTCCAGTACCCTACTGAATTCTTTCTTGTCCTCTGTTGTAGTGAAATTGACAGAGATACAACGGTAAAATATCTCCAAAGATAACATTTAAGGATAAAAACATAATGCGTAGGCTGCGAATAGTACATGATCGCCTAAACCGCGGGTCATCATCCTCCATAATAATTGACTTGCTAGATAGGAGGGGAACGGCGGATCAAAAAGGAAAAAAAAAAAAATGACTGGAAAGATTGCGTGAGACTAGAAAGGCTAAGGAGACGCAATTGGGGGGGGTGGGGGGGGGGGGGGGGGGGGGGGAAACGGAGAAAAGTCACGTTTCCCAAGTTGACATAAAAAGTAAGCAACTCGACAGAAGGGACCATAGATATGTTACGCCACAGTCATTTATTGGACGCTTTTGCAATACCAAGCCCTTGATTTGAATTCAGCGGCTAAAACGCAGATGTTTGGAATATTACAAAATTTAAAAAGTACTTTTTTCTTAATATTAATGTTAGGAATATAAAAATTAGCTGGCCGGATGGCCTATTCTGAGCAGTGAACTAATATGTTCTTAATTTTACCGACGGATAGATAATATTGAAGATAATGACAAAAGACAGTGTTGTTCACATCATCGACAGACTGTATTGAATCTAAAAGTGTCGCTAATTGCACAAAAAAACACGACCTCGAAACGCAGGTGTTCAAATCTACGTAGTATGGAAGAGAAGGGATATTTGTGGTGGCTGTGTCTAAAAATAACTTTTAACGACAAAAATTTGGAGGGGAGAGAAAGGTTGGTTCAAAAATCAAGTACATTTTGTAGAAACACAAGTAGAGACGGACAGACTAACAGATAACCATCCATCCTTGACTGAAGCATGACTGAAATGACTTTATGGTAGGAAATTTGAATTTAAAATAAACCTAGGCAGTGATTGGCCACAGACAATCATATCATTAGCGCTCAGACGCGAAAGTGGGGCCATTTTTCAATAGTTGTTCAGTGATAGACACAGATTTTAAAGTGTGGTGATTTCCATATGAAAGAAAGTGTAATAAATTTAGGGACGCCATACTATAGCCAGCAGCTCAGCTGAGTTTTGCTAGCAATTCTGTGTTATTTATTCATAATCTGAGCTGGGAGTTTCTGTTGTCAACAAAGCAGTGACTATTCAGTTGGTGACTTTACTCGAGTGTATCTGTGCAGTACTTGTGACAGAGACCACCATTATTGCCCGCCAGCACGGAGAGGTGGGACCACCTGATTTCAGCACCAGAGCTACAACGACAAGATGAGTGAGCCTCTGGTCTGCTGGACATTCACCAAAGCCCTTTAGTTACTAATACCCCATAAAAATTCCCACCATTTTCTGGACACTGTGTAGTCAATATAGACAGGTGTGATGAGGCCATCCCAACAGCACAAACATTAATTATCCTCCCAAGTAGATGACTACTAGAACATTTTAATAAAACTAACTAGTATAGTACATATATATGTACACTATTGCATTTATGATATAATATTCCATGCATTTCTTTCATAATCTCTAAATCCTTTTAAGTTCTGGTCAACCTAAAAAAATTGATCCAGAACAAAATAAATGTAATATAATTTTATCAAAAAATTTTACACTATTGAGTTAGTTCAGTGTGTTGTAATATTTATTAATATTATTAGTCTTGTTAAATATCTGTGGGTATATCTATAACCTATTACACCACACTACATATCATAACCCTAGACACTTTACGTAGCCACATTCATAAAAAAAAAAAAAAAAAATTAAGTGTGAGGTCGTAGTGGTAGCAAGAAAGGCCTTCTGACAATTCTCAACTACATTTTATTTCAGGAGCCTTCACAGCTGGCCTCATACAATTACATTTAGTAATATCATCATCATACAATACCATCAACACCACTACATTATTGGGGTCTTGTCCAGGGATAATTAGCCCAACAGTAATATTAGGATCTCCTGGTGGGAGAAATAAAAGTAGGGAAATAAATTGTAAAATTCCCTTTAAAATTAAAAGTGTCCCTACAGATAAAAGTTGGTGAATCTTCACAGCCAGTAATAATTAATTAGTTAACTGGTTAGTTAGAATTGGTTAGACTATAGTCATAAGAAGTACTTAGTGTATTTACTGGTTAGAGATTTAGCTTGTATATTATTATATTGTCTAAAAAGTATGGCGGAGCTGGCAAAATTTAGATCAGCTGCTGTGCTCACCGCGAAGGAGATGGGAATGGATGGTCAAATTTTAATTCAATACGTAACGGCTGAATGTGATAAATATATTGAACGGGAAGAAAGGAGATTAGAAAAAGAGGCTGAAAGAAAATTAGAGGCTGAAAGGTTAGCTGAAGAGAAGAGGTTACAAATTGAGGCTGATAGAGAAATTAAGAGGCTGCAGATTGAGGCAGAAGAAAAACGACAGCAAAGGGAGGCAGAAGATAAAAAGGCCAAAAGGGAGGCAGAAGATAAAAAGGCCGAAAGGGAGGCAGAAGATAGAAGGTTGCAAAGGGAGCACGAATTACGACTAAGGGAGCTGGAATTACAAGGCCAGGCTCCTGAAAATGGTGCCAGCCCTTTTGCCTCAGATGCTACGCCCAGTCTGGGAGCCTCAAACTCAGCTATGGGGTTTCATTTAGACCATTTTGTTGAAAAAGACGATGACATAGAGGGGTACCTAGGACGTTTTGAGTTATTAGCTACTACATATGGGTTAGAGAGAGAGAGGTGGAGCTTAAAGCTATCACAGGGATTGAGAGGTACTTCTTATGAAGTTTTTGCCAAAATGAACAGGGAAGACCAAGACAATTATGACATGTTAAAGCAGGCTTTGTTATTAAGGTACGAGAAGAATGGTGAATTTTATCGTAAGAAATTTAGAAATGCCAAACTGTTGTCTGGGGAGACATACCACCAATTCTCTGCTAGACTAGAAACCTATTTGGAGAAATGGACGGCTCTGGGGAAGACCCAAGATCTTAAAGAAATGATCATGATTGAGCAATTGAGAGAGTCCATGGCTCCAGACATGAGAAAATTTCTCATGGAACAAGGTGCAGAGAAGTTGGGGGAAATTTTAAATGTTGCTGAGAGGTATCAGGCAGCCCAGGCAGAGGTAAGTGGTGCTAAAAAGAAGCACATAGACAATTTTAAAGCTCCACAGCAATTTAATAAATTTGATAATAGAGAGCAGGGAAATAAAGGTAGGACAAACTTTGAGCGGCCAAGAAATGACTATCGCGACAGAAACTCACAGTTCAATGACCAAAAGTTCAATGAAAGAAAACCGTTGAACCAAGGAAAAAGATGGTGTAAATGGTGCAAGAAGGATAACCATAACACTGAATTTTGTAGAAGGAAACCTTCAAACATTGCTGCAATGAAGTCGGGGACGCAAAGATTAAAGGTTAATCCTAAGGGACAACAGGAACCTTATCACCCCCCAGTTTGTGAGGATGTTATTTGTAATGGGGTCACCATAAGGTGCCTTTATGATACAGGTTTGGATTATGATTCAGTTGTGAAGTCTAGCCTAGTGGACCCAAGTCAGTATACCACAGAAACAGTGGAAATACAAGGGGCGACTAAGGACATACCACTCATGACACTTCCCATCGCAAGGATAACGGTGAAAACTCGCTATGTGGAAGGAGAAATCAGAGCAGCAGTGATAGATGAACCAATCTACCCTCTGATATTGGGGTGTAGATACGTCTTCTTGGGGAACCCCGAGAAACCTGTGATCATGGCGACAGTGCAGACCAGGTCACAGAAGAAGGAGGAAGAAGGTGAACCTATAAATGCTCATCCAGAGGAGATGAGGAAGGCGCAGGCTGAGGATAGGACACTCAAGCCATGTTTTAAAAAATTGCCCAAATGCCACACACCTCCGAGCAAGGGGGAATATTTCATGAAGAACAAACTCTTATACAGGAAGGCCGGAACTGGAACAAATGGTCATAACCAGCTGGTTCTTCCCACTTCATATAGAGATAAAGTGATGGAACTCGGGCATGCGATTCCCTTCAGTGGTCACATGGGGATCAGCGCCACAGGACAGCGTATAGCTTGTCATTACTTCTGGCCAGGGATAACGGAGGATATAAAAAGATATGTCAAATCCTGCCCAGAATGTCAAAGGGTAGCTCCAAAGCACTGGACTGCTCCTGCAACTCTAGGGGAAATGCCCATAGTGGGAACACCTTTTGAGAGGGTTGCAGTGGATATTGTAGGACCTCTCACTCGGACCAAGAGGAGGAACAGTTACATCCTTACTCTGGTGGACACTTGTTCTATGTGGGGAGAGGCGGTAGCCCTGCCATCAATTGATTCAAAACATGTAGCAGAGGCACTCCTTACAATATTTACCCGATTAGGATTCCCGCATCAAATCTTGACGGATAATGGTTCTCAGTTCAAGGGGAAACTAACGGAAGAAGTTTTTAAGCTATTTCAAGCCAGACACTTTCATTGTAGTCCGTACCATCCACAAGGGAACGGCCAGGTAGAGAGGTTCAACGGGACTCTCATTTCTATCCTGAGAAAGCTGGCACACGAAAAAACCGGATCTGTGGGATCAATTCCTGCCCGCCGCATTGTTTGCGTACCGGGAGGTACCACATAGTTCAACCGGGATGGCTCCCGCAACTCTGCTATTTGGGAGGCCAATAAAAGGTCCATTAGAAGCTCTATTAAGGACCTGGACAGATGAGAAGGCGGAAGAGACTGTTACCTCATCGTATCAATATGTGAACGAACTGACCACTCGTTTGAAAGCTGGATGGAAACTGGCAAATGATAATTTGAAGCAAGCCAGGAAGAAACATGCAGCATATTTTAATAGGAAGGCAAAGGACAGGGAACTGGCAGTCGGAGAGAAGGTGCTGCTTCTACTACCCGGAAGCCAGAATAAATTACAAATTGGTTGGCAAGGTCCATATACGGTTCTAGAGAAGGTGTCTAGAACAAACTATAAAATTGACAAAAAGGGGAAGGAGAAAGTTTATCATGTAAACCTGTTAAAGAAGTATCTGGACAGACCACTCCAGGAAAGCACCCCCTTATTAACCTTGGCTATTGCAACCCAGATGCAAAAAGAACCACTCACCTCACATGAATACCCATTACATCCTTGTGAAACAGCAGCACAGGTAAAAGTCAGTAAGCACCTGACTAAAAACCAGAGGGAGAGAGTTCAAAAGGTTCTGGAGGAACATACAGATGTATTAACAGATAAACCAGGCCATACAAATTTGCTACAGTATGACATGAAACTGGTAGACTCAAACCCAATCTGTATGAGAGCCTATTCTATTCCGTTCGCGAAGGAGAAGGCATTGAAGGAAGAAATAGAGTATTTGTTGAAGGAGGGGATTATTTCGCACAGTGAATCATCTTTTAGTTCTAGTGTCGTTTTGTTGAGAAAACCGTCTGGGGAACACAGATTGTGCATAGATTACAGGAAACTGAATGCTGTCACAGAAGGACAAGTGGATCCATTACCAGACACAAAACAGCTATTTGCCAGACTGAACAAGGCAAAATACTTTTCAAAGGTGGATCTTAGTAAAGGCTATTACCAGATCCCAGTGAAGCCTGAAGTGAGACCTTATTTGGCTTTTAGCACTTCGGATGGACATTATGAATTCAATATGCTACCATTCGGACTGAAAAATGCTCCGAGTGTGTTTTCAAGGATGATGCGCAAATTGTTGGATCCCCTGAATAACCCATGTATCACAAATTTCATGGATGATATTCTCGTCGCCACCGAGACATTTGAAGAACACATTGAAGCTCTGGAGATGTTGTTTGATAGACTTCGGGAGGCGAACTTAACTGCTAGGCCAACCAAATGTTGTATTGGATGCAAAGAGTTGGAATTCTTGGGGCACACTGTATATCAGGGTAATATGACCCCTGATCCTAAGAATTTGGAAAAACTGCAGAGAGCACCTAGGCCGCAAACAAAAAAGGACGTGCGATCATTTGTGTCGTTATGCGGATTTTATCAGAAATACATCAAAAATTTTAACGCTATATGTGCTCCTCTGACTGATTTGACTCGCAAGGGACTTCCAGATAAAATTATTTGGACTGCACAATGTGAACTAGCGTTCCAAGAGTTAAAGGAAAAACTCACTAGCAAGCCTATTCTCAAACTGCCTGATTTGACACAGGACTTTGTCTTAAGAACCGATGCAAGTAATGTAGGACTAGGAGGGGCTTTGTTGCAAAGATCATCTTCACCTGATGGGGAACTGAAACCAGTCGCTTATGCAAGCCGTAAATTGAATAAGGCGGAACAAGGATACTCCACAAGCGAAAAAGAATGTTTAGCGTTAATCTGGGCAATAAAGAAGTTTCAAATCTATCTGTATGGTAGGACATTTGTGGTGGAGACGGACCATCAGCCTCTCGTATTCTTATCTCAGGCTAAGCATGAAAACGCAAGATTGCTGAGGTGGTCTTTGTTGCTTCAACCTTATCAGTTTAGTATCCAATATATCCCAGGCAAATTGAATGTCGGTGCAGATTTCCTCAGTCGGCACCCCTGTGATCAAAATTAGAGTAGTGGCAGACGTGAGGAGTAATTTTACCTATGTGTATCGCTGGTGTTGGAACTTGCCATAGGCATGTTTTCAAGTGGGGAGATGTGTAGTGAAATTGACAGAGATACAACGGTAAAATATCTCCAAAGATAACATTTAAGGATAAAAACATAATGCGTAGGCTGCGAATAGTACATGATCGCCTAGACCGCGGGTCATCATCCTCCATAATAATTGACTTGCTAGACAGGAGGGGAACGGCGGATCAAAAAGGAAAAAAAAAAAATATGACTGGAAAGATTGCGTGAGACTAGAAAGGCTAAGGAGACGCAATTGGGGGGGAAACGGAGAAAAGTCACGTTTCCCAAGTTGACATAAAAAGTAAGCAACTCGACAGAAGGGACCATAGATATGTTACGCCACAGTCATTTATTGGACGCTTTTGCAATACCAAGCCCTTGATTTGAATTCAGCGGCTAAAACGCAGATGTTTGGAATATTACAAAATTTAAAAAGTACTTTTTTCTTAATATTAATGTTAGGAATATAAAAATTAGCTGGCCGGATGGCCTATTCTGAGCAGTGAACTAATATGTTCTTAATTTTACCGACGGATAGATAATATTGAAGATAATGACAAAAGACAGTGTTGTTCACATCATCGACAGACTGTATTGAATCTAAAAGTGTCGCTAATTGCACAAAAAAAACACGACCTCGAAACGCAGGTGTTCAAATCTACGTAGTATGGAAGAGAAGGGATATTGTGGTGGCTGTGTCTAAAAATAACTTTTAACGACAAAAATTTGGAGGGGAGAGAAAGGTTGGTTCAAAAATCAAGTACATTTTGTAGAAACACAAGTAGAGACGGACAGACTAACAGATAACCATCCATCCTTGACTGAAGCATGACTGAAATGACTTTATGGTAGGAAATTTGAATTTAAAATAAACCTAGGCAGTGATTGGCCACAGACAATCATATCATTAGCGCTCAGACGCGAAAGTGGGGCCATTTTTCAATAGTTGTTCAGTGATAGACACAGATTTTAAAGTGTGGTGATTTCCATATGAAAGAAAGTGTAATAAATTTAGGGACGCCATACTATAGCCAGCAGCTCAGCTGAGTTTTGCTAGCAATTCTGTGTTATTTATTCATAATCTGAGCTGGGAGTTTCTGTTGTCAACAAAGCAGTGACTATTCAGTTGGTGACTTTACTCGAGTGTATCTGTGCAGTACTTGTGACAGAGACCACCATTATTGCCCGCCAGCACGGAGAGGTGGGACCACCTGATTTCAGCACCAGAGCTACAACGACAAGATGAGTGAGCCTCTGGTCTGCTGGACATTCACCAAAGCCCTTTAGTTACTAATACCCCATAAAAATTCCCACCATTTTCTGGACACTGTGTAGTCAATATAGACAGGTGTGATGAGGCCATCCCAACAGCACAAACATTAATTATCCTCCCAAGTAGATGACTACTAGAACATTTTAATAAAACTAACTAGTATAGTACATATATATGTACACTATTGCATTTATGATATAATATTCCATGCATTTCTTTCATAATCTCTAAATCCTTTTAAGTTCTGGTCAACCTAAAAAATTGATCCAGAACAAAATAAATGTAATATAATTTTATCAAAAAATTTTACACTATTGAGTTAGTTCAGTGTGTTGTAATATTTATTAATATTATTAGTCTTGTTAAATATCTGTGGGTATATCTATAACCTATTACACCACACTACATATCATAACCCTAGACACTTTACGTAGCCACATTCATAAAAAAAAAAAAAAAATTAAGTGTGAGGTCGTAGTGGTAGCAAGAAAGGCCTTCTGACAATTCTCAACTACATTTTATTTCAGGAGCCTTCACAGCTGGCCTCATACAATTACATTTAGTAATATCATCATCATACAATACCATCAACACCACTACATCTGTTTACATGCTTTGATGAAATTGACATCGTCCATGAGGAGTATGAAAAGATAAGGTAACAGGATATCACCTTGATTTAAACCAGTGGTGATCCTGAACTCTTCTGACTTAAAGTTTGCCGTCCGCACATACTTTCTGCAAGACTTGTAGAGGCTCTGTATAGCATGAATCAGAAGTGCTGGAATGTTCTTCTCGCCGAGCAGTCCCAACGTTTGCTCCAGGGGACCTTGTCAAACGCCTTTTCCAGATCAAAGAAACAAAGATGCATCTCGCCTTTATACTCAAGGGCCTTTTCACTCAGCTCAGCTGTCTGAGTGTGAAGATAAGGTCATAAGTACTTCTGTTTACTCGGAAGCCACATTGGACCTCATCCATTTGTGGCTCAGCTAGGCGTCTGAGTATAACACATAAGGAAGGGAAACCACGAGGCCTGTAAACAGTAAATTAATATGAAACAAATATAAAGGTATGTTATAAGGCACTCGTAGGAAATAAAGAAGTAGAACACTAGACAACAGAAAAACAACAGACATGAGTGGCTTACCCAGGATTTGAACCCTGGACCTTCCGTGCGACAACACCGCCTAGCTATGCAAGCGAACCACACTGTCCTCCCTGCCATCTACGCATCCCTGATGCGGGGATGCGTAGATGGCAGGGAGGACAGTGTGGTTCGCTTACATAGCTAGGCGGTGTTGTCGCACGGAAGGTCCAGGGTTCAAATCCTGGGTAAGCCACTCATGTCTGTTGTTTTTCTGTTGTCTAGTGTTCTACTTCTTTATTTCCTACGAGTGCCTTATAACATACCTTTATATTTGTTTCATATTAATTTAGGCGTCTGAGTCTCTGTTTCAGGATTCTAGAGTAGATTTTACCGGGGAAACCGAGAAGGGATATGCCTGTATGATTTCCACATTGTCGGTTGTCACCCTTTTTTGAAAATGGGTATTATGATGGCAATCTCCCAATCCTCTAGTATGGTCTTGTGGCACCAAGCTGCTTGTAGGACCCTCAGGAGTAATATGTCGCCTGCTGCTCTCATGTACGTAACCGTTTTTGGTGTTATACCATCATGCCCTGCTGCTTTGTCCATCTTGATTTTCTCCAGTGCTGCCTTCAGTTCTATCTTGCTACCATCTTCGCCACCATTGGTTTCCTCTTCTGTGCTGGTGGTTATCATTTCTGATGTTTGACCTAACTCATCATCAAATATTCTTTCCATTACTTACTTTTGAGCACTAAACAATTTGCCTTGCTTGTCCTTTATAAATTTCAGAGGGCACTGTTTTTCCTTCCTCGTGTTCTTTAGGGTCTTGTAGAACAATTTCTGGTTTCTTGAGCATCTTTTTCTAGCTTTTCTCCAAATTCTTCCCAGGATTTCCGTTTTGCTGCTAGCACCTTGTTCTTTGCTTCTGTTCTTACTTAGTTGTTCCCCATCTACCGTGAGGTGTAGAGGTTTGGAAGAGAGAGCGCCAGACTATCCTATCGGCTGTTGCTTCTGTTCTGAGTATCACATATTCTCTATATTTCTGTTTTTCCTGCTGTGTTTTAGCTCTTAAGTATTGATTCCAAGCCTTTTTCTTCTCTCTTATTTTCTCTTTAACTTCCTCCCTCCACCATTGCTATAACACTAGTATTTATCTAAGTGAAACCTGAAATCTCCTTAGCTAGATATAGCTATTACTACAGGACAGCGCCCTATTCTGGATCGCAGACAACAAGAATTATTTCTGGGAAGTTCTGAGTTCAACAAAGGGTGAGTCATGCCATTTGTATAAATGTCAGACTTGTTTTTTCTGTCCTAACATTTGACGGACATGATATACGGGGTAAAACTGATAAAAGTAATTGTTACACCTCTTTTTGCACACCACAAAGCGTCAATTATCTTGGAACTTTGTGGTTCTCAAAAGGACGTTGCTTAGCGTGTCGTTACACGTAAGAATTATGACGTGAGTGCTTGTGCACAACAAAATAGACCGTTCCGCTAACGTTTGCTTATATTTCCATGTGTAATAATCGTTGATGTGTTAATAGAATCTATATTTGACTGAATCCAGTGGACGATATTATCTGGATAACAAGGATTATAAATCAATGTATGGACTGCGACGGACTTAACACAGAATGTGGTTAGTATCTAGTGTAACGGTTAAAATGACCGTTTGCCCATTGCTGTTGGCCTATGGATTTTTATGATAATCCAATTCTGGATCATAATAAATGTGTACCTGTATCTGTACACTTTGAGTTGAGGTGTTTTCTTACAAACGTATTAATTGGCCATTGTTCGTGTTGAACATAATTACTTCAGAACTAACCCCTAGCAAAATGTGGCAGTTAGTAATATGAAAATAAATGTCACAGTATTACACCCACTAAACTCTGAGACAGGGATAACTACTGACAGGGGACAAAGACATATCTCTGCTTTATAGTTAAATTTCTAACGAGTGTCCTGTCATAAATTATATTTACAGTCTGTTGGCACCAGACGCTGGTGTTCTACGCAAATATTTGTGGAAACCAGAGACTGTCAAGGAAAGCAAGCACATGGTCCCGATGGCACATCGTGGAAACAGATCGAGGGGGCTTATAGAAAAAAAGACAGTCACCCCCCAACCTGCTGCCAATACTCTAACATACTGCTGGGAACATAGAAAAAAACTAAGAAAAATAAATACCCAGACACATACGAAATATAATTCATTTTTAATAAGACTGTATCGCTTCATGAGACAAAAATAATTTATGTAGTTAATACAAATATTTTTGTCGAGAAGATATATGGCAGCATAACGTATGAATAAAAATACTCAAGAGGATTTGCTGAGTGATAATATATGACAACATACTCCAAGGTTTTTTTTCACCTAGAAGGTAACAACCAACAGAACAGGTAGTTTGACTACTTCATAAAGACAACAGAAATAAATTACCAAACTGAGAGACTTAAAAATCCTCAATCCACTCAATCATTAATCAAAGCAATCTCTGCAAATAATTAAATTATAATAAGGAGGTCACTGCCGCAGACTTAATCTGTTTTAAAAAAAAATAGCATAACATAATCCCATTTTGAAATGCACAACACCATCACAAAACCAGACATTATGTTCATTTGGATCCCAACAAACATAACAAACAAAACTGTGTTAAAGTTTGTCACTGTCTAAAACATAGTGGAAACCAACCATCTGTGTGGCTCTAAAAGATATAATTAAAAACAGCACAGATAATATCAACGAAGAAAATAATTAATTAAGCTCTATAAACCACTTCGGTTAAACATTTGAAAAAATACTGGCCAAAAAAAAAAAAAAAAAGGCAGCTTGGGTTTGATGAGAAGAAAAAAGTGTCCAAAAATATGGATTTCATCTCTTCCATTTCTTCTTTAGCTTTATCACTCTGCTCCTTGTCAACCAGATGTCTCCAACCTTTCCTGTTCTGGCAATTTTACAATTTTTACTTGACTTGTTACTTGACTTGTTACTTGACTTGTTACTTGACTTGTTACTGCTTTGACACACAAAATGTTTATTATTCAGACCTAAAGATCTTTTATATTTGGAAATGCGCCCTAATATAACCAACCAGGTTGAATGGGATGCGCCTCGCTATTACGATGCAAAATTTTATTGTAAAAATAAAAAATTATTTATGCTGCTTATGAAAGCATCTGTACCAGACAAACGACAGTGTAATTAATGAATAAAAATACTTTTGTTGAGGATTTGTTGAGTCGTAATATCTGACAACACACTCCCAACATTTTTTCTTCTACAACAGGGTTTCTTAACCTTGTTTGTGCTATGGGCCACTCTAGCTTGCATGATGAAAGCTATGGACCCCTTCTTGGATAAAATGAATAAATAAACATAATTTAACATTTTAAATTTGAGGTTATGTACACAGACCCTCTAGAATCCATTAAAGGACCCTCAAGGAGAGCACAGTCTGCCTAAGGAAAATTCTCTGAATTTTTGGCCGAATACCATCACCAACCAAGAACTACTTACTCAGAGTAACCATGAGGACATGCACACCATCATGGCTGGCAGACGCTGGAGTTGGGTTGGGGTCCTAAGAAGAGACCCCGATGCCATCACAAGAACAGCTATGCTTTGGACCCCTGAAGGAAAGTGAAAGAGAGGCCAACTAAAAACAAATTGGCGGAGGACTGTGGAGGCCAAGATGCAAAGAATGAACCAAGAGCTAGGGCTCTGTACAAAGGATGGCCGCCGACCGAACAAAGTGGAAGCAGTTTGTTGCTGCCCTACAAGTTGCAACCAGGTGTGATGGCCACTGACTGCTTTGACAGCTGGTGGCTAAGGATCAAAGAAAAAAAAAAGAAGGGGACCACAGGTTAAGAAATCCTGATCTAGAACGTAAAAAGCAACACAAGCAGTTTTATTTCTTCATGAACACACAAAAATTACCACATACAAACTGACTTAAATATTGTAAATCCACTCAATCATGAATCAAAACACGCTCCACAAATAATGAAGCCCCAATAAGCAGTTCACTGTTGCAGACACAAACAAAAAACAAATAAAGCACACCACAATCCCATTTTAAAATACACAATATGATCACAAAACCAGACATTACAAAAAAGGAAAAAAAACATTAAAATGTTAAAGTTTATTTTCTAAAACATGGTGGAAACCAACCATATGGGTAATTATAAAACATATTTTGTGAGGATGTAATTAAAAACAACACAGATAATATCAAAAATGAAAATAAATAATAAAACATTGATTCTTTAAACCACTCCATTTTAACTTAAATTTTTTAAAATGCTGGCCAAAAAAACAAACAGGCAACTTGGATTTGATGTGAAGAAAAAAAATGTCCAGAAATATGGATCTAATTTCTGCCATTTCTTCTTTGTCTTTCTCTTTCTGCATCATATAGAGATCAGGCTATCAACCAAATGTCTCCTATCTTTCCTGTTCTGATAATGTTACTCCACTTCTTTAAATGTTCTCACTTGTACTGCCACAAAAAACATTATGTTGCTCATACAAACATCTGTACCAAACAGATGCATGACAGCATAATTGATGAATAAAAAATACTCAAGAGGATTTGTTGAGTCATAATTTTTGACTACACACTCTCCAGATACTTTTTTCATCTAGATCAGGGTTTTTAAAAACTCTTTTTTTGTGCTATGAACTACTTTGATTATCCGATGAAAGCTACGGGCCCATATGATTGTCCAATGAAGGCTATGGACCCCCTTTGAAAGGCCAATGAAAGCTATGGACACCTTCTTGGAAAAAAATGTACATAAAGCAAAAATTTAAAATTTTACATTTTTAGTTATGAACACAGACTCCCTAGAACCAAGAGGTCCAAGAACCATAGCTTAAGACCCTTACCTAGAAGATAAAAACCAACAAGACAAGTAGTTTTATAACTTCATGAACACAACAAACAATAAAATTACTACATACAAATGAGAGACTTAAAAATTGTAAATCCACTCTCAATCACGAATCAAACCAAGCTCCACAAATAATGCAATCCAAATAGGCAGGTCACAGTTGCAGCCACACATACAAAAAATGCTGGCAACTTAACAGACACATCAAGCTTTAGCAGGTTCTAGAGTTCAAATATCTAGGAAGCATTTTTACAGAAAATGGAAGACTTGACAGAAAAATTGAAACAAGTTGTCAAAAAAGCAAGTGCAGCGATTTTTCAACTGTCCCCACAATTTAAACATCAGAACATCAGTATGGAAGCTAAACTACAGCTGATAAACAGTATATTTTTACCAACTCTTTTCTATCAGTCATCACGTCATCATCAAGCCAAAATAATTAGGACCTGGGTGACCAAAGACTAGTGCTCCACAAACTATGTCAACGATTGAAAAGAGTTGTGGTCCAATCGATCCCATCTCATTGTAACATCACCAGCAATGAAGAGGCTGACAGATTAGCAAAGGAAGATGGAATGTTACCTTAGCCTGATGCAAGCATAACTTTCGAGGAGGCAGAGTTTTATCAGTCATGTACAGAAACAAATGGGATGTAGAGCATCCAGGTCACACACAAAATGATGCATATTACCAGCTCAACAGAAGAGAACAAGTGGTAATCTTCAGACTTCACACTGGCCACAACAGATTGGGATACCATCTATTCCACAAGCTAAAGATAGGAACTACCGATGAGTGTAACTGTGGCACTGATAAAATGACTGCTGAACATCTGCTTCAAAGATGCCCAACTTATGTGGAACAGAGAAAACGCATATGGCCGACACCAGTACCATTCATGGAAAAGCTCTATGAAGATTCAAATAGCATCAAGCTGACTAAGCAAAGAAGAAGATGCTATCAGTGTCAAACACAGTCCCTGACCAGAGCACAGAAGAGGACAATCACATCCTGTCAGATGAGATGTTAAGAAAGTTACCAGGAGACACAGAATGAGAAATAATGACATCATAGAAGTTGCAGTAACTACTTCCTGCATAAAACATACTGACACAGAAAATTACATGATTTGGTCATCTCGTGAGAATACAGCCTGATTAATTACAGTACACATAGCAGAAGATCTGTATTCAGGGCATGGGGAAGACGTAGAGACAGATGGGTAAACAACATCATAGAAATCCTCCAGCAACACTCTCTGACAGCAGCCAGCGTGACATACTTGGTTCAAGAACGCAAAATTCAGCTCCCCACAAAGCTTCAGGGCAAGGACAAAAAAGTAAATAAAGTAGTGACTGTTTTTTTAAAATTATTCTTACCTAGTTTCTGCTAACTTCATTTACTTATGCTACTTGTCTAATTTTATTTTTGTTAAGTGTTGCTCAAGGTGACAAACATGTTTCTCTTCAACATCCATCGAAGTCTGTACTTGCGTGTCTATAACAGTGAACTAAATACCAGTTTGCCTTGTAGATATCTATACATGACATTGCTCTCAATGTGGAAACTTGACTATGACATTTACACTGGAATTCAAACTGGAAAGAATCAACCTAGCTATGCACTGCAAGAATCGACATAACAATGCAATTCAAGAATCCTTAACCAAATGCATATAAACTCAAATGGCCATGCTAGCACATATATGTTAATATCTGCAGCTGACTTTGCATAGCAGCCAAAATAAAATGTATCACCAGCACTGACATATATCAACATATGTTCAATAAAGCCATACTATCTGAGACAGGCTCATTAAACAGAACACAACCGTAGTAAAATACTAGTAGTTAGTATTTAAATTTGTATCACATCATGTTTCACTTAAGACATATTTACACTCAGCACCTAGCTTTAAGCGTCCGATTGGCAGAGTGGGGTGAGAGGTGGTCTCTCACGGCAAAGGGATTGGGTTCATAACCTGGTAGCATCACGCTCCAGGCAACCCAGCTGTAAATGGGTGCCTGGCTTTGCTTTTGAGTTTGGGAAGACAAAGGCAGCAAGGAAGGGAATTGGTCGACCCATTTCATGAAACTGAACTTAGTATAGTGAAGACTAGCTCTTTGCTCCCCTATGGCAGTACCTGCTATACTCGGGATTCTCAACATTTTATTGCTCCAGCCCCCATTCTTAGCCTAATTTATCTCTGTAGCCCCCTCATATTTGCTGTTAGTTGGAAAAAGGTACTTCACCATCTTACTGTGACCCCCTAGAAATATGCCATGGCCCTAATTTAACACTGTATACTGATTAATCAATTTAACACTGTATACTGATTAATCAATGTAAAATGTACACTGATTAATCAATTTAAAATTGTATGCTGATTTTAATCAATTTTCACTGTACACTGATTTATCAATTTAAAATTGTACACTGATTAATCATTTAACATTGTATACTGATTAATCAATTTTAAATTGAACACTGATTAATCAATTTATCACTGTATACTGATTAATCAATTTAAAATTGTACACTGATTAATCAATTTAGCACTGTATACTGATAAATCAATTTATCACTGTACGCTGATAAATCAATTTAACTCTGTATACTGATAAATCAATTTAATACTGTATACTAATTAATCAACATAAGAACATACGTTGATTAATCAATTTAACAACACTGTTCACTGATCAATCAACATAACAACATATACTGATTAATCAATTTAACAACACTGTTCACTAACCAATCAACATATACTGATTAATCAATTTAACAACACTGTTCACTAATCAATTAACATAACAATGAAAGAATGCCTGTTTTTTTTTTTAAAAACTCCTGAAGTAGCAACAGGCTGCCACACCGGCTGACATGCCACACAAAGCACTTGATCTGCCTGTGTAGTGATGGTTCCTGTAGCAACTAGTTTCTACATGACGAGGTTGCTAGCACCAAGCACAACCTCATCTTAGTTGCCTCATAATTCCACAGTGAGTAATAAACATGAAAGTGTGCAGTCAACAATGTATAGCGATTAATGTACGTAACAAATTTCAGCATTGGTCTATACTAAATATTACATAACCTTTTTTTTTTTTTTTTTTTGTGCGTTCGCCCGCTAATACTCGAGGCGAAATCTCAGGTTATTATTTTATGTCTAACCTGACATTGATTTTACGTGAGTATCCCTTTATTTCTTGTACAGAGACAGGTGTCCCTCGCCATTCAGGCAAATACTCGCCGATTTCGGAGGTACCCATTGCAGCTGGGTCGGCTCAGGAGCCGCCAGTCCCTGGTCGACGACACTCCTTCAAATGTCCTCGCCAGGTCTCGAGTTAATCCAGTCCAAATCCCGGTCGACGAAAAATCCTCAAATGCCGTCGCCCGGGTTTGATCCTGTATCACCCGGTCGCCAGAGCGGTGTTGTAACCACTACGCTAGCGCGGCTCCCCATAACCTTTTTATCCGAACACTCAAAAATCAAAATATTGTGAAAATCAAAAGTTTCTTTATGCTAATTTGGGCTATTTTTTTATGACAATGGAGTATTTTGGGCGACTTTAGACAAATTGCGAACACATTTTGGGCAAGTAACGATCCCATTACATGCTCATTGAGGCATATTGGGATATATTTGTGGTCAGCATCACCCCAGCCACCTTTAACCTTCCTCGAGTTGCTCTAGTACCCTATTCATGAGGCTGGGTCAACCCTGGAGCCGTTTGCAGTAAAATAATCCCACCTCAACTGGGGATCAAACCAAGACCGCCGATATGGGAAGCCAGTGCACTAACCATTCCGCTACCGCGGCTCTTCGTTTTGGGCAACTTTGGGCTATTTTCACAAACATTTTGGGCAACTTTGTGCTACTTTTAAAATGTGATTTGGACAACATCTTAAAACTGAAAAAAATCCAGTTTCCAAAACAAAGATGTCCCTGAGCATTTCAGATGAAAGGATACAAACCTTTACACTGATTAATCAACTCAATCGCCTGCTAGATAATGACACTGCAATTGATGAATCAACAAGGCTGAGACTGTTGGAGTTTGGAATCATACGTGGGACTAGCAGAGATGGACGTGAGAGAGGATGGACTAGCAGAGATGGACGTGAGAGAGGATGCATCTGTTGTATGTACAACGTGCGTGCTACAGGTACAATTAGCATTCATACTCTTTGACATTTGCTGAGGGAGACTGAGCACCTATGGGTTTGCCCTGAGTGCAGTGAGGTCAATTCTGATTAACAAATAACAAATCAACTCAACAATGCACACACAGTTGTCAGTCAAGTTAGCACTGCAATCAATTTAAGGGGAAGAGCTACAGTAAAAGGCTATTTTCAAATATAATTACAGGTTTTCAATTAGAATGTGCAGGCACAGATTTACTTGACTGACAACAATTATAGTTATGCATAATAAAGCATCTGATGCTTCTTGATCTAAACCCCTGGGATTCGATTTTCCACTCTTTGACCCTTGTGGCATTATTTTGATGAGATGTTGGGCTTTCTTGTAACCCCAGAGGACCTCCCCAACTCAGCAGGCACAATTGGTGGAGGTCACACCAGACCCACTAATTGGCAGGTGGTGCAATGCCACAAGATGGATGGTTCACTACCCTGAATAGAGGTTGAGGAATGCTGTCTTGCTATCCGAGCCGGGAGGGTTTGTCACCGGGAAAACCATGAACAGCTTTGTGTGCAGCTTGCTGTTACGATCACAGGCACTGGGTCATCAACTCCTACAGAGATGCGACTGCTGCTCACATTACGACAGTGGCTGGGCTTTTACGGACACATGAGCCGAACACACATGAAACCACTGCCACACTACCTGATGAACTGGCAAGGCCTGTTGCCGGGAACACCACACACAGTTGTTCCAGATAGCCCCCACCAGCTCACTAGCTGGAAAACCAATATGAAAAATGCTTTTCAGACAGCATTTGGTGCTATAATGTTATTAGCTGCCACAGAAATGGTGGCCATAATGAATTTCAGTCCTATATTTCAATTCTCTTAGGTTTTTTTAATTAATTTTTTGAGTTAAAAGAACTAAAGCTAGAATGGAAGCTCATGATTTTATTTTTTAATTGTTGTCAAATGAGATTTCTCATAACTTCAAGTGATCCCAAGCTACAGAACTTAATATCTAAAAACAGTAACTAATTTAGCAAAATTGTATAGCGCTATTTACTACTAATCAAAATTTTGATAGGACACCAGAAATCTGATCTGAATAAAGTTTTAGAACAGAAAGTGCCATGTCTCAAGTTGATTGAGGAATAAATAAGCAAGTTATAAGAAAGTTAGTAACCTAATAACAAAAAATTTTTGGAGAAATGCAGTTTTCTGAGAAAAGCACAATTTCTTAATAAAAAAAATACAATTTTCAAAGTCAAAATACATCTGCTTTGAATGTGATCTGGCACTTACTTTGGCATGTGACATGAAAGCGGACATCCTGACCCCTAAACGTGAAACTAGAATGTGGAGGCAGAGATGCATAGCATGAACCACAGCTGGGGCACCACATGAAGGATGGCTGCGGACGGAACAAAGTGGAGACAGTTTGTTGCTGCTATACAAGACGCCACCCGGTGTGACGGTCACTGAGTTTTTCTGTCAGTCAGTGGCCAAGGACTAAAGAAGAAGAAGATTCAACATGCCAGGAAATAATTATGTTGCGCTCTGTCTGCTAATAGCGTTGATTCTCTTGTGGTCATTTCATTCCATTCCATTTCAACTTCATTGGATCTTTGTAGTCAAACTTATCAGGACTTTTGGTCAATGCACCATAAATATATTGAAAGGCCTGCATACTTTTTAATAGGTGTTCAATTGTTTCAACACACAAAGTTTCACTCAGACAATTAGTAATGTGAGGATCAGAAAACAGACTAATCCCAATTTTAATATTTTTAAAAACTTTTAACTTAAAATGTAGTTATTCCTACGCTGGCTTGGCCATTTCCGCTGCATGGAAGATGGTCGCATCCCCAAAGATATTGTCTACGGACAACTGGCAGATGGCAAAAGAATAGTTGGGCGACCGCTGAGGTTCAAAGATGAGTGCCAGAAAGACATGAAGGCACTGGACATAAATCCAGCAACCTGGGAGGATGATGCTGCCGATCGCACCATGTGGCAATTCTGCCTGCGGCGCCACCTCAGATTGGGCAAAAAGGTCTCACAACAAGCAGAAGTGAAAAGAACATGCCAAAAATATAGAAAAAACAGGAAAAAAAAAACAGACGAGGGCTATCACTTCAGGGGCGCATTCGAGTAGTTAGTTATGACTTCCCATAACAATGTACACATAACCACCTTTACAATGTACACACTTAACCATCTTAACAATGTACAAACATAACCAACTTTACAATTTACACACATAACCACCTTAACAATGTACACACATAACCACCTTAACAATGTACACACATAACCAACTTAACAATGTACACACATAACCAACTTAATGTTCACAGATAACCAACTTAACAATGTTTATCAGTGTACATCAGTGGTTATGTGTGTACATTGTTAAGTTAGTTATGTGTGTACATTGATAAGTTGGTCAAATATAACCAACTTAACAATATATATATATAACCAACTTATCAATGTACACACATAACCACTTTAACAATGTACACATAACCACCTTAACAATGTACACACATAACCACTGATGTACACTGATAAACAACTTAGCAATGCACTGCAAGAATCAACCTAGCTATGCACTGCAAGAATCGACGTAACAATGCAATTCAAGAATCCTTAACCAAGGGCATATAAACTCAAATGGCCATGCTAGCACATATATGTTAATATCTGCAGCTGACTTTGCATAGCAGCCAAAATAAAATGTATCACCAGCACTGACATATATCAACATATGTTCAATAAAGCCATACTATCTGAGACACAGCCTGAGGCAGGCTCATTAAATAGAACACAACCGTTGTAAAATACTAGTAGTTAGTATTTAAATTTGTATCACATCATGTTTCACTTAAGACATATTTACACTCAGCACCTAGCTTTAAGCGTCTGATTGGCAGAGTGGGTTGAGAGGTGGTCTCTCACGGCAAAGGGATTGGGTTCATAACCTGGTAGCATCACGCTCCAGGCAACCCAGCTGTAAATGGGTGCCTGGCTTTGCTTTTGAGTTTGGGAAGACAAAGCAGCAAGGAAGGGAATTGGTCGACCCATTTCATGAAACTGAACTTAGTATAGTGAAGACTAGCTCTTCGCTCCCCTATGGCAGTACCTGCTATACCCGGGATTCTCAACATTTTATTGCTCCAGCCCCCATTCTTAGCCTAATTTATCTCTGTAGCCCCCTCATATTTGCTGTTAGTTGGAAAAAGGTACTTCACCATCTTACTGTGACCCCCTAGAAATATGCCATGGCCCTCGTTGAGAACCACTGTGCTATACAACTACTTTGACCTACACCTCACTTTAATCTTTATTTAATTTTTTGTTAATTTTATGATAATGATAGGAAGCACTACAAGGATCCTTACAACAGGAGCTAATCTGATCACCAGAAGTGGATCCTCCCATCAGAGAAGTGTTTCAGTCTTTTTATCTCCTTTACATTCTAAGAGGCAGCTGGGCCCACATGGGTTATGACTCCCAATTGCCAGCCTCCTGTTGACTTTAACAGTTAGAGTGCTTTCCTCTCATTGCACAGTTACCGCATTCCAGGATCAAAACCTGGTATCGTCACGTTTCAGCCTACACAGCTGTAAATGGGTACTTGACTCTGCTCTTGAGTTAGGAAAGGCAGAGGCACTGTGGAAGGGAACTGGTCACCCCACCGTGAAGCTGGACCTATTATAGTCAAATCTCTAACACTTCACTCCCCTACAGCAGTACCTGCTATGAGACTACCTTTATATTTGTATCACAAGCCCACAGCAATAGGAGTCTACATTACCAACCACCTCTCATACACGTCAACATTCATCCACACACTTTTGAAAATAAAAATTCACACCTTATTCAACAAGAAAGACACGTGTTTTTATATCAACCATAAACAAAATCTCCTAACAGAAATAAACAACATCCTACTTAAACTCAAACCCCGTATGATAGTTTTGGAGATGTGGTGCTGGTCCTGCTCGGCTCGGTCGTGCACACTTCCTATTTAGGTCCTGATATTTGCCTCCTTGAAGGAAACATACAAGCACCACAGTCATATTATCACAACCCAAACCACCAGCCTGGCAGTCTGGCGCCAGACAGCGTGCCATCAGCTCTTCACAGATCTGTGGGACAAGCATTACTTAAATGAAATGTAGCCTCTAAAACACAAACACAAATAAATATGACGATCATTTTTACAGAAATGTAGCCACTAATACACACACAAATAAATATTAAGATTATTTTTTTTCACACTAAGTTAAAGACTCTTTAAAGAAAGAACAAGTAACCTGCCAAACAATTATGGGAATGAATTATGGTGTGCTGTTTTTACCATTTGTCTGATGATGGTGTTATTTCTTCTGTGGTCATTTCATATATTCCCATTTCATTTCAACTTCAATGAATCTTTGTAGTCAAATTTACCATGACTTATGGTCAATGCACCATAATAAAAATTGGATGGCATGCATGTTCTCTTCATGGGTGTTGGGACATATTTCATCGCTGGTTATTAATGATTTATTAAGACAAGCAGTAATGGGAGAACTGAGAAAAATTAGGTAAATACCAATTATAAATATTCTTCTTCAAACTATAGACACACAGGAACAATAATCACATAAACAGCAGCGATAGAAGTGTGGGAAAGACACTGCAGTAGTAGTACACATACTGAAGAGAAAATGGACTGAGCAAAACTTGTAGAGAATATGGACTGAACAAAACCTGAAGAGAATATGGACTGAAAAAAACTTGAAGAGAATATGGACTGAAAAAAACTTGAAGCGAATATGGAATGAACAAAACTTGTAGAGAATATGGACTGAACAAAACCTGAAGAGAATATGGATTGAACAAAACCTGAAGAGAATATGGACTGAACAAAACGTGTAGACTATGGACTGAACAAAACCTGAAGAGAATATGGACTGAACAAAACTTGTAGAGAATATGGACTGAACAAAACTTGAAAATATGGACTGAACAAAACTTGTAGAGAATATGGACTGAACAAAACCTGAAGAGAATATGGACTGAACAAAACTTGTAGAGAATATGGACTGAACAAAACCTGAAGAGAATATGGACTGAACAAAACTTGTAGAGAATATGGACTGAACAAAACTTGAAGAGAATATGGACTGAACAAAACCTGAAGAGAATATGGAATGAACAAAACTTGTAGAGAATATGGACTGAACAAAACTTGTAGAGAATATGGACTGAACAAAACTTGTAGAGAATATGGACTGAACAAAACTTGAAGAGAATATGGAATGAACAAAACCTGAAGAGAATATGGAATGAACAAAACTTGTAGAGAATATGGACTGAACAAAACTTGTAGAGAATATGGACTGAACAAAACTTGAAGAGAATATGGACTGAACAAAACTTGAAGCGAATATGGACTGAACAAAACTTGTAGAGAATATGGACTGAACAAAACCTGAAGAGAATATGGACAACAAAACCTGAAGAGAATATGGACTGAACAAAACTTGAAGCGAATATGGACTGAACAAAACCTGAAGAGAATATGGACTGAACAAAACTTGTAGAGAATATGGACTGAACAAAACCTGAAGAGAATATGGACTGAACAAAACTTGTAGAGAATATGGACTGAACAAAACTTGTAGAGAATATGGACTGAACAAAACTTGAAGCGAATATAGACTAAACAAAACTTGTAGAGAATATGGACTGAACAAAACCTGAAGAGAATATGGACTGAACAAAACCTGAAGAGAATATGGATTGAACAAAACCTGAAGAGAATATGGACTGAACAAAACTTGTAGACTATGGACTGAACAAAATCTGAAGAGAATATGGACTGAACAAAACGTGTAGATTATGGACTGAACAAAACCTGAAGAGAATATGGACTGAACAAAACTTGTAGAGAATATGGACTGAACAAAAACTTGAAGCAAATATGGAATGAACAAAACTTGTAGAGAATATGGACTGAACAAAACCTGAAGAGAATATGGACTGAACAAAACTTGAAGCGAATATGGACTGAACAAAACTTGTAGAGAATATGGACTGAACAAAACCTGAAGAGAATATGGACTGAACAAAACTTGTAGAGAATATGGACTGAACAAAACCTGAAGAGAATATGGACTGAACAAAACTTGAAGAGAATATGGACTGAACAAAACCTGAAGAGAATATGGAATGAACAAAACTTGTAGAGAATATGGACTGAACAAAACCTGAAGAGAATATGGACTAAACAAAACCTGAAGAGAATATGGACTGAACAAAACTTGAAGCGAATATGGACTGAACAAAACTTGTAGACTATGGACTGAACAAAACTTGTAGACTATGGACTGAACAAAACTTGTAGACTATGGACTGAACAAAACCTGAAGAGAATATGGACTCAACAAAACCTGAAGAGAATATGGACTGAACAAAACTTGTAGAGAATATGGACTGAACAAAACTTGAAGCGAATATGGACTGAACAAAACTTGTAGAGAATATGGACTGAACAAAACCTGAAGAGAATATGGACTGAACAAAACTTGAAGCAAATATGGACTGAACAAAACTTGTAGAGATTATGGACTGAACAAAACCTGAAGAGAATATGGACTGAACAAAACTTGAAGCGAATATAGACTGAACAAAACTTGTAGAGAATATGGAATGAACAAAACCTGAAGAGAATATGGACTGAACAAAACCTGAAGAGAATATGGACTGAACAAAAACCTGAAGAGAATATGGACTGAAAAAAACTTGTAGAGAATATAAAAGGTAAAGGTAAAGGAACCCGTTACACGCCCATTGAGGCATATTGGGAATATGGTGTTAGGCCCATATTATCTTGACCGTCGGCACACGAGGGGTGATGTGGTCGGCATCACGCCGGCCGCCTTAACCTTCCCAGAGTAGCTCTGGTACCCATTTGGGGCTGGGTCGACCCAGGAGCCGTTTACGGCCTAAAAATTTTCCGCCTCATCTGGGGATCGAACCATAGACCACTGCGCTAGGAAGCCAGTGCACTAACCACTATGCTACCGCGGCTCCTGTAGAGAATATGGACTGAACAAAACCTGAAGAGAATATGGACTGAACAAAACTTGTAGACTATGGACTGAACAAAACCTGAAGAGAATATGGACTGAACAAAACTTGTAGACTATGGACTGAACAAAACTTGTAGACTATGGACTGAACAAAACTTGTAGACTATGGACTGAACAAAACTTGTAGACTATGGACTGAACAAAACTTGTAGACTATGGACTGAACAAAACCTGAAGAGAATATGGACTGAACAAAGCCTGAAGAGAATATGGACTGAACAAAACTTGTAGACTATGGACTGAACAAAACTTGTAGACTATGGACTGAACAAAACCTGAAGAGAATATGGACTGAACAAAACTTGTAGACTATGGACTGAACAAAACTTGTAGTCTATGGACTGAACAAAACCTGAAGAGAATATGGACTGAACAAAACCTGAAGAGAATATGGAATGAACAAAACTTGTAGAGAATATGGACTGAAAAAAACTTGTAGAGAATATGGACTGAACAAAACTTGAAGAGAATATGGACTGAATAAAACTTGAAGCGAATATGGACTGAACAAAACTTGTAGAGAATATGGACTGAACAAAACCTGAAGAGAATATGGACTGAACAAAACCTGAAGAGAATATGGACTGAACAAAACTTGAAGCGAATATGGACTGAACAAAACCTGAAGAGAATATGGACTGAACAAAACTTGTAGAGAATATGGACTGAACAAAACATGAAGAGAATATGGACTGAACAAAACTTGTAGAGAATATGGACTGAACAAAACCTGAAGAGAATATGGACTGAACAAAACTTGTAGAGAATATGGACTGAACAAAACCTGAAGAGAATATGGACTGAACAAAACCTGAAGAGAATATGGATTGAACAAAACCTGAAGAGAATATGGACTGAACAAAACTTGTAGACTAAGGACTGAACAAAATCTGAAGAGAATATGGACTTACCAAAACGTGTAGACTATGGACTGAACAAAACCTGAAGAGAATATGGACTGAACAAAACCTGAAGAGAATATGGAATGAACAAAACTTGTAGAGAATATGGACTGAACAAAACTTGAAGAGAATATGGACTGAACAAAACCTGAAGAGAATATGGAATGAACAAAACTTGTAGAGAATATGGACTGAAAAAAACTTGTAGAGAATATGGACTGAACAAAACTTGAAGAGAATATGGACTGAATAAAACTTGAAGCGAATATGGACTGAACAAAACTTGTAGAGAATATGGACTGAACAAAACCTGAAGAGAATATGGACTGAACAAAACCTGAAGAGAATATGGACTGAACAAAACTTGAAGCGAATATGGACTGAACAAAACCTGAAGAGAATATGGACTGAACAAAACTTGTAGAGAATATGGACTGAACAAAACATGAAGAGAATATGGACTGAACAAAACTTGTAGAGAATATGGACTGAACAAAACCTGAAGAGAATATGGACTGAACAAAACTTGTAGAGAATATGGACTGAACAAAACCTGAAGAGAATATGGACTGAACAAAACCTGAAGAGAATATGGATTGAACAAAACCTGAAGAGAATATGGACTGAACAAAACTTGTAGACTAAGGACTGAACAAAATCTGAAGAGAATATGGACTTACCAAAACGTGTAGACTATGGACTGAACAAAACCTGAAGAGAATATGGACTGAACAAAACCTGAAGAGAATATGGAATGAACAAAACTTGTAGAGAATATGGACTGAACAAAACTTGTAGAGAATATGGACTGAACAAAACTTGTAGAGAATATGGACTGAACAAAACTTGAAGAGAATATGGACTGAACAAAACCTGAAGAGAATATGGAATGAACAAAACTTGTAGAGAATATGGACTGAACAAAACTTGTAGAGAATATGGACTGAACAAAACTTGAAGAGAATATGGACTGAATAAAACTTGAAGCGAATATGGACTGAACAAAACGTGTAGATTATGGACTGAACAAAACCTGAAGAGAATATGGACTGAACAAAACTTGTAGAGAATATGGAATGAACAAAACTTGAAGCAAATATGGACTGAACAAAACTTGTAGAGAATATGGACTGAACAAAACCTGAAGAGAATATGGACTGAACAAAACTTGAAGCGAATATGGACTGAACAAAACTTGTAGAGAATATGGACTGAACAAAACCTGAAGAGAATATGGACTGAACAAAACTTGTAGAGAATATGGACTGAACAAAACCTGAAGAGAATATGGACTGAACAAAACTTGAAGAGAATATGGACTGAACAAAACCTGAAGAGAATATGGAATGAACAAAACTTGTAGAGAATATGGACTGAACAAAACCTGAAGAGAATATGGACTAAACAAAACCTGAAGAGAATATGGACTGAACAAAACTTGAAGCGAATATGGACTGAACAAAACTTGTAGACTATGGACTGAACAAAACTTGTAGACTATGGACTGAACAAAACTTGTAGACTATGGACTGAACAAAACCTGAAGAGAATATGGACTCAACAAAACCTGAAGAGAATATGGACTGAACAAAACTTGTAGAGAATATGGACTGAACAAAACTTGAAGCGAATATGGACTGAACAAAACTTGTAGAGAATATGGACTGAACAAAACCTGAAGAGAATATGGACTGAACAAAACTTGAAGCAAATATGGACTGAACAAAACTTGTAGAGATTATGGACTGAACAAAACCTGAAGAGAATATGGACTGAACAAAACTTGAAGCGAATATAGACTGAACAAAACTTGTAGAGAATATGGAATGAACAAAACCTGAAGAGAATATGGACTGAACAAAACCTGAAGAGAATATGGACTGAACAAAACCTGAAGAGAATATGGACTGAAAAAAACTTGTAGAGAATATAAAAGGTAAAGGTAAAGGAACCCGTTACACGCCCATTGAGGCATATTGGGAATATGGTGTTAGGCCCATATTATCTTGACCGTCGGCACACGAGGGGTGATGTGGTCGGCATCACGCCGGCCGCCTTAACCTTCCCAGAGTAGCTCTGGTACCCATTTGGGGCTGGGTCGACCCAGGAGCCGTTTACGGCCTAAAAAATTTTCCGCCTCATCTGGGGATCGAACCATAGACCACTGCGCTAGGAAGCCAGTGCACTAACCACTATGCTACCGCGGCTCCTGTAGAGAATATGGACTGAACAAAACCTGAAGAGAATATGGACTGAACAAAACTTGTAGACTATGGACTGAACAAAACCTGAAGAGAATATGGACTGAACAAAACTTGTAGACTATGGACTGAACAAAACTTGTAGACTATGGACTGAACAAAACTTGTAGACTATGGACTGAACAAAACTTGTAGACTATGGACTGAACAAAACTTGTAGACTATGGACTGAACAAAACCTGAAGAGAATATGGACTGAACAAAACCTGAAGAGAATATGGACTGAACAAAACTTGTAGACTATGGACTGAACAAAACCTGAAGAGAATATGGACTGAACAAAACCTGAAGAGAATATGGACTGAACAAAACTTGTAGACTATGGACTGAACAAAACCTGTAGTCTAGAGAATATGGAATGAACAAAACCTGAAGAGAATATGGACTGAACAAAACCTGAAGAGAATATGGACTGAACAAAACCTGAAGAGAATATGGACTGAAAAAAACTTGTAGAGAATATGGACTGAACAAAACTTGAAGAGAATATGGACTGAATAAAACTTGAAGCGAATATGGACTGAACAAAACTTGTAGAGAATATGGACTGAACAAAACCTGAAGAGAATATGGACTGAACAAAACCTGAAGAGAATATGGACTGAACAAAACTTGAAGAGAATATGGACTGAACAAAACCTGAAGAGAATATGGACTGAACAAAACTTGTAGAGAATATGGACTGAACAAAACATGAAGAGAATATGGACTGAACAAAACTTGTAGAGAATATGGACTGAACAAAACCTGAAGAGAATATGGACTGAACAAAACTTGTAGAGAATATGGACTGAACAAAACCTGAAGAGAATATGGACTGAACAAAACCTGAAGAGAATATGGACTGAACAAAACCTGAAGAGAATATGGACTGAACAAAACTTGTAGACTAAGGACTGAACAAAATCTGAAGAGAATATGGACTTAACAAAACGTGTAGAATATGGACTGAACAAAACCTGAAGAGAATATGGACTGAACAAAACCTGAAGAGAATATGGAATGAACAAAACTTGTAGAGAATATGGACTGAACAAAACTTGTAGAGAATATGGACTGAACAAAACTTGAAGAGAATATGGACTGAACAAAACCTGAAGAGAATATGGACTGAACAAAACTTGTAGAGAATATGGACTGAACAAAACTTGTAGAGAATATGGACTGAACAAAACTTGTAGAGAATATGGACTGAACAAAACTTGAAGAGAATATGGAATGAACAAAACCTGAAGAGAATATGGAATGAACAAAACTTGTAGAGAATATGGACTGAACAAAACTTGTAGAGAATATGGACTGAACAAAACTTGAAGAGAATATGGACTGAACAAAACTTGAAGCGAATATGGACTGAACAAAACTTGTAGAGAATATGGACTGAACAAAACCTGAAGAGAATATGGACAACAAAACCTGAAGAGAATATGGACTGAACAAAACTTGAAGCGAATATGGACTGAACAAAACCTGAAGAGAATATGGACTGAACAAAACTTGTAGAGAATATGGACTGAACAAAACCTGAAGAGAATATGGACTGAACAAAACTTGTAGAGAATATGGACTGAACAAAACTTGTAGAGAATATGGACTGAACAAAACTTGAAGCGAATATAGACTAAACAAAACTTGTAGAGAATATGGACTGAACAAAACCTGAAGAGAATATGGACTGAACAAAACCTGAAGAGAATATGGATTGAACAAAACCTGAAGAGAATATGGACTGAACAAAACTTGTAGACTATGGACTGAACAAAATCTGAAGAGAATATGGACTGAACAAAACGTGTAGATTATGGACTGAACAAAACCTGAAGAGAATATGGACTGAACAAAACTTGTAGAGAATATGGACTGAACAAAACTTGAAGCAAATATGGACTGAACAAAACTTGTAGAGAATATGGACTGAAAAAAAACGTGTAGAATATGGACTGAACAAAACTTGAAGCGAATATGGACTGAACAAAACTTGTAGAGAATATGGACTGAACAAAACCTGAAGAGAATATGGACTGAACAAAACTTGTAGAGAATATGGACTGAACAAAACCTGAAGAGAATATGGACTGAACAAAACTTGAAGAGAATATGGACTGAACAAAACCTGAAGAGAATATGGAATGAACAAAACTTGTAGAGAATATGGACTGAACAAAACCTGAAGAGAATATGGACTAAACAAAACCTGAAGAGAATATGGACTGAACAAAACTTGAAGCGAATATGGACTGAACAAAACTTGTAGACTATGGACTGAACAAAACTTGTAGACTATGGACTGAACAAAACTTGTAGACTAAGGACTGAACAAAACCTGAAGAGAATATGGACTCAACAAAACCTGAAGAGAATATGGACTGAACAAAACTTGTAGAGAATATGGACTGAACAAAACTTGAAGCGAATATGGACTGAACAAAACTTGTAGAGAATATGGACTGAACAAAACCTGAAGAGAATATGGACTGAACAAAACTTGAAGCAAATATGGACTGAACAAAACTTGTAGAGATTATGGACTGAACAAAACCTGAAGAGAATATGGACTGAACAAAACTTGAAGCGAATATAGACTGAACAAAACTTGTAGAGAATATGGAATGAACAAAACCTGAAGAGAATATGGACTAAACAAAACCTGAAGAGAATATGGACTGAACAAAACTTGAAGAGAATATGGACTGAAACAAAAAAAAAAAAAAAAAAAAAAAAAACTTGTAGAGAATATAAAAGGTAAAGGTAAAGGAACCCGTTACACGCCCATTGAGGCATATTGGGAATATGGTGTTAGGCCCATATTATCTTGACCGTCGGCACACGAGGGGTGATGTGGTCGGCATCACGCCGGCCGCCTTAACCTTCCCAGAGTAGCTCTGGTACCCATTTGGGGCTGGGTCGACCCAGGAGCCGTTTACGGCCTAAAAATTTTCCGCCTCATCTGGGGATCGAACCATAGACCACTGCGCTAGGAAGCCAGTGCACTAACCACTATGCTACCGCGGCTCCTGTAGAGAATATGGACTGAACAAAACCTGAAGAGAATATGGACTGAACAAAACTTGTAGACTATGGACTGAACAAAACCTGAAGAGAATATGGACTGAACAAAACTTGTAGACTATGGACTGAACAAAACTTGTAGACTATGGACTGAACAAAACTTGTAGACTATGGACTGAACAAAACTTGTAGACTATGGACTGAACAAAACTTGTAGACTATGGACTGAACAAAACCTGAAGAGAATATGGACTGAACAAAGCCTGAAGAGAATATGGACTGAACAAAACTTGTAGACTATGGACTGAACAAAACTTGTAGACTATGGACTGAACAAAACCTGAAGAGAATATGGACTGAACAAAACTTGTAGACTATGGACTGAACAAAACTTGTAGTCTATGGACTGAACAAAACCTGAAGAGAATATGGACTGAACAAAACCTGAAGAGAATATGGAATGAACAAAACTTGTAGAGAATATGGACTGAAAAAAACTTGTAGAGAATATGGACTGAACAAAACTTGAAGAGAATATGGACTGAATAAAACTTGAAGCGAATATGGACTGAACAAAACTTGTAGAGAATATGGACTGAACAAAACCTGAAGAGAATATGGACTGAACAAAACCTGAAGAGAATATGGACTGAACAAAACTTGAAGCGAATATGGACTGAACAAAACCTGAAGAGAATATGGACTGAACAAAACTTGTAGAGAATATGGACTGAACAAAACATGAAGAGAATATGGACTGAACAAAACTTGTAGAGAATATGGACTGAACAAAACCTGAAGAGAATATGGACTGAACAAAACTTGTAGAGAATATGGACTGAACAAAACCTGAAGAGAATATGGACTGAACAAAACCTGAAGAGAATATGGATTGAACAAAACCTGAAGAGAATATGGACTGAACAAAACTTGTAGACTAAGGACTGAACAAAATCTGAAGAGAATATGGACTTACCAAAACTTGTAGAGAATATGGACTGAACAAAACCTGAAGAGAATATGGACTGAACAAAACTTGAAGAGAATATGGACTGAACAAAACTTGTAGAGAATATGGACTGAACAAAACTTGTAGAGAATATGGACTGAACAAAACTTGTAGAGAATATGGACTGAACAAAACTTGAAGAGAATATGGACTGAACAAAACCTGAAGAGAATATGGAATGAACAAAACTTGTAGAGAATATGGACTGAAAAAAACTTGTAGAGAATATGGACTGAACAAAACTTGAAGAGAATATGGACTGAATAAAACTTGAAGCGAATATGGACTGAACAAAACTTGTAGAGAATATGGACTGAACAAAACCTGAAGAGAATATGGACTGAACAAAACCTGAAGAGAATATGGACTGAACAAAACTTGAAGCGAATATGGACTGAACAAAACCTGAAGAGAATATGGACTGAACAAAACTTGTAGAGAATATGGACTGAACAAAACATGAAGAGAATATGGACTGAACAAAACTTGTAGAGAATATGGACTGAACAAAACCTGAAGAGAATATGGACTGAACAAAACTTGTAGAGAATATGGACTGAACAAAACCTGAAGAGAATATGGACTGAACAAAACCTGAAGAGAATATGGATTGAACAAAACCTGAAGAGAATATGGACTGAACAAAACTTGTAGACTAAGGACTGAACAAAATCTGAAGAGAATATGGACTTACCAAAACGTGTAGACTATGGACTGAACAAAACCTGAAGAGAATATGGACTGAACAAAACCTGAAGAGAATATGGAATGAACAAAACTTGTAGAGAATATGGACTGAACAAAACTTGTAGAGAATATGGACTGAACAAAACTTGTAGAGAATATGGACTGAACAAAACTTGAAGAGAATATGGACTGAACAAAACCTGAAGAGAATATGGAATGAACAAAACTTGTAGAGAATATGGAATGAACAAAACTTGTAGAGAATATGGACTGAACAAAACCTGAAGAGAATATGGACTGAACAAAACCTGAAGAGAATATGGACTGAACAAAACTTGTAGAGAATATGGACTGAACAAAACTTGTAGAGAATATGGACTGAACAAAACCTGAAGAGAATATGGACTGAACAAAACTTGAAGCAAATATGGACTGAACAAAACTTGTAGAGATTATGGACTGAACAAAACCTGAAGAGAATATGGACTGAACAAAACTTGAAGCGAATATAGACTGAACAAAACTTGTAGAGAATATGGAATGAACAAAACCTGAAGAGAATATGGACTGAACAAAACCTGAAGAGAATATGGACTGAACTAAGAGAATATGACTAAAAAACCTGAAGAGAATATGGACTGAAAAAAACTTGTAGAGAATATAAAAGGTAAAGGTAAAGGAACCCGTTACACGCCCATTGAGGCATATTGGGAATATGGTGTTAGGCCCATATTATCTTGACCGTCGGCACACGAGGGGTGATGTGGTCGGCATCACGCCGGCCGCCTTAACCTTCCCAGAGTAGCTCTGGTACCCATTTGGGGCTGGGTCGACCCAGGAGCCGTTTACGGCCTAAAAATTTTCCGCCTCATCTGGGGATCGAACCATAGACCACTGCGCTAGGAAGCCAGTGCACTAACCACTATGCTACCGCGGCTCCTGTAGAGAATATGGACTGAACAAAACCTGAAGAGAATATGGACTGAACAAAACTTGTAGACTATGGACTGAACAAAACCTGAAGAGAATATGGACTGAACAAAACTTGTAGACTATGGACTGAACAAAACTTGTAGACTATGGACTGAACAAAACTTGTAGACTATGGACTGAACAAAACTTGTAGACTATGGACTGAACAAAACCTGAAGAGAATATGGACTGAACAAAGCCTGAAGAGAATATGGACTGAACAAAACTTGTAGACTATGGACTGAACAAAACTTGTAGACTATGGACTGAACAAAACCTGAAGAGAATATGGACTGAACAAAACTTGTAGACTATGGACTGAACAAAACTTGTAGTCTATGGACTGAACAAAACCTGAAGAGAATATGGACTGAACAAAACCTGAAGAGAATATGGAATGAACAAAACTTGTAGAGAATATGGACTGAACAAAACCTGAAGAGAATATGGACTGAACAAAACTTGTAGAGAATATGGACTGAACAAAACCTGAAGAGAATATGGACTGAACAAAACTTGTAGAGAATATGGACTGAACAAAACCTGAAGAGAATATGGACTGAACAAAACTTGAAGAGAATATGGACTGAACAAAACCTGAAGAGAATATGGAATGAACAAAACTTGTAGAGAATATGGACTGAACAAAACCTGAAGAGAATATGGACTAAACAAAACCTGAAGAGAATATGGACTGAACAAAACTTGAAGCGAATATGGACTGAACAAAACTTGTAGACTATGGACTGAACAAAACTTGTAGACTATGGACTGAACAAAACTTGTAGACTATGGACTGAACAAAACCTGAAGAGAATATGGACTCAACAAAACCTGAAGAGAATATGGACTGAACAAAACTTGTAGAGAATATGGACTGAACAAAACTTGAAGCGAATATGGACTGAACAAAACTTGTAGAGAATATGGACTGAACAAAACCTGAAGAGAATATGGACTGAACAAAACTTGAAGCAAATATGGACTGAACAAAACTTGTAGAGATTATGGACTGAACAAAACCTGAAGAGAATATGGACTGAACAAAACTTGAAGCGAATATGGACTGAACAAAACTTGTAGAGAATATGGACTGAACAAAACCTGAAGAGAATATGGACTGAACAAAACCTGAAGAGAATATGGACTGAACAAAACCTGAAGAGAATATGGACTGAAAAAAACTTGTAGAGAATATAAAAGGTAAAGGTAAAGGAACCCGTTACACGCCCATTGAGGCATATTGGGAATATGGTGTTAGGCCCATATTATCTTGACCGTCGGCACACGAGGGGTGATGTGGTCGGCATCACGCCGGCCGCCTTAACCTTCCCAGAGTAGCTCTGGTACCCATTTGGGGCTGGGTCGACCCAGGAGCCGTTTACGGCCTAAAAATTTTCCGCCTCATCTGGGGATCGAACCATAGACCACTGCGCTAGGAAGCCAGTGCACTAACCACTATGCTACCGCGGCTCCTGTAGAGAATATGGACTGAACAAAACCTGAAGAGAATATGGACTGAACAAAACTTGTAGACTATGGACTGAACAAAACCTGAAGAGAATATGGACTGAACAAAACTTGTAGACTATGGACTGAACAAAACTTGTAGACTATGGACTGAACAAAACTTGTAGACTATGGACTGAACAAAACTTGTAGACTATGGACTGAACAAAACTTGTAGACTATGGACTGAACAAAACCTGAAGAGAATATGGACTGAACAAAGCCTGAAGAGAATATGGACTGAACAAAACTTGTAGACTATGGACTGAACAAAACTTGTAGACTATGGACTGAACAAAACCTGAAGAGAATATGGACTGAACAAAACTTGTAGACTATGGACTGAACAAAACTTGTAGTCTATGGACTGAACAAAACCTGAAGAGAATATGGACTGAACAAAACCTGAAGAGAATATGGAATGAACAAAACTTGTAGAGAATATGGACTGAAAAAAACTTGTAGAGAATATGGACTGAACAAAACTTGAAGAGAATATGGACTGAATAAAACTTGAAGCGAATATGGACTGAACAAAACTTGTAGAGAATATGGACTGAACAAAACCTGAAGAGAATATGGACTGAACAAAACCTGAAGAGAATATGGACTGAACAAAACTTGAAGCGAATATGGACTGAACAAAACCTGAAGAGAATATGGACTGAACAAAACTTGTAGAGAATATGGACTGAACAAAACATGAAGAGAATATGGACTGAACAAAACTTGTAGAGAATATGGACTGAACAAAACCTGAAGAGAATATGGACTGAACAAAACTTGTAGAGAATATGGACTGAACAAAACCTGAAGAGAATATGGACTGAACAAAACCTGAAGAGAATATGGATTGAACAAAACCTGAAGAGAATATGGACTGAACAAAACTTGTAGACTAAGGACTGAACAAAATCTGAAGAGAATATGGACTTACCAAAACGTGTAGACTATGGACTGAACAAAACCTGAAGAGAATATGGACTGAACAAAACCTGAAGAGAATATGGAATGAACAAAACTTGTAGAGAATATGGACTGAACAAAACTTGTAGAGAATATGGACTGAACAAAACTTGTAGAGAATATGGACTGAACAAAACTTGAAGAGAATATGGACTGAACAAAACCTGAAGAGAATATGGAATGAACAAAACTTGTAGAGAATATGGACTGAAAAAAACTTGTAGAGAATATGGACTGAACAAAACTTGAAGAGAATATGGACTGAATAAAACTTGAAGCGAATATGGACTGAACAAAACTTGTAGAGAATATGGACTGAACAAAACCTGAAGAGAATATGGACTGAACAAAACCTGAAGAGAATATGGACTGAACAAAACTTGAAGCGAATATGGACTGAACAAAACCTGAAGAGAATATGGACTGAACAAAACTTGTAGAGAATATGGACTGAACAAAACATGAAGAGAATATGGACTGAACAAAACTTGTAGAGAATATGGACTGAACAAAACCTGAAGAGAATATGGACTGAACAAAACTTGTAGAGAATATGGACTGAACAAAACCTGAAGAGAATATGGACTGAACAAAACCTGAAGAGAATATGGATTGAACAAAACCTGAAGAGAATATGGACTGAACAAAACTTGTAGACTAAGGACTGAACAAAATCTGAAGAGAATATGGACTTACCAAAACGTGTAGACTATGGACTGAACAAAACCTGAAGAGAATATGGACTGAACAAAACCTGAAGAGAATATGGAATGAACAAAACTTGTAGAGAATATGGACTGAACAAAACTTGTAGAGAATATGGACTGAACAAAACTTGTAGAGAATATGGACTGAACAAAACTTGAAGAGAATATGGACTGAACAAAACCTGAAGAGAATATGGAATGAACAAAACTTGTAGAGAATATGGACTGAACAAAACTTGTAGAGAATATGGACTGAACAAAACTTGAAGAGAATATGGACTGAACAAAACTTGAAGCGAATATGGACTGAACAAAACTTGTAGAGAATATGGACTGAACAAAACCTGAAGAGAATATGGACAACAAAACCTGAAGAGAATATGGACTGAACAAAACTTGAAGCGAATATGGACTGAACAAAACCTGAAGAGAATATGGACTGAACAAAACTTGTAGAGAATATGGACTGAACAAAACCTGAAGAGAATATGGACTGAACAAAACTTGTAGAGAATATGGACTGAACAAAACTTGTAGAGAATATGGACTGAACAAAACTTGAAGCGAATATAGACTAAACAAAACTTGTAGAGAATATGGACTGAACAAAACCTGAAGAGAATATGGACTGAACAAAACCTGAAGAGAATATGGATTGAACAAAACCTGAAGAGAATATGGACTGAACAAAACTTGTAGACTATGGACTGAACAAAATCTGAAGAGAATATGGACTGAACAAAACGTGTAGATTATGGACTGAACAAAACCTGAAGAGAATATGGACTGAACAAAACTTGTAGAGAATATGGACTGAACAAAACTTGAAGCAAATATGGACTGAACAAAACTTGTAGAGAATATGGACTGAACAAAACCTGAAGAGAATATGGACTGAACAAAACTTGAAGCGAATATGGACTGAACAAAACTTGTAGAGAATATGGACTGAACAAAACCTGAAGAGAATATGGACTGAACAAAACTTGTAGAGAATATGGACTGAACAAAACCTGAAGAGAATATGGACTGAACAAAACTTGAAGAGAATATGGACTGAACAAAACCTGAAGAGAATATGGAATGAACAAAACTTGTAGAGAATATGGACTGAACAAAACCTGAAGAGAATATGGACTAAACAAAACCTGAAGAGAATATGGACTGAACAAAACTTGAAGCGAATATGGACTGAACAAAACTTGTAGACTATGGACTGAACAAAACTTGTAGACTATGGACTGAACAAAACTTGTAGACTATGGACTGAACAAAACCTGAAGAGAATATGGACTCAACAAAACCTGAAGAGAATATGGACTGAACAAAACTTGTAGAGAATATGGACTGAACAAAACTTGAAGCGAATATGGACTGAACAAAACTTGTAGAGAATATGGACTGAACAAAACCTGAAGAGAATATGGACTGAACAAAACTTGAAGCAAATATGGACTGAACAAAACTTGTAGAGATTATGGACTGAACAAAACCTGAAGAGAATATGGACTGAACAAAACTTGAAGCGAATATAGACTGAACAAAACTTGTAGAGAATATGGAATGAACAAAACCTGAAGAGAATATGGACTGAACAAAACCTGAAGAGAATATGGACTGAACAAAACCTGAAGAGAATATGGACTGAAAAAAACTTGTAGAGAATATAAAAGGTAAAGGTAAAGGAACCCGTTACACGCCCATTGAGGCATATTGGGAATATGGTGTTAGGCCCATATTATCTTGACCGTCGGCACACGAGGGGTGATGTGGTCGGCATCACGCCGGCCGCCTTAACCTTCCCAGAGTAGCTCTGGTACCCATTTGGGGCTGGGTCGACCCAGGAGCCGTTTACGGCCTAAAAATTTTCCGCCTCATCTGGGGATCGAACCATAGACCACTACGCTAGGAAGCCAGTGCACTAACCACTATGCTACCGCGGCTCCTGTAGAGAATATGGACTGAACAAAACCTGAAGAGAATATGGACTGAACAAAACTTGTAGACTATGGACTGAACAAAACCTGAAGAGAATATGGACTGAACAAAACTTGTAGACTATGGACTGAACAAAACTTGTAGACTATGGACTGAACAAAACTTGTAGACTATGGACTGAACAAAACTTGTAGACTATGGACTGAACAAAACTTGTAGACTATGGACTGAACAAAACCTGAAGAGAATATGGACTGAACAAAGCCTGAAGAGAATATGGACTGAACAAAACTTGTAGACTATGGACTGAACAAAACTTGTAGACTATGGACTGAACAAAACCTGAAGAGAATATGGACTGAACAAAACTTGTAGACTATGGACTGAACAAAACTTGTAGTCTATGGACTGAACAAAACCTGAAGAGAATATGGACTGAAAAAAACTTGAAGAGAATATGGACTGAACAAAACCTGAAGAGAATATGGAATGAACAAAACTTGTAGAGAATATGGACTGAAAAAAACTTGTAGAGAATATGGACTGAACAAAACTTGAAGAGAATATGGACTGAATAAAACTTGAAGCGAATATGGACTGAACAAAACTTGTAGAGAATATGGACTGAACAAAACCTGAAGAGAATATGGACTGAACAAAACCTGAAGAGAATATGGACTGAACAAAACTTGAAGCGAATATGGACTGAACAAAACCTGAAGAGAATATGGACTGAACAAAACTTGTAGAGAATATGGACTGAACAAAACATGAAGAGAATATGGACTGAACAAAACTTGTAGAGAATATGGACTGAACAAAACCTGAAGAGAATATGGACTGAACAAAACTTGTAGAGAATATGGACTGAACAAAACCTGAAGAGAATATGGACTGAACAAAACCTGAAGAGAATATGGATTGAACAAAACCTGAAGAGAATATGGACTGAACAAAACTTGTAGACTAAGGACTGAACAAAATCTGAAGAGAATATGGACTTACCAAAACGTGTAGACTATGGACTGAACAAAACCTGAAGAGAATATGGACTGAACAAAACTTGTAGAGAATATGGACTGAACAAAACTTGAAGCAAATATGGACTGAACAAAACTTGTAGAGAATATGGACTGAACAAAACCTGAAGAGAATATGGACTGAACAAAACTTGTAGAGAATATGGACTTAACAAAACCTGAAGAGAATATGGACTGAACAAAACTTGTAGAGAATATGGACTGAACAAAACTTGAAGAGAATATGGACTGAACAAAACCTGAAGAGAATATGGAATGAACAAAACTTGTAGACTATGGACTGAACAAAACTTGTAGACTATGGACTGAACAAAACTTGTAGACTATGGACTGAACAAAACCTGAAGAGAATATGGACTGAACAAAGCCTGAAGAGAATATGGACTGAACAAAACTTGTAGACTATGGACTGAACAAAACTTGTAGACTATGGACTGAACAAAACCTGAAGAGAATATGGACTGAACAAAACTTGTAGACTATGGACTGAACAAAACTTGTAGTCTATGGACTGAACAAAACCTGAAGAGAATATGGACTGAACAAAACTTGAAGAGAATATGGACTGAACAAAACCTGAAGAGAATATGGAATGAACAAAACTTGTAGAGAATATGGACTGAACAAAACTTGTAGAGAATATGGACTGAACAAAACTTGAAGCGAATATGGACTGAACAAAACTTGTAGAGAATATGGACTGAACCAAACCTGAAGAGAATATGGACTGAACAAAACCTGAAGAGAATATGGACTGAACAAAACTTGAAGCGAATATGGACTGAACAAAACTTGTAGAGAATATGGACTGAACAAAACCTGAAGAGAATATGGACTGAACAAAACTTGAAGCAAATATGGACTGAACAAAACTTGTAGAGATTATGGACTGAACAAAACCTGAAGAGAATATGGACTGAACAAAACTTGAAGCGAATATAGACTGAACAAAACTTGTAGAGAATATGGAATGAACAAAACCTGAAGAGAATATGGACTGAACAAAACCTGAAGAGAATATGGACTGAACAAAACCTGAAGAGAATATGGACTGAAAAAAACTTGTAGAGAATATAAAAGGTAAAGGTAAAGGAACCCGTTACACGCCCATTGAGGCATATTGGGAATATGGTGTTAGGCCCATATTATCTTGACCGTCGGCACACGAGGGGTGATGTGGTCGGCATCACGCCGGCCGCCTTAACCTTCCCAGAGTAGCTCTGGTACCCATTTGGGGCTGGGTCGACCCAGGAGCCGTTTACGGCCTAAAAATTTTCCGCCTCATCTGGGGATCGAACCATAGACCACTGCGCTAGGAAGCCAGTGCACTAACCACTATGCTACCGTGGCTCCTGTAGAGAATATGGACTGAACAAAACCTGAAGAGAATATGGACTGAACAAAACTTGTAGACTATGGACTGAACAAAACCTGAAGAGAATATGGACTGAACAAAACTTGTAGACTATGGACTGAACAAAACTTGTAGACTATGGACTGAACAAAACTTGTAGACTATGGACTGAACAAAACTTGTAGACTATGGACTGAACAAAACTTGTAGACTATGGACTGAACAAAACCTGAAGAGAATATGGACTGAACAAAGCCTGAAGAGAATATGGACTGAACAAAACTTGTAGACTATGGACTGAACAAAACTTGTAGACTATGGACTGAACAAAACCTGAAGAGAATATGGACTGAACAAAACTTGTAGACTATGGACTGAACAAAACTTGTAGTCTATGGACTGAACAAAACCTGAAGAGAATATGGACTGAAAAAAACTTGAAGAGAATATGGACTGAACAAAACCTGAAGAGAATATGGAATGAACAAAACTTGTAGAGAATATGGACTGAAAAAAACTTGTAGAGAATATGGACTGAACAAAACTTGAAGAGAATATGGACTGAATAAAACTTGAAGCGAATATGGACTGAACAAAACTTGTAGAGAATATGGACTGAACAAAACCTGAAGAGAATATGGACTGAACAAAACCTGAAGAGAATATGGACTGAACAAAACTTGAAGCGAATATGGACTGAACAAAACCTGAAGAGAATATGGACTGAACAAAACTTGTAGAGAATATGGACTGAACAAAACATGAAGAGAATATGGACTGAACAAAACTTGTAGAGAATATGGACTGAACAAAACCTGAAGAGAATATGGACTGAACAAAACTTGTAGAGAATATGGACTGAACAAAACCTGAAGAGAATATGGACTGAACAAAACCTGAAGAGAATATGGATTGAACAAAACCTGAAGAGAATATGGACTGAACAAAACTTGTAGACTAAGGACTGAACAAAATCTGAAGAGAATATGGACTTACCAAAACGTGTAGACTATGGACTGAACAAAACCTGAAGAGAATATGGACTGAACAAAACTTGTAGAGAATATGGACTGAACAAAACTTGAAGCAAATATGGACTGAACAAAACTTGTAGAGAATATGGACTGAACAAAACCTGAAGAGAATATGGACTGAACAAAACTTGAAGCGAATATGGACTGAACAAAACTTGTAGAGAATATGGACTGAACAAAACCTGAAGAGAATATGGACTGAACAAAACTTGTAGAGAATATGGACTGAACAAAACCTGAAGAGAATATGGACTGAACAAAACTTGTAGAGAATATGGACTGAACAAAACTTGAAGAGAATATGGACTGAACAAAACCTGAAGAGAATATGGAATGAACAAAACTTGTAGACTATGGACTGAACAAAACTTGTAGACTATGGACTGAACAAAACTTGTAGACTATGGACTGAACAAAACCTGAAGAGAATATGGACTGAACAAAGCCTGAAGAGAATATGGACTGAACAAAACTTGTAGACTATGGACTGAACAAAACTTGTAGACTATGGACTGAACAAAACCTGAAGAGAATATGGACTGAACAAAACTTGTAGACTATGGACTGAACAAAACTTGTAGTCTATGGACTGAACAAAACCTGAAGAGAATATGGACTGAACAAAACTTGAAGAGAATATGGACTGAACAAAACCTGAAGAGAATATGGAATGAACAAAACTTGTAGAGAATATGGACTGAACAAAACTTGTAGAGAATATGGACTGAACAAAACTTGAAGCGAATATGTACTGAACAAAACTTGTAGAGAATATGGACTGAACCAAACCTGAAGAGAATATGGACTGAACAAAACCTGAAGAGAATATAGACTGAACAAAACTTGAAGCGAATATGGACTGAACAAAATCTGAAGAGAATATGGACTGAAAAAAACGTGTAGAATATGGACTGAACAAAACCCGAAGAGAATATGGACTGAACAAAACTTGTAGAGAATATGGACTGAACAAAACTTGAAGCAAATATGGACTGAACAAAACTTGTAGAGAATATGGACTGAACAAAACCTGAAGAGAATATGGACTGAACAAAACTTGAAGCGAATATGGACTGAACAAAACTTGTAGAGAATATGGACTGAACAAATCCTGAAGAGAATATGGACTGATCAAAACTTGTAGAGAATATGGACTGAACAAAACTTGAAGAGAATATGGACTGAACAAAACCTGAAGAGAATATGGAATGAACAAAACTTGTAGAGAATATGGACTGAAAAAAAACTTGTAGAGAATATGGACTGAACAAAACTTGAAGAGAATATGGACTGAATAAAACTTGAAGCGAATATGGACTGAACAAAACTTGTAGAGAATATGGACTGAACAAAACCTGAAGAGAATATGGACTGAACAAAACCTGAAGAGAATATGGACTGAACAAAACTTGAAGCGAATATGGACTGAACAAAACCTGAAGAGAATATGGACTGAACAAAACTTGTAGAGAATATGGACTGAACAAAACATGAAGAGAATATGGACTGAACAAAACTTGTAGAGAATATGGACTGAACAAAACCTGAAGAGAATATGGACTGAACAAAACTTGTAGAGAATATGGACTGAACAAAACCTGAAGAGAATATGGACTGAATAAAACCTGAAGAGAATATGGATTGAACAAAACCTGAAGAGAATATGGACTGAACAAAACTTGTAGACTATGGACTGAACAAAATCTGAAGAGAATATGGACTGAACAAAACTTGTAGACTATGGACTGAACAAAACCTGAAGAGAATATGGACTGAACAAAACTTGTAGAGAATATGGACTGAACAAAACTTGAAGCAAATATGGACTGAACAAAACTTGTAGAGAATATGGACTGAACAAAACCTGAAGAGAATATGGACTGAACAAAACTTGAAGCGAATATGGACTGAACAAAACTTGTAGAGAATATGGACTGAACAAAACCTGAAGAGAATATGGACTGAACAAAACTTGTAGAGAATATGGACTGAACAAAACCTGAAGAGAATATGGACTGAACAAAACTTGTAGAGAATATGGACTGAACAAAACTTGAAGAGAATATGGACTGAACAAAACCTGAAGAGAATATGGACTGAACAAAACTTGAAGCGAATATGGACTGAACAAAACCTGAAGAGAATATGGACTGAACAAAACTTGTAGAGAATATGGACTGAACAAAACATGAAGAGAATATGGACTGAACAAAACTTGTAGAGAATATGGACTGAACAAAACCTGAAGAGAATATGGACTGAACAAAACTTGTAGAGAATATGGACTGAACAAAACCTGAAGAGAATATGGACTGAACAAAACCTGAAGAGAATATGGATTGAACAAAACCTGAAGAGAATATGGACTGAACAAAACTTGTAGACTAAGGACTGAACAAAATCTGAAGAGAACATGGACTTACCAAAACGTGTAGACTATGGACTGAACAAAACCTGAAGAGAATATGGACTGAACAAAACTTGTAGAGAATATGGACTGAACAAAACTTGAAGCAAATATGGACTGAACAAAACTTGTAGAGAATATGGACTGAACAAAACCTGAAGAGAATATGGACTGAACAAAACTTGAAGCGAATATGGACTGAACAAAACTTGTAGAGAATATGGACTGAACAAAACCTGAAGAGAATATGGACTGAACAAAACTTGTAGAGAATATGGACTGAACAAAACCTGAAGAGAATATGGACTGAACAAAACTTGTAGAGAATATGGACTGAACAAAACTTGAAGAGAATATGGACTGAACAAAACCTGAAGAGAATATGGAATGAACAAAACTTGTAGACTATGGACTGAACAAAACTTGTAGACTATGGACTGAACAAAACTTGTAGACTATGGACTGAACAAAACCTGAAGAGAATATGGACTGAACAAAGCCTGAAGAGAATATGGACTGAACAAAACTTGTAGACTATGGACTGAACAAAACTTGTAGACTATGGACTGAACAAAACCTGAAGAGAATATGGACTGAACAAAACTTGTAGACTATGGACTGAACAAAACTTGTAGTCTATGGACTGAACAAAACCTGAAGAGAATATGGACTGAACAAAACTTGAAGAGAATATGGACTGAACAAAACCTGAAGAGAATATGGAATGAACAAAACTTGTAGAGAATATGGACTGAACAAAACTTGTAGAGAATATGGACTGAACAAAACTTGAAGCGAATATGGACTGAACAAAACTTGTAGAGAATATGGACTGAACCAAACCTGAAGAGAATATGGACTGAACAAAACCTGAAGAGAATATAGACTGAACAAAACTTGAAGCGAATATGGACTGAACAAAATCTGAAGAGAATATGGACTGAAAAAAACGTGTAGAATATGGACTGAACAAAACCCGAAGAGAATATGGACTGAACAAAACTTGTAGAGAATATGGACTGAACAAAACTTGAAGCAAATATGGACTGAACAAAACTTGTAGAGAATATGGACTGAACAAAACCTGAAGAGAATATGGACTGAACAAAACTTGAAGCGAATATGGACTGAACAAAACTTGTAGAGAATATGGACTGAACAAATCCTGAAGAGAATATGGACTGATCAAAACTTGTAGAGAATATGGACTGAACAAAACTTGAAGAGAATATGGACTGAACAAAACCTGAAGAGAATATGGAATGAACAAAACTTGTAGAGAATATGGACTGAAAAAAACTTGTAGAGAATATGGACTGAACAAAACTTGAAGAGAATATGGACTGAATAAAACTTGAAGCGAATATGGACTGAACAAAACTTGTAGAGAATATGGACTGAACAAAACCTGAAGAGAATATGGACTGAACAAAACCTGAAGAGAATATGGACTGAACAAAACTTGAAGCGAATATGGACTGAACAAAACCTGAAGAGAATATGGACTGAACAAAACTTGTAGAGAATATGGACTGAACAAAACATGAAGAGAATATGGACTGAACAAAACTTGTAGAGAATATGGACTGAACAAAACCTGAAGAGAATATGGACTGAACAAAACTTGTAGAGAATATGGACTGAACAAAACCTGAAGAGAATATGGACTGAATAAAACCTGAAGAGAATATGGATTGAACAAAACCTGAAGAGAATATGGACTGAACAAAACTTGTAGACTATGGACTGAACAAAATCTGAAGAGAATATGGACTGAACAAAACTTGTAGACTATGGACTGAACAAAACCTGAAGAGAATATGGACTGAACAAAACTTGTAGAGAATATGGACTGAACAAAACTTGAAGCAAATATGGACTGAACAAAACTTGTAGAGAATATGGACTGAACAAAACCTGAAGAGAATATGGACTGAAGAAAACTTGAAGCGAATATGGACTGAACAAAACTTGTAGAGAATATGGACTGAACAAAACCTGAAGAGAATATGGACTGAACAAAACTTGTAGAGAATATGGACTGAACAAAACCTGAAGAGAATATGGACTGAACAAAACTTGTAGAGAATATGGACTGAACAAAACTTGAAGAGAATATGGACTGAACAAAACCTGAAGAGAATATGGAATGAACAAAACTTGTAGAGAATATGGACTGAACAAAACCTGAAGAGAATATGGACTAAACAAAACCTGAAGAGAATATGGACTGAACAAAACTTGTAGACAATGGACTGAACAAAACTTGTAGACTATGGACTGAACAAAACTTGTAGACTATGGACTGAACAAAACCTGAAGAGAATATGGACTAAACAAAACCTGAAGAGAATATGGACTGAACAAAACTTGTAGAGAATATGGACTGAACAAAACTTGAAGCGAATATGGACTGAACAAAACTTGTAGAGAATATGGACTGAACAAAACCTGAAGAGAATATGGACTGAACAAAACTTGAAGCAAATGTGGACTGAATAAAACTTGTAGAGATTATGGACTGAACAAAACCTGAAGAGAATATGGACTAAACAAAACTTGTAGAGAATATGGACTGAACAAAACCTGAAGAAAATATGGACTGAACAAAACTTGTAGAGAATATGGACTGAACAAAACTTGAAGCGAATATAGACTGAACAAAACTTGTAGAGAATATGGAATGAACAAAACCTGAAGAGAATATGGACTGAACAAAACCTGAAGAGAATATGGACTGAAAAAAACTTGTAGAGAATATGGACTGAACAAAACCTGAAGAGAATATGGACTGAACAAAACTTGTAGACTATGGACTGAACAAAACCTGAAGAGAATATGGACTGAACAAAACTTGAAGCGAATATAGACTGAACAAAACTTGTAGAGAATATGGAATGAACAAAACCTGAAGAGAATATGGACTGAACAAAACCTGAAGAGAATATGGACTGAACAAAACCTGAAGAGAATATGGACTGAACAAAGCCTGAAGAGAATATGGACTGAACAAAACTTGTAGACTATGGACTGAACAAAACTTGTAGACTATGGACTGAACAAAACCTGAAGATAATATGGACTGAACAAAACTTGTAGACTATGGACTGAACAAAACTTGTAGACTATGGACTGAACAAAACCTGAAGAGAATATGGACTGAACAAAACCTGAAGTCTTTGGGTAGGATACATATAGAAGAAACTTTGGAAAGGATACATATTGAAAAAACTTTGGATAGGATACATATTGAAGAAAATTTGCGTAGGAAACATATAGAAGAAACTTTGGGTAGGATAAATATTGAAGAAATTTTGGGTAGGATAAATACTGAAGAAACTTTGGGTAGGATACATATTAAAAAACTTTGGGCAAGATACATATTGAAGAAACTTTGGGTAGGATACATATTAAAAAACTTTGGGTAGGATACATACTGAAGAAACTTTGGGTAGGATACATACTGAAGAAACTTTGGACAGGATACTTATTCAAGAAACTTTGGATAGAATACTTATTCAAGAAACTTTTGGATAGGATACACATTGAAGTAACTTTAAACAGGACATACACTGGAGAAACTCTGGATAGGATTCATCTTAAAGACATGTTTAAGAAGACATATCCTGAAGACAAAATGGACACTATACAAATTGAAGAAAGTTTCAGAAGCAATGTTAGAACCCAAAGTATGAACCAGACAAAACACACTGTGTCAGAATCAAATTGAAAACCTCAAGTATGAACTTGACAAAACAGAATGAGGTGTCAGCATCAACAAGAGTGTCAGAATCATTGTTAAAACACCAAGTATGAACTAGACAAAACACAACATGTATCAGAATCAATGTTAAAACCTTAGTATGAACAAGTCAGAACAGAAAGAGATGTCAGCATCAACAAGAGTGTCAGAATCAGTGTTAAAACTCCAAGTACAAATTAGACAAAACACAAAGCACAGACAATGGTGTAAGTAAGGCCACAACAAGAAATGTGAATAACTAATGACAACTACACAGTAACATAACTTCACAATAACAGTGACATAATTAGCACACGACACAAATGAAAATATCCACGCTTGACAATTGGACTTGCAAACTCACAATATCAGGCTCCATGCGCTGAGCTATTCTGTTTCGGATAAAATCAACCACCTCCTGGTTTGTGAGGACATCCCAAATTCCATCACAGGCTAGCACCAAAAACTCATGGTCGGGAGTGATTGTTTTTTCTATCACGTCAGGGTATGCTTTCACAAGAACAACAAAAAGAAACACACTTAATGGCAATCAGTCAATATCCTCAGCTGCTTAGAATGACAATAAAATTAAACAATCAGATTCAGTATCTGTCTCTAGTTGTTTTGAATGACAATAAAATTAAACAATCAGATTCAGTATCTGTCTCTAGTTGTTTTGAATGACAATAAACAATACATTGTTGCTATTGACATTGCTGATCAGAATTCATGTCACTGCTCTCCAGGCAAATCCATCGGTGCTCAGTCTTCCTCGGCAAACGTCGAAGGGTGTGAATGCTAATTGATCCTGCTGCGCGCTGGTTGTATACATGCTGGATGCATCCTCTCATACATACATCCCTGCTAGTCTTACGTTTGATGCCAAGTTCCAGCAATCTTAGCCCTGATGAATCATCAAGTGTAGTGCCATTCTTTAATATTCATTCATAACCCTCCACTCCCAAAGGAGCATAGGCCTTCAACAAACACATGCCAAGTCCTCCTGTCCCATGCCATCATCTCAAGCTCTCTCCATGTTCTCCTCATAATTTTCACCTCTGTTTCCAACTCTCTTCTCCATGTACTTCTTGGTCTTCCTCTGCCTCTCTTGCCCTGGGGGTTCCAGAACAAGGACTGCCTTGTAATGCTATCAACAGGTTTCCTCAGTGTGTGTCCTATCCATCGCCATCGTCTTCTTCTCATCTCTTGTTCCACTGGCACTTGTCTAGTTCTTGTCATCAGTTCCACGTTGGTAACCTTGTCATACCATTTTAATCCCTCTATTCTACGCAAGCACCCATTTATGAAAGTCTGTAGCTTTTTGGTTTTGTCTTTGTTGTTCTCCATGTCTCCGAGCCATACAATAGGACTGACTTCACATTTGAGTTGAAGATTCTTATTTTCGTGTTGGATCCGATTTCTCTTTGATCTCCATATATTTCCCAATGCAATGAAAGCTCCTCTTGCCTTTTGTATTCTTATTTTGATATCGCTGTCTGTCCCTCCAACTTTGTCTATATTACTGCCAAGATATGTGTATGATTCTACATCTTGAATTGGTGTTTCTTCAAGTTCAACCCTGTTATCATTACCTGCATTTATTCTCATTATTTTTGTCTTTTCCCTGTGTATTTTCAGACCCAATTGCTGTGACCTCTCATCGAGTGTTTTCAATTTGTCCTGCATCTGATTACGGTTATGGGACAGAAGAGCCAAGTCATCAGCAAAATCCAGATCATCCAACTGCTTAGTCAGAGTCCACTGGATTCCATTTCTGTTGTGTGTTGTCGATGATCTCATAACCCAATCTATTGCCAGCAAGAAAAGAAATGGAGACAAGAGGCATCCCTGTCGCACTCCTGTTCTTATCCCAAACGGTTCTGTAAGCTGTCCTTCGTGAAGAACTCTGCATGTCATGTCTTCATATGTTTTCTTTATTAAATTAATGATCTTCAGGGGAACTCCATAATGCCTCATCAATTTCCAAAGTGATTCTCTGTCTACACTGTCAAATGCCTTTTCGTAGTCCACAAATCCGATGTATAGTGGTGAATTCCATTCCAGACTTTGTTCAACTATTATTCTCAAAGTGGCTATCTGGTCTGTACATGATCTGTTTTGTCGAAAACCTGCTTGTTCATCTCTCAGTTTCTTGTCTATGGACTCTTTTAATCTCTCAAGGAGAATTGTTACGGTATATGATATTAACGCCATCTGCTAAAGGTTATCAGACGTGCAATTGTAAAGGTTAAGGCATTTAATATATATTGCGATAGATGTTTCAATTATTGAACGCTCCATACACGATCGATTATGACGTGTATAGCGTTGTTTGGGTCACAGTCGGTAACTAAGAAACGCTACCCTTTGTTACTTGACCGCCAAGCTGAATAGCTGCGTTTTTCTAACCTTCCAATTCAATGGCATGATATAGCCATTTATATATGCATTTTTTGATGGACCAGGGTCAGTCCTAGAACTCTATATGAGAGGAAAATTTATGGAGGTTAGTATTTAACTAGAATTCTCAGAAGGAGAAGAATAATCGTCAAATTCGTATGAATATATTCAGACTCGCAGTCTCACTGTCGGCAGGTAGCCATGTCTAGCTGCGCGTGCATATAGCTGTGATGTTCTGACGACAATACTGCATTGTATCCTTAAACGGACATTGACACGTAAACCAGCAGTCTACGTTATTGATTAATTTATGCATGACTTATATGGACTTATGTTCTACTCCTATTTGAAATGATCATCCTGTGTGTACAACTGTGAATTAAATGTATGGACTCAATGAAATGACTTATCAAATCAATCGTATTCCAAGGTTCAAGTATTGTTCGGAATCTTCCACCCCCGCATTCGCTTAATCTTCCATCGAAGGCACGATGCACTATCACTGAATAAAAAAAAACTAACATATCAAAAAAAAAAACAATGGCCAGAAATTTATAATTGTTTTTATTCATATCACATGGAACATTGTTCAGAGCAAACCACCTTGCAACAGTGGTGCCCCGGTATGTGGGGACGAAAAACAACCAAAAAACCAAAAATTTTTTCATGACTTTCGAATGAATTATTTACGATCAAGTTTCAATCACATGACCATTACGAAGCTGACGTGACGCACGTGATCATGAATAGCAACATGACGTCACTGTTGCATTGTCGCCGTGAAGAAGACATCTTTTCAACGCCTTTCTAGTTCGCTTCAAATTTATCAAGATGCACAAGATGGACTACCGTTGCCTGCCCATCAGGAGCAGACAGTCAAAGGCACAGGCCTAGCTGTTGACGACCTCTAGCACTGATATAAGCAACGGAAAAGATAAGTCTAGGTGTTTAACTGTTGTTATTGCAAACAGTGCTAACTGAGTCCATGCCCTCTGCCTACATCGGCATGTGTTTTTACCTATGTTTAATGTACTTTTTGTTGTCTTAATGTGTTGTTAATTCGTGGGAGGTAGGGAGGATGAACCGAAATTAGATTCTGTGGCTCTCACGATGCCTGAATTGATTTCGGTCGTTTCTTAGGGCAGTTAAACGATTGCACTTTTGGAAGCCCCATTGAGGTTTGCCATTGGACTATCTGTCCAAATCTGCTGTCGTTTGACGATTTGTGTTAGCTGTACCGTTCCGTAGATAACTGGTGTATTTTATTCGTACTCAGTTAACAATTTTATTCAGTTCTGTATCATATTCGTTAACTATTTCGTCCAGTCTCCTCTTACTATCATTTATTTGATGATTGTTAAATGGTCGTCCGTTATGAGTCCTGTGATGTCATCATTTTTTGCAGTCATTTTTTTTTTTGTGTACTTTGAATATTAAGTTGACCTCGGGTCAGACCTTGACCCTTCATTTGGCTTGTGACACTTCCGCTTGTTTTATTTAGTTCATAAATTCATTTTTAATTGTGAAAATGTCTTGTTTGCGTCTTAACATTGTTTGTACCCTTTAGTTGCATCATTGTTTTGTTTGTCCTCATGATATATATTAAATACTACATTAATAATATGATATTATATGCAATAATACACTTGTAATTTAATTTAATTAATTTTTTCTGATATTTAAGGTTAATATGGGACATTGCATAAGTATGCAGTGATAGTCCAAGAAAGTAGCACTACAATTTATAAGAGATGCCTAGGGCATAATAATATAATATATATATTGACCAAATAAAAATAATCTTATAGTTTACCTTTGAGGTAATAGACCCATTGTATATTATTTAATATACTTTTCTGGTACTAAGAGAGTGACTTAGTACATTGAACAATATAATTACTAGGAATCATACCCAACATTATTGGATATTAAGATTAATTGTGTGAAGTAATTACATAATAGTTAACAGATATCATAACTATTTATGATATAGTATTATTTAGATACAATATTGTTACAAAATATTGTCTATTAGTTGAACTTAGACATTAGAGTTCAGTACTATTGTGATTATTTATATTGAATATTTCTAAGTTGAGTAAGTATAATAATTACTCTGAAGCTACTATTGACTATTTTAATCAGTAATTATCAATAATTACTTACAGATAAAAGTCAAAATGCTTACTATAGACCATTTCGTTAAAATTGGTAGGGAATATGGTTATAAATCTCAAGAACTTCGTCAGTTTGCTGAGGCAGAACTGGAAAAACATGAAAGAAAAGAAGCAGAGAAAAAAGCTGCATTAAAGAAAGAGGAAGAGGAACAAAAGGCTGCATTAAAGAAAGAGGAAGAGGAACAAAAGGCTGCATTAAAGAAAGAGGAAGCAGAACGTGAGATGAAGCAAATTGACAAGGAAAATAGATTGAGAGAGATTGCTCAACGTGAAAGAGAAGAGCAAAGAGCAATCGCCAGACAGGAAGAAGAGAATAAATTGAAACGAGAGGAATTATTTTACAACAAGAAATGGAATTGGCGCGTATTAAATTGGAGACAGCAAGATTACAAGCACTAAGCGCTGATGCAAACCAGAATAATAACGCACAAAATGGATCATCATCCAGCCAAACTAAACATTTCTACAACTTTAAATTACCCACTCTCAACTTAAACGTGGACGACCTTTCATCGTTCCTGTCACGTTTTGAACAGACTTGCAAACAAATCATTTGCCTGAAGAGTCATGGGTACTCAAGTTAAATGAATTCTTGGTTGGAGAACCATTGACGGCTTCTCAAAATGCTGACCCATCAATAGCAAATAACTACGGTGCTATTAAGTCCTTGCTTTTACGAAGGTTTCACCTGGACGAGGAACACTGTAGGTTGAAATTTAAGGGAATTTTACCTGAATCTCCAAAAGATTTTGCAGGATTCATTGCGAACATACGCAATACATTTAATAGATGGGTTGAACTGGCAGACGTCAACAAATCATACGACAAATTAGTTGATTTACTACTACGGGATAAGGTATTATCTTCGGTTAGCCAGCCATTTTTTGCATATCTGCAGGAGCGTAAACCAGGTACTATGGACGAGTTAGAAAAAATTTCTTTAAACTACTGTTCGGCACATCCGAATGCAACCATTTCTAACTCCTCATTAAGAGAACCTCTACCTGTGGCGTCTAATATGGCCTACAATCATAATAACAAACAAAGACATCACAGTGTAGACAGAAGCAGGTTCCAAAGAAATCACAATGTTAACTTTCAGAAGGGACATAATAATGATTTCAACAATAAAAATGAGTTCAACAGAGGTAGATCACGAGATAGAAATTATTCACCTCAAACAAACTACCACAATGGTCAACATAACACTAATTATAATCGATCACATACTCCCAATAATAATAGTAACTGGAATGGTAATAATCATGGCTCGAGACATCGAGATAATAGTTACTATAGAGGACGACGAGATAATTCTAACAATTATACTCGGAATCGATCTCATTCTCGGGGATCATCTCATTACAACCATAATACAGGGGCGGCAGTTACAAATAATACTACCCCTATAGCTCAGGTCCCACTTAACAATAATACAACACAGTCTTCTGCTGCATGTTTTGCTATTAATTATAATGTGGCAAATAGTTGCCAAGATTGTAATACTATTTTTCAGAAGGCCAAGGAAACGGTGCTGAATTGTGGACACCTTCATACAGCAGTTGGTCTTTCAGCGAACGATGGCAAGGGTACCCTGATGTTCAATAGAGGATTAGTCAATGGTACGGTGGTCTCAGTTTTAAAAGACTCTGGATCAACAACCATTGGAGTTCGGCAGTCTTTGGTACATCCTAGCTATGCAACAGGGGACTATGTCCGTTGCATGACCTTCGGGGGTACTATTGAGTACTACCCCACTGCCATAGTACATGTTAATACACCATTTTTTTCAGGTAATGTCAAGGTGTGCATGCTACAGAATCCATCAGCTGATCTTACATTAGGACGCATACAGGGGAGTAAAGATTGTACTCCAGATGAGATCATAGATTGGGAAAAAAAAAATTTGCATTTTTTTAGCAACGCTAACGCTGTTGTTGATATGGCTACACTTCGTGCCAACAACATAAATACATGTGGCACAGCAGTTTCCAACTCCACTCTCAGTACTATCCTGGAAATTGATGAAGATGATAGATCTATTGGACAACATACTAAGGATATAACTGATCCTAATAAAACTGTTGACGTTGTCAACATTGACAAAAACATTATGAGGAAGAATAATAGGTTAAATAATAATGCTGGACTTAAAAGGAAACATAAAGTTAACACAAATAATTATGATGAAAAATTTTTTACTTTGCCCAGTAAGGACAGGTCTACGACATGTAGGAAACTTAATACCTTTGGTGATGATAGGTATCATCCTCAAATTCTTTGACAAAGAATACATATCATCATTGTCCACTATTTCGTGACAATGATACTACATATATTGGGAAAAGTGCGTATTCTCGCACAGTGTTAGTGCGAAATCTGCCGCAGGATACTACATGGCAGGCACTTAGAATTTTTTTTGATTATACAGCAAACGTTAAGTTTGTTCGTCTTCTGCCATCATGCAATGGGCAGAATAGACAGGCGATGGTTACATTTCGTAACAATCGAGACGCTCGTTGGGTAATCGAGCGTGATAATGGTGTTTATTTTCATCACCGTTATCTAAAGTTACAATTAGTACCTGATTCTGCGCCACGCAGATAATGGTGTACGCTCACCCAATTTGTCTTATTTCTTGATGACTCAGCTCTAGTCAGTCATCATTTCTTTTCCTTATTGGTCGTTTATTCTTATACGTCTTAGATATCAAGGGACACAAAAAGATATTTCATATTAACATGCTCAAGCAATTTCATACACGTCCTGAACACTTACAGTCAATTTTTCATGAACTAGATGACAACACAGTATCTACTTGTTATTATTCTAACTTATCTGTCATCCAGGAAGAAGAATCTTCTTTTCCTGAGGTACAGTTACCGTTACCGGTACCAGTAGTTCAACCTACTGAATCTTGGCGGGATGTAACCATCTCTTCAACGGTTACACCGCAACAGCGTCTACAGATTGCTAATCTATTACAATCTTATCCAGATGTATTGACCGACGTCCCGGGTCGCACATCGGCTATCAGTCATGACATTACTCTCAATGATGATACACCTATTCGTGTACATCCCTATTCTGTTCCTTTACATTTCCTTGCTAAAACTACTAAGGAACTTGAACAGATGTTGTCTCTGGGAATCATTGAGACTAGTAATTCGCCATTCTCTTCTCCATTAGTGATTGTCCGGAAGAAGGACAATAACATCAGACTATGTGTTGATTATAGAAAATTAAATGCTAAGACTATAGTTGACAGCGAACCACATCCACTTATCGACGACTTACTGCCACGTCTATCCAACGCAACTATATTTAGTAAGATAGACTTAACTAAAGGTTATTGGCAGATACCACTGACCGAAAAGGCTAAGTACTACACCGCATTTTCCACTCCACAAGGTCTATACCAGTGGAATGTGATGCCTTTTGGGCTTGTTAATGCGCCAGCTACCTTCATTCGCCTGATGCGACAAATTTTATCAGGTAGACCAGACGTTATTACATATATTGACGACATATGCTTGTTTAGTTCGTCGTTTGAGGAACATGTTTCGGGACTTAGATATGTTTTCGACACTCTAAGGAATTATCATCTAACTGCTAAACCTACAAAGGTGCAAATCGCGTGTAATGAGATAACCTTTTTAGGACATATCATTGGATCGGGATATATCCGAATGTTACCTAGTACAGTCTCCAAAATTCTAAACATAGCAGTTCCTCAGACGAAGAAACAGGTCAGGAGTTTGTTAGGACTTGTTCAATATTACAGTAGATTCATACCAAACTTGTCATCCATCACGGCTGTATTGTCTTCATTGTTAAAAAAAGACATGCCGGTGAAGGTGACATGGACTGGTACATGCAATGAAACTTTCAACAAAATTATAAATTTGTTCTCGCATGAACCAATTTTAAGACTTCCCGATGCTTCCAAAAGATTTTTCTTACGAACAGATGCTAGTAACTATGGCATTGGTGCATGCCTGCTCCAGAACCATGATGGCATTCTACATCCTACCTTATATATATCAAGAAAGCTAAAGCCGGCAGAAACAAATTATTCCACAGTGGACAAGGAACTTTTATCTGTGATATGGGCAATAACTAAACTCGAAAAGTTTTTGCTTGGTGCTCCCTTCACCATACAGACGGACCAACGTGCTGTAGCATCTTTGCGTCGATCTAATCATAAGAGCCAAAAACTCGCCAGATATGCAATCATCCAACAGCCATTTGAATTCTCCATTGAACATATTCCTGGCACTGAAAACATTGTGGCGGATGCGTTATCACGTAATCCTATTGACGACGAATAATCAACATTAACATTCCTAAAACATATCAACTATAAAGGAACTAACCTTGCCTTCAATTTAAACTTTATAAACACTATATGCATCACAGAATTGAACTAAAAGACAATCAAGGTATACATATTGTCATTGAAACTTCGTCTAACGTCCATACACGATATATGAATATTCGTTGAACAATCATGGAACAATATCTGACGACAAGTCGAACTTATTATCCTATGTGCACTTAATTCTTGGATGCTGGGATAAATGACATTTCTTTCCAACGTAAACGTTTGAACATTTTTTGCCTAAAAGAATTCATCAGGATCAAGACTACGGATGGATCATCATATCCTATACTAATTAATTAGTTAACTTAACTTCTTAATTGAATTATTATCAATAAAATGAAATGTGAGAAAAAAAAATGAAATGAAAGAACAAAAAAAGAGAACGAAATATAAAAAGAAGAAATTATGAAAAGAGAAAATAAATCTCACACAAGTATTAGATTAATATTTTTTTTTAATGTACCTATACATTATTTAGTTAGTTAAATTAGATAGTTATTATTCACTAACACTTAACACACACAATTAAGTTAAACTTATATTCGAATTTCTTTCTATTTCTTCTCACTTATTTTGTTTTTTCTTCTCTCATAACATTCGCGTTACATTAGAATCTTAATAATTTATCTCTTAATTTAATTAATTAATTTAATTTTAATTAGTCAAATTAATTCCTATATGACATACTAATACGACAGACCTTACTTTAATTTAATTCTATCATTCACTGTTAACATTGGACATTTTATTTAGTTGATATAATAATATGTATAATATTGATATATAATGTGATTAATGTTAGATGACTATGACAAATAGTTAGTTGACATGACCGCAACACGGTTCTACTCAGAACATCGTCGGCCATATGTCACAATTGTGTTAAATTTTTTTGAAAAATTGTTAAGTCGGATAGATCTTGAAAAAAAATCTATCGATTTTTTTTTTCCCCGGTGTACAGGGAATTGTTACGGTATATGATATTAACGCCGTCTGCTAAAGGTTATCAGACGTGCAATTGTAAAGGTTAAGGCATTTAATATATATTGCGATAGATGTTTCAATTATTGAACGCTCCATACACGATCGATTATGACGTGTATAGCGTTGTTTGGGTCACAGTCGGTAACTAAGAAACGCTAACCTTTGTTACTTGACCGCCAAGCTGAATAGCTGCGTTTTTCTAACCTTCCAATTCAATGGCATGATATAGCCATTTATATATGCATTTTTTGATGGACCAGGGTCAGTCCTAGAACTCTATATGAGAGGAAAATTTATGGAGGTTAGTATTTAACTAGAATTCTCAGAAGGAGAAGAATAATCGTCAAATTCATATGAAATATTCAGACTCGCAGTCTCACTGTCGGCAGGTAGCCATGTCTAGCTGCGCGTGCATATAGCTGTGATGTTCTGACGACAATACTGCATTGTATCCTTAAACGGACATTGACACGTAAACCAGCAGTCTACGTTATTGATTAATTTATGCATGACTTATATGGACTTATGTTCTACTCCTATTTGAAATGATCATCCTGTGTGTACAACTGTGAATTAAATGTATGGACTCAATGAAATGACTTATCAAATCAATCGTATTCCAAGGTTCAAGTATTGTTCGGAATCTTTCACCCCCGCATTCGCTTAATCTTCCATCGAAGGCACGATGCACTATCACTGAATAAAAAAAACTAACATATCAAAGAAAAAAACAATGGCCAGAAATTTATAATTGTTTTATTCATATCACATGGAACATTGTTCAGAGCAAACCACCTTGCAACAATAATCCTGTTTAATACTTTTCCTGGCACTGATAGTAACATTATTCCTCTATAATTTGTGCACTCTTGTAAATTTCCCTTCTTAGGCAATTTAACCAGATATCCTTCCTTCCATTCTGCTGGTATCTCTTCCTTTTCCCAGACTTTACCAAGTAATTTATATAACATCTCTGTAGCCGTGTCGATATCTGCTTTGATGGCCTCTGCTGGAATGCCATCAGGTCCAGACGCTTTTCCCTCTCTTAGAAGCTTTATGGCTTTCTTTATTTCTTCCTTCGTTGGTCTTTCACCGTTAATTTGTAGCTCTTCTTCTGCTGGCTGGATGTCCGGCGGGTTTTGTGGAGCTGGTCTATTGAGAAGGTCCCCAAAATATTCTGTCCACCTCTTCATTTGCTCTTGTATATTGCTGAGCAGTTTCCCATTCTTGTCTTTTATGAGGCAACTTGTTTGCTTGTATTTCCCTGTTAGCTTCTTTGTGCTGCTATACAGTTCTCTCATATTTCCTTTGGCTGCAGCCTCTTCTGCCTCTCTTGCCAACTCCTCAATATACTTCCTCTTGTCTCTTTTGATACTTCTTTTTACTTCTTTGTTTGCTTCTGTGTACACTTCTTGAGCCTTGGCTTTGGAGCTTCTAGTTTTGCTTGTGATTAACTCTGCTTTCTTGTTTTTTCTGTCTTTTATCTTATTGATGGTTTCTGTTGTTATCCATGCTTTTTGTTGTCTTTCCCTTTTCCCCACTATTTCTTCACATGTCTCCTTCCATACTGTTTTGACCTGCTGCCAATAGTCTTCTGTATTCTCTACATCTTCCAGCTGTTGGAGCACTTGGAATTTGTTGGATACTGTGACCGCAAATTTGTCTCTTGTTTCTTGATTTCTTAGCTGTCCTACATTAAACTGTTGTCTATAATTTTGCATTGTTGCATATCTCTTGAGTTTCATTTTTACTTTGGCTATCAGAAGATGGTGATCTGATGCCACATCTGCTCCTCTATATACCTTTACATCCTGCAATGATGATCTAAACTTCTTGTTTATGCATATATGATCAATCTGATTTTCTGTTCTATGGTCTGGTGATATCCATGTTGCCTTGTGTATTCTCTTATGTGGAAACATGCTTCCTCCTATAGCCAGTTGATATGAAGCACAGAAGTTTGCGAATAGCTCTCCATTTTCATTCATTACTCCTAGCCCATGTTTTCCCATGACTTCTTCGAATCCAGTGTTGACTGTACCTATCTTTGCATTCATGTCACCCATCAAAATTGTGATGTCTCTTCTTTTTACTTTATCCATAATTTTCTGTAGTTTAGTATAAAATGCTTCTTTCACAGACTCTTCTTTGTCATTAGTTGGTGCATAACATTGGATGACATTTACATGAATTTTCTTTTTAGCTGTTTTGAAAGAAGCTGTTATTATTCTGGGTCCAGCAGCTTCCCATTCAATTAGTGCTTTCTGTGCTTCTTTAGATAACATAAGAGCTACCCCTTCACTGTGGTGTGAACTTTCGTCTTCATGTCCTGAGGACAGCACCAATTTACCCGTGATGAGTTTCTTCCTGTCTACCCCCTTCCACTTTGTTTCACACATTCCCAGAACCTCGATTTTGTATTCCCTCATTTCTGCTGCTACTTGCGCCACTTTCCCTTGTTTGTTTAATGTCCGAACATTCCAGGTGCCAAATCTGGAAGTTCTCCTAGAAGAAAGAAGGTTAGTCAGCAACACAGACTCCTTTCGGCTTTCTCTGTGTTGCATCATACGCCTCCCCACGAGAGGACCTTCCCCTGTCTTGGATGGCTGTGTTTTATTTTCTTTATTTGACTTGTCCATATTTGTTGAAGTTTTTTGTGGTTTAAATTTTTTTACAGGATGGTGTAACCGGCCCCATGCCCAACCCTCCTTAGTCGCTTTTTACGACATGCTTGGTAGGGGACAGTGTTACTATTCTTTGCTCCCCTTTCGGGCCCCGGTAACACACGGGTGCATTCTTTAATAGGCGACCATTAATTGTCCTCAGTATTTCTCCCTAATCCAATGCGGCCCCACTATGGGTGCTCTTGAAGCTAGTCTGTCAGCTCTATCATTGTCACATACCCCTGCATGACCAGGACAGTAGATCCACTTCAGTTTCTGAAGATTCAAGGCTTCTATGGAGGTTTTCCATTCATGCCGTACCCATCCATTTTGGACATTCTGAAGCATGGACTGAGAGTCTGACACAATAACTGCCCTAGTAAATGATGTTTCAGTCAGCAGTAGCTGCATCTACCGCCATTCTCATGCTAGAGGTTATCACATTAGCCCCACTATGTTCAGCGACGATTCTGCCCTTTACTCTAGCAGAGAAGCCCCATCCTGATTTCTCCCCATGGATTGCAGACCCATCAGTGTACAAAATGGTATCATCTTCATAAACAATACAATCAACAACAAATCAAAGTTCTTACTTTGGTTAGAACATATGGGCCAGTAATTTATATCACTGCTGCTGTAATCATCTAATTTTGCTCTATCTTCAGCTTCACTTAAGTCTTTTTGTTCTACTTCCAACTTCCCTTATGACTTCTAGTGAATAAAATGGAGATACTGACTAGGTTTTAATTCAACTAGCAGTGTGTCAAACATGTCCTAAAGTTCCACCATCAGTTCTACTTTTACTTACCAAATCAGGAGATACTTCATTTTATGCTTGCTGATGATTCACAAAGAAAACATTCTCAACTGGTTCATCAACTTTAATCATAAAAATCCATTACTCTCAGAAACCCATTGATGATTTAAATTTGAATCATGCAGCGACAATCCTCAAATACATTATTATCAATACATCATCCTTTTATCCTTCAGTTCCCCAAGGAGCACAAGCACCATCAACATATTAATGCCAAATCTTCCTGTCATGTGCCGTCTGCTCACGATCTTTCCATGTCTTCTTTATCCCCATCATTTTGGTGACCAGTTCTCTTCTCCACATGTTTTTTCTGTCTCCCTCTGCCTCTCTTACCCTGGGAATTAAAGTTCAAAAATTGCCTACTACCGACAGATTTCCTCAATGTGTGTCCTATCTGATGCCATTGTGTCTTGTTTTCATCTCTTGTTCTGCTGGCACCTACCTAGTTCTTCATTTAGCATACAAACATTTCAGATACCAAATATGGCGATTTTCCTATTAAAAAAAAAAAAAGATGAGCCAGCCGTCCAGATTCCATTTGACTTTCTATGTGCTGTATCATTAGCCTCCAAAATAGAGGACCTTCTTCTGCCATGGATGGCTGAGCACATTCTTGCTCAAGTTTTTGTGCCTTCAAGTTTCTGCAAGATGTGATACAGAATAAATGTACACAATGCAGGATAAATCACAATTTACACTAATCTTACTACTTACTTAGTTGTTCCTTCTATCTAACCTATGAGGTAATCTACCCTATGCAGTACAGATTTGCCCAGAGAGAAAACCATACTATCCTATCAGCTGTCTTCCTCCTGGACTGGTTCCAATCTAGTCCTCGGTCCTTCGGAGATTGTCTAATGTTGTCCTCCCAGCGAACTCTGGGTTATCTTGGAGGTCTGAATCCCTGCCTCTTGGTTTAACATATTTGTCATGGTAGCCGATCTTCACCCATTCTGCAGACATGGCCAAACCATCGTAATTGAGACTGTTTCACTTGGGTCTGCAGTGGGTGGGTTTTGAGAACATGATATACCGTCTGGTTGTGGACCATATCTCTTCTTGTAACTTCACCCACCTTCCACAGATACCTCATTTCTGAGGTTTGGAGCTGGCTTTTGTGAGTTGTGGTCATTGCCCATTACTCGCATCCAAAAGTCAAGACTGGAACCTAAGTGGAGCGGTATACATCTATTTTCGTCTTTTTGTTAATTTCTCTTTTGCTGAGTAATCCTCGAGTTATGGCCTGAAAAAGTCTCCCAGCTGCTGCTCTTCAGGTAGCGAACTCTTCTTTGATGCCTCCCTTCCAGTCAATGACAGCTCCAAGGTATTTAAAGTGGAGGACGTTCTGCATTGGAAGTCTGAGTACAATTTAAACTACTTAAGTTAGCTGACCTGTCAATACTTGCTCAAGTTTTTGTGCTTGACAGAACCTGCCTAAAGAAAATTCTTTTGACTTTTGTGGCCAAATACCATCACCAACCAAGAACTGCTAACTCTGAGCCATCAAGATATGCACACCATCACAGCGTAAAGACACAGGAACTGGGTTGGCCACATCCTCAGACGAGACCCTGACATCTATCAACAGAACAGCCATGCTATGGACCCTAGAAGGAAGGTGAAAGAGAGGCCAACCAAAATAACTTGGTGGAGAACTGTGGAAGCACATATGCAAAACAGGAACCCGAGCTGGGGCATTACACGAAGGATAGCTGCTGACCGAGCAAAGTGGACAAATTTTGTTGCTGCTCTACAAGGCATGATGGTCACTAACTGCCTCGTCAATCAGCAGCCAAGTATCTACAAGATGGGGTACACAATGCAGGATAAATCTGAACCAGCGTTAAGCTACAAATATGAACATCCTTACCTGTAACTATTTGCTCCTCCGGCCTCTTCTTGTCATTCTTCTTGAAAACAAAATCTCCTAAAGCTCTTGATAAAGCAAGGTTACCTGAAGAAAAACAAAAAAAAACAAAATAATTTATTTTTTTAATAAATTTTCATCATGGAAAAAGCATTTGATAAAGCGAGGTTCCCTGGAAAAAAAAGGCACTTATGAATGTCAGTGTTTTTTTTTTTTAAGCAGTGTAAATTCTTGTCAAAGAACTTGATTATTAAGGTTCCCTTAAAAAAAAAAAAATTGTTTCTCCTTGTAAATTCTCATAAAAGGAAAAGTTCTAGATATAGCAAGCTTTCCTAAACACAGTCAGTTTTATTTTTGCATTGTAAATACATTTACTTGACATAACAATAAGAGACCAAAACTGGAAAATACAAACACATTTACATACTTAGGAAACACAGTGCCACCAGATTGTAGAACAAGCAAACACATCAATAACCAATTGAATAAATAAAGAATACGTTTTGCCAATCTGAACAACATCTGGAAATCTTCCCATACAGCATAAACACTAAATTAAAACTATACGAGAGTTGTGTACATTCTGTACTTTTGTACGGTGCAGGATGCTGGAGAGTAACAGAAAAATAAAAGTCCAAACTGTCCTCTTTTGACACAACCTGCCTGAAGAAAATTCTTTGACTTTTGTGGCCAAATACCAGCACCAACCAAGAACTGCTAACTCTGAGCCATCAAGGTATGCACACCATCACAGCGTGTAGACACAGGAACTGGGTTGGCCACATCCTCAGACGAGACCCTGACATCTATCAACAGAACAGCCATGCTATGGACCCTAGAAGGAAGGTGAAAGAGAGGCCAACCAAAACAACTTGGTGGAGAACTGTGGAAGCAGATATGCAAAACAGGAACCAGAGCTGGGGCATCACACTAAGGATAGCTGCTGACCGAGCAAAGTGGACACATTTTGTTGCTGCTCTACAAGGCATGACGGTCACTAACTGCCTCGTCAATCAGCAGCCAAGTACCATTGAAGAAATTCTTGTCACAGGAAAAAGTCTTAATAAAGCAAGATTTTTTTGACAAATAAATCCAATTTTCTTTTATTGCCTTGTAAATTTTTGTTATAGGAATGGAAAAAAAAGTGATCAGGATAACAGCAATCCAGGCATAAAATATGGTAAAAACCTGGCCAAAAGGGCAAGGTGTAGTCTAGCAAATTACAAGAAAAATGATTTTGTGATTTACACACTGGTTCTTTTGTTTATGATTCAATGAAGCTGCTCCTTGTATAAAAACTGAAAAGTAAAGGAAATTTAAAAGTTTAAAATTACACTTAGCAAAGTTAACGTTTTGAAAATGTCAACCTCTGAAACAAAATGTCTCAGAAGAGTTGTAAAACAGACATGAAAAGATAAAAGAACATGTCATAAATTGCAACCAGAGAATTTAAAACAAAAGAAAGAAACAAAAAAACACCATCTGAAATCCAAAAGAATCCTTCAGGAAAAGCTTATGGCATGACCTCATGAAGACCAAACAATGCAAGTCAGTTCACCAACAAATTACAGCGTGCAAATATGTGCAGATACCACTATATGGCATTCGAGACCCCACAGTGACTACACAGTATAACAAGAGATATGCCTTATGCATGAACCAAAGATACGCCTTATACATGAACCTAATATATGCCTTATAAATTAACCACAGATATGCTTTAGACATGAACCAAAGATACACCTTAGACATGAACCAAAGATATGACTTAGAGATGAACCAAAGATACACCGCAGACATGAACCAATGATACACCACAGACATGAACCAAAGATATGCCTTAGTCATGACCAAAGAAACACCTTAGACATGACCAAAGATATGCCTTAGACATGAAACAAAGATACACCTTAGACATGAAACAAAGATGTGCTTTAGACATGAACCAAAGATACATCACAGACATGAACCAAAGATACACCTTAGACATGAAACAAAGATGTGCTTTAGACATAAACCAAAGATACATCACAGACATGAACCAAAGATACACCTTACACATGAAACAAAGATGTGCTTTAGACATGAACCAAAGATACATCACAGACATGAACCAATGATACACCTTAGACATGAACACCAGGACAGCTATAGCTTATGACACGTGTCCTAGAAGAGTTGGCTACACCAAGAGCAGCAGCTGGGAGACCATAAATCAAGGATTTCTCAGCAAAAGAGAAATTGGCAAGATGAAGATGGCTGTATACCGCTCCATCTTTGTCCCAGTCATAACTTATAGACAATGACTACAATCCACAAAAGCCAGCCCCAAACCTCAGAAATGAGGTATCTGAGGAAGGTGGCTGAAGTAACAAGAAGAGGACATGGTCCATAACCAAATATGTCATAGCCTCAAAACCCAGCCCCTGCAGACCAGAGTGGAACAGTCCCAATTACGATGGTTTGGCCATGTCTGCAGAATGGGAGAAGATCGGTTACCATGACAAATATGGGAAACCAAGAGCCAGAGATCCAGATCTCTAGGACGACCCAGAGTTCACTGGGAGGACAACATTAGAGAACCAGGTCAAAAGGGAGACAGCCGGTAGGATAGTATAGCCCTCTCTTTGGCAAACCTCTAAAGTCCAGGGTAGAAAAAGAACGACTATGTAAGTCCTGGAAGGTGTAAAGGTGGTAGATGATATTTAAAAGAAAAAAGATACACATTTAGCCAGAGAAAGATAGAGATGTATCTAAAAAATGACATAAAACTGACCATTTACTCTATTAAACTCTACCCATCCTCCAGCAGCTATGATTCTCCTTGTCTCACTCTCATTACTAGGCTTGTGGTCAAAAGACAACTGCTCCACTTCTCCCTGAACACTGGCCACAGCCCTGGAATCTCCCACATTACCCTGAAATGTGCAAATGTACAAAACTCCAAATCAGAATCGGCCAATAAGACTATTTAGGCTCCTCCGAACAAGTTCCAATGTGCAAAGGAAATTTATTTCCCACACCAGAAAAAAAAAGTAGTGCACATTTTTTGGACATGCAATGGGTCGACACAGATAACAGCAAACAGGAGGCTGCCATGTTGGTCGAATATCAAACAATACATTGTGTTTTGCTTTGAGATGCAATTTCTTCTTTGGTTTTTGTGTTTAATTTGGCTTCAATGTTTGTTGGACATTATTATTTTTGACAAAGCTGAAAACAGGGCTGGTGTCAGGTTTAAGGCTAGCTGTTTGACAAAGCTCGCTGTAGCATGAATATTTATAGCTGCTTGGACAACATGATGGACTCTGTCTACTATTCCCTTCTTCTGCAAAAGCAATGAAGGGAAGACATTTGAAATACATTCTGGCTACTGGCAAAAGTTAATGCAAAAAACAAAAGAGATACATTTGAGGACCTTCTTAGTCTTGGACATCTTGAGTTGAATTACCCAAGCTGCTTGCTTCTGATGCCTTGTCTATGTTGAAGTATTTTTGGTTTTACAAGATGCTAAGCTAGCCCCATACCCAACTTGGCTTCCCTCCTCCCCCTTCCCAGTTGCCTTCTTTGGCATGCATGAATGAATAACTGAACTTTATTTTAAAAGGATTGAGAACTGGGTATGCAGGCTTGTCTAACATCATGCTCTTTGCCTCAAAATCATTCTGTGCCTTGATGCTCACTCTAGATGGCAAACTGTAAACAATCATAAAAATAATAATAGCCACTTCAGTCATAACTGACTATGAGGTGACAGCCCTCAGCTGCTTGTTTTCCTGGTGTTCCTTTTGATGTTGTCTCCTCTCTTCTGCTTGCTGTGAGAGCTTCTTTTCGCCAAATCTGATGTGGTGCCGTAGATAGCATCGCCACTTGGTGTGATAGGCAGCTTAACATTTTCAACGCTGGAGGCAGCAATTGCCGCCTGCAGATTCCTATGTTCTCCCAGCTATACATGCCACACGCTATGGTTTACCCATAATCTGTATGGGGTGTTTGCGTTTTCAGATGTGTACGGCCCGTACAAACGTCTGTACGGGTTTTTTCGCCTAATTATTAAACATACATATAAATCGATCGTCTTGTGCCACTACCGTAGCCGTAATCTGCGTCATTTTCAATGTTATTTGCAAGAGAGTTAGCTTCCGTTTCCGATCTTTATTTAGTAATGGGAGTATCCGTGTTTATTTTCTGTGAATTTTTAAAATCGCAATCAATCGGCATCGAACACGCGGCCATTTTCGCTCTAATTTTAATGGATTCTGACTCCGATGCGATGACAAGGAGATCTTTGTCTTTATTAGCACTAATATCGGTTCTCAGAATATGGGTGATGGCAGAGATGGAAATGAAAGTAGAATGTCATTGCTAGTATGTATAATTTTAGGGGTTAGGATTAGGTTTATCGGAAAGGTTTAGGATTACGGCCGAATGTCACTGCTGACGAGGGCATTTGTTGCTTTGCTACTGATGATGGGTGTAACGAAAAGATCGTCATTTGATTTGTATTGGTCAAATGACTTTCATTGAGATGCAAAGGAAAAGGACTTTTCGTTTGTTGGTTTTTTTTTTAAATTTAAAAAAAAAATTTTAAATTAAAAAAAAAATTTGTTTTAATTTTTTAATCATTTTTTTTCATCTTTCCATACCTCTCTTCCTATCACATCTAACATGTACACAAACAAATTTTATATCATCAGATTCATCATTCATTTATTTCTATACAGTCCAAAAATTAGAGCAATTGACCAAAAAACTATAGAATTTACAAGTCATCCACTATAAAAAAAGGGGGTGTTGTGAAAAAGAATGCAGCTGCAGGGCACATTTTTGGGAAAACAATGCAGCGTGCTAAAGGATAAGGTCCTATCGAACACAGGATTTCCTGGTCTGTTAGTGATAATTAAGCACAGAAATAGACTAAATGATGACACGATCACATCATTTTTACAGGGCAAAATAAACTCAGACAAATAATCTTTGAGTTTTAAAATAAATGAAGACCTGTTTTAAAAGGCAAAGTCCTCATGCCTCTATGATGCAGCTGTAATTGAGATTTTTTTTTTACACGAATTAACTCTTTTGATACGTTTTTTCTGTCTTTTTTTTTTTTTTATTTGTACAGGTTTTGCTGGTCTTTGTACAGGGTTTTTGAATTTTTTGTACAGGTTTTTCATCTCCGAGGTGTGGCATGTATGCCCAGCTGCAGGCGGTTTATGTCGACATTCGGATATCGTCGGCTAACCTGGCTTAGAATCTGTGTGCACGTGATCTTAACCCTGGATGTTAAAATTGAATCTTATGTGAAAGAGATTTCACTTCCTTTTCCGATTTTTATTTAGTGATGGGTGTATCCGCGTTTATTTTCTGTGAATGTTTTTAATCGAAATGAATCGGCACCGAACACGCGGCCATTTTCGCTCTAATTCTAATGGATTCTGACTCAGATGCGATGGCGAGGAGATTGTTGTCTTTATTAGCGCTGATATCGGTTCTCAGAAAATGGGGGATGGCAGAGATGGAAATGAAAGTAGAATGTCATTGCTGGTATGTCTAATGTTAGGGGTTAGGATTAGGTTTATGGGAAAGGTTTAGGGTTACGGCCGAAAGTCACTGCTGACGAGGGCGTTTGTTGCTTTGCAACTGATGATGGTTGTAACGAAAAGATCATCATTTAATTTGTATTGGTCAAATGACTTTCAATGAGATGCAAGGGATAAGGACTATTCGTTTGTTGGTTATTTTTTTAAATTTAAAAAAAAAATTTTTAATTTACAAAAATATTTTTTAAAAATGTTTTTATCATCTTTCCATTCCTCTCTTCCTATCTCATCTAACATGTACACAAACAAAATTTACATCACCAGATTCATCATTCATTTATTTCTATACAGTCCAAAAATTAGAGCAATTGACCAAAAAACAAAAAAACTATAGAATTTACAAGTCATCCACTATAAAATAGGGGGTGTTGTGAAAAAGAATGCAGCTGCAGGGCACATTTTCGGGAAAAGAATGCAGCGTGCTAAAGGTTAATACTCTCAGGTTGCTGAATTTATGACCAGTGCACTCATGTCTAACTTGCACACATCTTTGAACCTCACCAATTGAAAACAATTAATTTGTATATTTTTGCATGCACTGTAATGATAGAAGAGATAAACACATTTTGAAAAACTTCTGTCTTAAACACTTCTATAGCAGAATAACAATATCTACACACTTCTATAGCAGAATAACATATCAGAACACTGCAAGGAATAAAAATTTAAAAAAAATAAAAAAACGAATACAAATAAAAAAAGTCAAATACGAGGGACGGTCAAAAAGTAATGCCTCGTAATTTTTAATTTCATTCAATAGGCAAGAAAACAGATTAAATTCACATTGAAATGTAGCCCCAAGTCTGAACTTCAAAAATTTATTTCTCAATGTAGTCTCTGTTATTTGTTACAGTTTTTGTCCATCTTCTCACAAGGGCATGTATCCCCGCACGGTAAAAATTTGTGTCCTTTTTCCTAAACCACTGGCGTACGGCGCGTTTAAGGGTCTCGGTGTCCTCAAAGTGATGTCCGCGAAGATCTTCTTTCAGTGGTCCAAACAGATGGAAGTCAGAAGGTGCAAGATCGGGACTGTAAGGGGGATGTGGTAATAATGTCCAGCCAAATTCTGCAATCGCATCAATGGTGCGTTTAGCGGTGTATGGCGTGGCATTATCGTGCAACAGTAATGCAGTTCTCTGATCTTTTAATGGGTAAAATCGCTGAAGACGACCTCTAAGCTTCTTCATAGTTTCAATGTAACGGTCTGCATTCACCGTGTTTCCCTGTTCCAAGAAGTCGAGAAGAATCACACCCCTCTCATCCCAAAACACATAGGCCATAACTTTCCCTACAGATGGTGAACTTTTGAACTTCTTTCTTGTCGGCGATGTTGTGTGATGCCATTCCATTGACTGCCTCTTGGATTCTGGTTAAAAAAAATGAACCCGTCTCATCACCTGTCACAATATTCGATAAAAACTCTTCTCCTTCAGTTTCGTAACGGTGCAGGAGGTTGATGGCTATGGTGTTCCTTGTTTCTTTATGTCTGTCTGTTTTCATTCTGGGTACCCACCGTGCACAAACTTTTGAATAACCCAGGTCTTTAATGATGTTCTGGACACTGCCTTTACTAATGGACAACATGGAAGAAAGTTCATCCAGTGTTACCCGACGGTCACCACAAATGATGCCATCAACTCGATGAATGTTGTGTGGAGTCACTGCGGTAGACGGACGGCCAGTCCGCTTTGCGTCAGCCATTGAAAATTGACCTACTTCAGCTTCATCACAACGATGTACCAAACGTCGGACAGTCCTAACATCCACTGTTGAATCTCCATAAACATTTTTCAAACGTTCGTGGATGCAAATTAGGGTCTCGCCTTCAGCATTGAGGAATTCTATGACATAACGTTGTTTTAACCGAACGTCTTGGGCAGCCATTTTTGAACTGTTACAGTGGTGCCACCTGTTACTGAAACAGGTTGGTAATGCTATACAGTGCAGAAGAGTGTTTGAGGAATCCTGCTAAATTTACAAATTGCACACCAATGCAGTATTTACATACACTAAAAATAGGAGGCATTACTTTTTGACCTTCCCTCGTATATCAGCATATACATATTAACTTTTTAAGCATATAACAAAGTACTGTAACATACTTTGAATTGTCCCACGTAGTTGTCAGGGGTCTCAACAAATAGAAAGAATAAGCCCAATGAACTCTCTCAGGCACGTCGTATAGGCAGATAATATGAGGTTGTGCATGGTGCTGGCTAGCAACTTCAAGTATGTACAGCAAATTACCACAGAAACCACAACTCAAGAACATGTGAATGCTCGATGCAGGCTTCCTGCAAGGGGGACCAACTACAGTGGTGGTCCCATGCTTCGTAAGAAGTGCAAAGGAAAATGATGATGATGACATTATGAAGTAGTACAGATACTGTTACATTCTCACATATAAAATATTGTTTAATAATACTACTACATAAAGAGCAGTAGTTGCTAATGAAGCTCTCTTTAACTATGCTGCACCAGTGACCAAAGTTAGAGAACTGATGATGAATAAAGTGGTAACTTACACAATACATTTTTCCATTCTTTATCAACACAATAACAGCCGTCGTACCAGCAAGCTCATCTTTCATTGTTTCATCTGTCAACAAGACATAAAAACAAATTCTGTTCACCGAGAAACAAGTCACTGTGGTGGGTTTCGATCAAAGAGAAATAGCTTTGTTATACAGATGTGACAGTTTGTTAGAGTTATCTAGCGCTTTATTCATACCAAGAATGGAGAGGAGTGATAAGATAATTAGAATCTCAAGATAAGGCAATTTCTGCCCCTGAGTTTCCTTAACTCCCCTAAGGCAGTCTATCCTATGGGGTAACCTTTATGTGACCCCCGCGTTTAGATTTCTGAGAAGTGGTAAAATGTGTGATATTCACAAGAACAGTGAATACTTACTGAAAGAGTGAGTTCTGGAAGTTGTAGAGAGATCTCAAATATAACCTTGGCTCAGGAGATGATTAAAGAAAAGTACAACCTGAAGGAGTGGACTCACTTATTCACTGATGGATCCGAAGAGGGGGCAGAAAAGAATGATGAAGGAGGCATTTTTATAAGATTCATAAACAGGAAGATAATCTGTAAGGCCTTCCCAGCCAGAAAGATCTCCTCCAATTTCATAGTAGAAGCTATGGCCCTACAACAAGCTTTAAAAATCCTCACCAGATCAGAACAGTAGCCACCAGCTAAGATAGTAATCTTCACTGACTGTGGATCATTACTGAAATCAATAGAGAACACCAGAAATGAAAATATGATGCATGAGATCAGATCTGAGCTTCACATTATCCAAAGGTCATCAACCATTGCCTTTCACTGGTTACCTGCCCACTGTGGAATCACTGGAAATGAGAGAGCTCATGCTCTATCTAGAAGTGGCAGTAAAATGGAACAGTCCAGCCACCCACTGCCCTATCAAGAAGCTAAAACCATCATCCACAACAAATACAAAAATCAGTGGAAGGTGATATATACAGCAGAGATGACCCAATCCACCAACTCAACAGACACCAACAGAACATCATATTCCGTCTAAGAACTGGCCACTGCAGATTACTTGGCCGTCTCTATCGCCTCAGGATATCTCACACAAAATGAATGTCCATGTGGAACTGGAATCAAGACCTGCGCACACATTCTCCAAATCTGCCCAACCCATGATGACCCACGACGTCTGACCTGGCCAAGGGGTGCTGAGCTCAAGGAGAAGCTATGAGGCTGCCGCGTTAACATGGAAAAGACTGTGGACTTTGTCCTGGTGACAGGCCTGCAGATTTAGCATATGACTACAAACTGAGGCATATTGGGAATATGGTAATAGGCCCATTTTTTCTTGACCATAGGCACACTAAGGGTGAAATCACGCCGGCCATCTCAACTGTGGATCGAACCACGGACCACTGAGCTAGGAAGCCAGTGCACTAACCACAGTGCTTCTGCGGCCCCCTCAGTAACTAGGTTTCATATGAATATGATCTGTTCAACAAATTAAAAATTGGGCAGAAAGATATGTGCCTATGTGGGATAGACAGACACTAGAACATGTACTCCAAAAACTGTCAGCTCCACATGTACACCAAAACTGCCAGCTCCACATGTACACCAACACTGTCAGCTCCACATGTACACCAAAACTGTCAGCTCCACATGCACACCAAAACTGTCAGCTCCACATGTACACCAAAACTGTCAGCTCCACATGTACACCAAAACTGTCAGCTCCACATGTACACCAAAACTGTCAGCTCCACATGTACACCAAAACTGTCAGCTCCACGTGCACACCAAAACTGTCAGCTCCACATGTACACCAAAACTGTCAGCTCCACGTGTACACCAAAACTGTCAGCTCCACATGTACACCAAAACTGTCAGCTCCACATGTACACCAAAACTGTCAGCTCCACATGCACACCAAAACTGTCAGCTCCACATGCACACCAAAACTGTCAGCTCCACATGTACACCAAAACTGTCAGCTCCATGAGAGGAGTAGGTTGGCAGCATAACCTTCTCTAACCCAGTTGAGGGAGAAACTGTATGGTGATGAGAGAAACTGTATGGTGATGAGAGAAACTGTATGGTGATGAGAGAAACTGTATGGTGATGAGAGAAGCCTGAGACTTCCAGCTTTATAAGACAGATAGATGTGATTATTTGAGAGTGAACAACGAAGACAAAGAATCTGAAGCCTAAACCAATTTTTAACAGGAACTATCACAGTTATATTTAACTACAAGTTCTATCTTTATGAGCAGACGTTTCAAAAATTTAGCTGAACTTTTTTTTTTTAAACCAGATTTTTAAAAAAGTACCTTTCTGCATTTCTTCATCCAATGCCAGGAAGCCTTGTCTGATTGCGTCTGCTATATTCCCTCTGGCTGGGAGCAGGAAAATAAAGATTTTAGTGAAATGGTGCATTGAAATCAAGAGAGAAAAATGATTCTGATTTTCTATGACAGTAACAGGGAGAAAGTTTGACTCAAGTATAAATATGTTCCGTAGAAAACAATTTATATTATTATTATGACAGAAATTTGTTGCAGTGCAAATGAAATTTTTATTGATGTTCTATTATATCTACCATTCATTTTCAGATCAACTGCCATAATCACAATGAAGGTCAGCTGCATTGGATTTGCAATGTCTTCCTTCTCTTTTTTTTTTTTTTTGATGGTACAACTCTGATAAGACTCATGTCCATCGTTGAATGCTATCTTCCTAGTTATACAACTGTCTTCTTCTGTCTCCTTAGCACTATCCTTTTGGAGCATGGAGCCAACACTCTAGTTGTTCTTAGATAGCCTGCAAAAGTGATGAATGCAGTCAGCAACCCATAGATTGACTACTTGCATCAGCGAACCAGAGCTGACCAAGACCCTACTCCACCTCCAAGTGCTGGTCCTGGAAACAGGCTGCATCACTGCAGTCTGGCTGAGAGAGTAGGGATCGAAGTGGGAAGGCAAACCTGGTCCCAAAACATGCTGTGCTGAAGTCGGATGTGTCTGCTGAAAGGCGCAAATATCGCAGCTTCGCTGTAAACGGACACAATGCAACCAACATCCTTGTCAGGGCTAATGAGGAAGGAAGAAGAAGATAGCCTGCACTAACTCATGTGATCCTTACAGAGCATGGAATCAACACCGCAGCATTGTCTCCAGGAAGTCTTCAATAAACATATGCATGCTCTTACAGCGCTGGTTTCTATGGCAACAGTTTTGCATGATGGGGTTGCCAGCCCATATATATATAACGTTTATACAACTGTCTTCTTGATGTCTTTTTGCCTTCCAACTGTCTTCCTCATGCACTTTTGCTTTCAACTTTTCCGTCCATTATGGTTTTTAGCATGTTGTTATGTCTTTTATATGATCAAAATATTTTAGCTCAAACTTCCATCTCATTCATTATTTTTCTTTGCATTCCTAGCTTTTCCTAGGACCTCTTTTAATTGTTTTCTTCTCTTTCCATGCAATGTGTCCCATTCTTCTAAACATCCATATCTCATGGATCTCAATTCTTTCTTCTGACAGCTTATTCTGTATCCAATCATTTCCTTTATCCTGTTTAAATCTGTATCCAGTTCTCTTCTCTTATCTGTTCTTCTGTCTCCATTATTTCCTTCATCCTGTGGATTCAGGAACAAGGACTACCTTCTAATGCTTTCAACTGATTTCATCAACATATGTGCTATCTGATGCAAAAATCTTATTCCATTGATATTTGTCTGGTTCTTTCCCTTTGTCCCTTACTGGTGATCTTGTCATACCATTTTAATTCTTCAACTGTAATTTAATTCTGCACAAGTGCGTACTTATGAAAATCTTGATCTCCTGGTTGCTGATTTGATTGTTCTCCATGTTTCAGAGCCAATCAATAGGATGTCTTGATATCTGAGCTACTATAACTCTCTGATCAACATACTGTTGATACTGGTGTTTAGTTCACTCAGATTTCTGCTGACCGTCACAGTTTCCGTTTTAGACATGCCTATCTTGGTACTGTGATGATAGAAATGACAATGAAACCGAAATGAGCTGTCAGAAAGCTAAAGCCGTGGATTATTAGCAGTCTTCTCTGCTCAGGCAACCATACACCACCACAAAGACAAAGCAACAGCTGAAAAATAGTACATTTATATCAACTCCTTGCTCTTTGCTGTCAAACATCATTTATCCATTAAACTTGAGTTCCCCATGGAGCACAAGTTCTCCTGTCTCGTGTCCTTCACTCTTTCCATGTCTTCTTTAGCCCTTTCATTATTGTCTCCACTTCTCCTCTCAATGTGCTTCTTACTCTCCCCTTACGTCAAATGGACGCAGCTGAATCAGCTATCTTCACAATGTTAATGTTAATCAGAATCGACGTCATTGCATTCCGAGTAAACCCATAGGTGCTCAATCTCCCTCAGCAAATGTCGAAGGGTATGAATGCTAATTGTTCCTGTTGCGCACTGGTTGTATACACGTCGGATGCGTCCTCTCATACGTCCATCCCTGCTGGTCTTATGTTTGATGCCAAATTTCAGCAGTCTTAGCCTTGATGATTCATCGATTGCAGTGTCATTCTCTAATAGACGAACATGAATTGCCCTCAGTATTTCTTCCTTATCCATGGCCAATGTACCTTTTATGAGTGCTCTTGAAGCTAGTCTGTCAGCTCTTTCATTGCCACACACCCTGGCATGACCAGGACAGTAGATCCATATCAGTTCTTGAAGATTCGATGCTTCTATGGAGGTTTTCCATTCATGTCGAAGCCAACCAATTTGGACCTTTCGAAGCATGGATTGTGAGTCTGATTCAATAACTGCCTTTGTTAATAACGTCTCAGACAGCCAACTTAAGGCAGCACTAACTGCCTCTACCTCCATTCTCATGCTGGAGGTTGTTATCATGTAAGCCCCGCTATGTTCAGCAACAGTTCTGCCCTTTACTCTAGCAGAGAAGCCCCATCCTGATTTATTATCACAGATTACAGACCCATCAGTGTACACAAATGGCATCATCATCCCCAGCATTATCATTTATAAGCTGATCAACTTCCAGCTCTGCTCTCCCATTGACCCAAGTTCTGCATTCTCTGCCAAGGCTGATGATGACTTGCTGGTAGTTCATCCAGCTCTCATCTGACTTACTCCACTCTTCTCCCTTGAATATATTTTCAACTGGGGTCACCTGTTTAATAGCCTTCTCTGCATGCGCCATCCATGACATCCCCATCTTTATTCTCGCTCCTTTTTTTTTTTTGCGTTCGCCCGCTAATACTCGAGGCGAAATCTCAGGTTATTATTTATGTCTAACCTGACATTGATTTTACGTGAGTATCCCTTTATTTCTTGTACAGAGACAGATGTCCCTCGCCATTCAGGCAAATACTCGCCGATTTCGGAGGTACCCATTGCAGCTGGGTCGGCTCAGGAGCCGCCAGTCCCTGGTCGATGACACTCCTTCAAATGTCCTCGCCAGGTCTCGAGTTAATCCAGTCCAAATACCGGTCGACGAAAAATCCTCAAATGCCGTCGCCCGGGTTTGATCCTGTATCACCCGGTCGCCATCTCGCTCCTTTGATGTCAGCTATGTTCCCATGCAGGGGATGCCTTTTGTCTGTGGTAACACGCATATACGCTTTTACCTGGGCCATCGTATATCTGAATCTAACTGACAGCAATCCAAGCATGTGCCGCATCATCATAATAGAGGTATCTCACGTGCTGTCAGGACTATATGCTATCTCCACAAGCTTTCACCAATGAAAGATCTAGTTAAACACAGGGAATGGAAATCATTATCATCATAATAGGGGTATCTCGCGTGCAGCCCAGGACTATATGCTATCTTCACAAGCTTTCACAAATGGAAGATCTAGTTAAACACAGGGAACGGAAATCATTATCATCATAATAGGGGTATCTCGCATGCAGCCCAGGACTATATGCTATCTTCACAAGCTTTCACCAATGGAAGATCTAGTTAAACACAGGGAACGGAAATCATTATCATCATAATAGGGGTATCTCACGTGCAGCCCAGGACTATATGCTATCTTCACAAGCTTTAACTAATAGAAGATCAAGTTAAACACAGGGAACGGAAATCATTATCATTACGCCACCCTTCAGCTCTTCAAGGAACACAGGACTTCAACAAACTGATGAAAGTGAGTATATAATTTGATAATGTTACAAGAAATTTTAAGATGGCAGGAAACTGGCCAAAGCAGTGCTTCTTGCTCAAGAAAAAAAAAAACAATCTGCAGCTCAACTTCTTCTGTGATCCTTAGCACCTGATTGGCAGAACAGTCAGTGGCAACCACCTCAGGCATGTTGTAAGAGGTGACTATTCTGACGGTGTGCACAAGGCTGACAACCTCGTCAATTAAAAGTGTGCACAAGGCTAACAACCTCATCAATTAAAACAGTGTGCACAAGGCTGACAACCTCATCAATTAAAACAGTGTGCACAAGGCTGACAACCTCATCAATTAAAACAGTGTACACAAGGCTGACAACCTCATCAATTAAAACAGTGTACACAAGGCTGACAACCTCATCAATTAACACAAACAGCTACAGAAACCACATCTGCAAGATCACATGAATGCTCTGGTGCGGGCTCAGTGCCAGCTGCAGCGGTGGCTCACGCTCCATAGGGAGCATACAAAAAAGACACTAATAAAGACACTCATTAATAAGACACTCATTAATAAAGACACTCATTAATAAGACTGCATCAAAAATGTCTTAAAACTGCTGACAGTGATGCATAGTTGCTTTAATAATTTGACACTCCATATTATAAAATAATTCACCAACAGCACTATGGACAAGAAGTTGTGCAGACACATAATCACCTACTCCAGCTAGCATGGTAACTCAAGTTGAACAAGAAATTATTTTTAAAGAAAAAATCAGACCTACCATAAGCAGGCTGCATGACAATCTTCTTATGTAAATTGTTCCCTGCATACTGAGCTACCTTCACACCTGGGATAACAAAGAACCAATCAAGTGAGATGTCTGGGTCTCCTCTAGTTACCAATGTTCTACAAATAAATAGCTTCTCACCCACCCAAGACTCCTTTTTTTCCAGAGGAAAAAAAAAGACAAACAACCAACAGGTGACTGCACTAAAGTGAATCAATCAATCAATACCCTTTAGCTCAAGGAACATAGGTTTAGAATAAACACTTGCCAACTGCTCCTATCACATGCCATCAGGTCAAGATCTTTGTCTTCTACAACATTTTCATTTCTCTCTCCAGTTCTCTTTCCCATACGTTCTTCAGTCTGCCTTGACTTCTCTTTTCCTGGAGGGGGATTCCAGAACAAGGACTGCCTTGTAAAGCTATCAACAAGTTTTCTCAATGTGTGTCCAATCCATCTCCATGGACTTCTTCTCATCTCTTATTACCCTGGTACTTCCTGTCTAGTTTGTTTCATCAATTCCTCTGGTGACCTTGTACCATTTCATTCTTTCTTTTCTATGCAATGGAAATGATAAAATAACATAATCAATTTACAGCCCAACAAAAAATATCTGTCAGCAAACAAACACACACAAACAATAAAGAGATCAATGAAAATAAAAATGGATTCAACTAATAATAAACCAAGATAAAAAAGAAATAAACAGAAAATGTCTGGGTGAAAGACAACAAATAGTGTGAGTCATACTGGGACAAAGAACACTGAGTCACACTGAAAAAATACTAAGTCACACTGTGTTGAGGATTGTTTCATGGTTTGCAAACATCTGGGTTTGAGCTCAATTCGGATGGTTGCACCATGGAACACCTTGGTTGAATAAATAAATGACATAGATCGCATATATCTATGCATGACGCGTGAGACATAGTAACGACAGTCTTTGTGTGGCCTGCGGGCCCTATGGCCGTGTTTGAAATGTGTCGCATGGCCACTTATTCAAAGTGTTTCAAAAGTGTGGCATGGCCACTTATCTAAGGTGTTTCGAATGTGTGGCATGGCCACTTACTCAAGTGTAGAACCATCTGTGTTCTGGCTTTTAAGATGATATAATAATATGTGGATAAAGACATAAGTCTTATGTGTGGCCTTGAGCCTTACAGCAGTGTTTATAATGTGTGGCAGGGTCACTTATCCAAAGTGTTTTGAAATGTGTGGCATGGCCACTTATTCAAGTGTATACTAGTGTGGAACTAGGAAAATATATATTACGGTAATGTAAAGCCGGTAACCTAAAAGGATAATGTGTAAGGACCATTGAGTCCGAATATATATATGTGTCGGTAGTATAAACCCCAATCATTGTTAGGATTAACGTAAGTCGTAATATATGAAACACAGTTAGAATATATATATATGGTGGATAGAGCCTGGCTGTGTAAGCCAAATTGAAGTAAACATATGTCTAAGTTCTCGTGATATATATTGGGGAGCGACCCTAGGAGAACTATTAACAGAAGGATTAATTCTGTATAAATAATAATGATTTCAAGTATTTGGTTGGAATAGAATATATATGGATCGTTAATGGAAATGAACAGTAATAGAATTGTAATGTTTGATTGACTATGGGCTATAGATCTGTACTTTACCAAGTGTTCTGTAACGTGAAACATTCGTGTTGTTTATTCATGATGAGATTGATGAACGGTATTAAATATATTTAGTCGTCGAAACGCGACTTGGTTTCTTCAAGTGTTCTACCAGTTCAATGTCATTCAATGACTGTTAACCGTTAACCTTCAAGGTTAGGTCAAACCATAACACTTTAATTACAGGTTAATAATAATAATAAATAAACACTGTCCGACACTACGAATACAAAGTTTATTGTAGCAACACTGATATGAACACTACGATAATTATGTAAATAAAACATGAGGTTACAGCAAGAAGATACTTCGTAATGGCAGAAGAGATGAATATAGAATGCAGCAATTGAAATGTAACATCAACCCAATTATCAAAGCCTAGAACGCCCATAACACACTGGGACAAAGAACACTGAGTCACACTGGGACAAAGGTCAAAGAACACTGAGTCATACTGGGACAAAGAACACTGAGTCACCCTGGGTCAAAGGTAAGAAAACACTGAGTCACACTGGGACAAAGAGCACTGAGTCACACTGGGACAAAGAATACTGAATCACACTGGGAAAAAGAACAAAAGAGAGAACAGTGAGTCACATGGGGACAAAGAATAAAGAACACTGAGTCACACTGGGTCAAAGAACACTGAGTCACACTGGGTCAAAAAACACTGAGTCACATTGGGACAATGAACAACACTGAGTCATGCTGGGACAAAGAACACTGAGTCACACAGGGACAAAAAACGCTGAGTCACACTGGGACAAAGAACGCTGAGTCACACTGGGACAAAGAACACTGAGTCACATGAGGACAAAGAAACAACTCATGTTACACCCAAAAGGTCTTCATCGAGGACAAATGAACAACTATAGCACAGAAAAGTGAGAACCAACATAAATGCATAAAAAATAAACTAACAAGGATATAAACTGCTAGAGTATCCAACTGGCTAAGCAGTTAGAGACCTGGCCTCTCAGCAGCAATGTTACCAGGATCGAACCCTGGTAGCATCACATTCTAGTCTTCCCAGGTGTAAGTGGGTACATGACTCTGCTCATGAGGTAGGGAAGGTAAAGGCAGCAAGGTCAGCTGGACCCTAGTATGGTGAAGTAAAGAATAGTACTACTACTCCCTCTAGTATGTTGCAAGAGGAGACTAATGTGAGGATCTGCGTGTGACCTATGACCTCATCATGTAAAACCATCTGCTACAGGGACAACTCCTGAAAGAGCACATGAATGCTTGAGTGCACATCTGCTACACAGAAGAGCCAGCTATAGGTGATGAATGCTTGAGTGCATGTTTGCTACACAGAAGAGCCAGCTATAGGTGATGAATGCTTGACTGCACGTTTGCTACACAGAAGAGCCAGCTATAGGTGATGAATGCTTGAGTGCACGTTTGCTACACAGAAGAGCCAGCTATAGGTGATGAATGCTTGAGTGCACGTTTGCTACACAGAAGAGCCAGCTATAGGTGATGAATGCTTGAGTGCACGTCTGCTACACAGAAGAGCCAGCTATAGGTGATGAATGCTTGAGTGCACGTCTGCTACACAGAAGAGCCAGCTATAGGTGATGAATGCTTGAGTGCACGTTTGCTACACAGAAGAGCCAGCTATAGGTGATGAATGCTTGAGTGCACGTCTGCTACACAGAAGAGCCAGCTATAGGTGACGAATGCTTGAGTGCACGTTTGCTACACAGAAGAGCCAGCTATAGGTGATGAATGCTTGACTGCACGTTTGCTACACAGAAGAGCCAGCTATAGGTGATGAATGCTTGACTGCACGTTTGCTACACAGAAGAGCCAGCTATAGGTGATGAATGCTTGAGTGCACGTTTGCTACACAGAAGAGCCAGCTATAGGTGATGAATGCTTGAGTGCACGTTTGCTACACAGAAGAGCCAGCTACAGTTGTGGCTCAATGCAGGGAGATGATGATGATTATGCTGAAACAGCTGTGGACCTAACTATATCATCTGTTCGTCTTCATTATAATAATCTTTTTGTCCATGTACTTCCATTACCTATTCTGCACATACCTTCTACATCTGTATTATTATCTCTTAATCAATCAGTCAACATCCTTTAGCTCCCCAAGGAGCATAGGCTGTCAACAAACAAGTGCCAAGTGTCCTGCCACATGCCATCGGCTCAAGTTCTTCCCACATCGTCCACATCCTATCTCTGACAAATTAACGGACTTACATTCTGTATCTGACCTATCCATATTTGAAATTTTTTGGTAGCAAATCTTTTTACAGGATGGGGTTACCGGACCCAGGCGCAACCCCCCTTAATCACATTTTACAACATGCCTGGTAGGGCACAGTGTTACTATTCTTTGCTCCTCTTTCGGGCCCTGGTAACACATGGGTGATTATTATCTCTCTTATTATCCACTCTTCCTATAACAGCATATGAATACTTTAGTGCAGGCTTTCAGCCAGTGTGGGTCCGCTGCTGTGGGTAACTCCATGGAGGGCAAAGAGGAAATGATGATGATGTTTACTGATAAACACAATAAAACCACTGCTCTAACAGCATATGAATGTTTTGACGCAGGCCTCCTTCAAAGGGGCAGACGGAGGCTTCCTCCAAGGGGGCAAGCTGCAGTGGGTAGGTCCATTCTTCTTTATTACTTAGTCATCCCTCTTCTACCATGAGGGGTAGAAGTTTGGAGGAGGGAGCGCCATACTATCCTATCAGCTGTCTTCCTTCTAGCCTGGTTTCAATCTAGTCCTCAGTCCTTCAGAGATTGCCTAATCTGTCCTCCAAGCAGATTCTGGGCCATCCTGATCTGTCCTCTAAGCGGACTCTGGGTCATCCTGGAGGTCTGGACCACTGGCTCCAAACCTCAGAAATGAGATATCTGAGGAAGGTGCTTGAAGTAACAAGAAGAGATATGGTCCGCAACCAGGTGATGAGGCAAGGTCTCAAAACCCAGCCACTGCAAACTCAAGTAGAACAGTCCCAACTATGATGGTTTTGCCATGTCTACAGAATGGGAGAAGATTGACAACAACAGCAATTATGGGAAACTAAGAGCCAAGGTCCATTCTTCATGGGGAGTTAAAAAAAAAAAAAAAGAAGAAAAGATGTTTGATGATAAAGATAATGAATGTCAGTGAAATGAGCAGCTTCTTACCTCCATGGCCATCAAAGACACCAAAGAAACAAGCATCTTTGTCACCAGGCAAGCTCAGCAGGTGAGTGTGGGCATCCTCCATGTCTGGTTAGTTAGTGGAAATAACTTTTTGTGACAAGCCCGACTGGCAGAATACGGCCACATTTTAAAAAATGTCCAAATCATTTTTCTTTATTAAAAGGAATGTGTAATACTAATGTAAGTTTCTTTTTTTTTAACTCTTCCAAGCGAAGAAGGTCAAAGTAGGCACAAGTAGGTCATGTTAAATACAAAGTTAAAGCAGACACAAACAGGTAAAGTTAAACACAAGTCAGAGCAGAAACACGTAGGTCAAGTAAAACGCAGGTCAAAGCAGGCATGCATCTCTTCTTCTTTGCTCCTTAACCGTCAACTGTCAAAGCAGTCAGTGGCCATCATGCCTGGTGGTGTCTTGTAGGGCAGCAAGAAACTGCTTCCACTTTGTTTGGTTGGCAGCCATCCTTCATACAGTGCCCCAGCTCTGGTTCATTCTTTGTCTCTCGGCCTCCACAGTTCTCTGCAAAGCTATTCCTTCAGGGGTCCATAGCAAAGCTGTTCTTGTGATGGCATTGGGGTATCTTCTGAAGACGTGGCCCAACCAAACTCCACCGTCTGCCAGCTTTGATGGTGTGCATGTCCTCCTGGTTACTCCGAATAAGTAGTTCTTGGTTAGTGATAGTATTTGGCCAAAAAGATTTGGAGAATTTTCTTAGGCAGATTGTGTGGAAGGAGCACAGTTTCAACATTTCTTTCTTTGTTACTCTCCAGCATTCTGCACCATAGAGAAGCACAGAAAGTACACAGCTGTCATATAATCTTAATATGGTGTTTGTGTTGTACTAGGAAGACTTCCAGATGTTGTTGAGACTAGCAAAGTCTGTTCTCGCTTTATTCATTCTGTTGTTGATGTCTTTGCTTGTTATGCCATCTGGCGTTACTATACATCCTAGGTTTGTAAATGTGTCTGTCTGTTCCAGCTTCTGGTCCCTTACTGTTATGGGCTCAGGACTGCACACATTGAGTGTCATGACCTGTCTTCTTTAGACTGACGTTAAGACCCACCTGCTGGCTATACTTATTCAGTCTATCGGTTTTGTCTTGGATGTGTTGATGTGAATGTGTGAATAGTGCAATGTCATCCGCATATTCCAGATCATCCAGTGTAGAAATTGTTGTCCATCTAACTCCTCTTGAATTGCCCTATGTTGTTTGGCGCATCACCCAGTCTATGACTGTCAAAAATTAAGTATTTGATAAGGGGCATCCCTGTCAAACTCCTGTCTTCACCTTAAAAGTTAGGTTGCTCAATCTAACACTGCATGTAAAGTTAGCATAGAGGCTTTTTATGACGGAAACAATGCAGCTGGGAATTCCATAAGCCCTCAGTATTTTCCATAGGCTGTCCCTGTGTATGCTGACAAAAGCCTTCTCAAAATCAACAAAGTTAATGTATAGCTGTCTCTGCCATTCTGAGCACTGCTCTATAATGTTCCTGCGGGTGAATATTGGATCTGCACATCATCTGTTCTTTCTGAATTCCCCCTTGTTCTTTCCTCAGTTTTTAAACACAGGTCATAGCAGGCCCATGTAGGTCAAGTTAAACATGGGTCAATGCAGGCACAAGTAGGTCAAGTTAAACAAAGGTCACATCAGGTCCATGTAGGTCAAGTAAACCACAGGTCAAAGGCACAAGTAGGTCAAGTTAAACAAGGTCGAAGTAAATGAAAGACAAGGAACACTGCACTCTAACAAGCAAACAGTATGTGAAGAAAAAAAAGAGTATGCTGGATATTCAGGAAAAAAACCCTCATACACTATTTCCCCATCATTCCTGACAACCAAGTGACGCAGCCGCCAAAAAAAAAAAAAGGATACTGATCCTCCATCCTTGCATACATGACGAGCCGACTTTGACAAAGGAGTTCTCATGCTTGGATGAGAACTTGGTCGTCACTGGTTCAGACAGGGTCTGACCCATTGCTGAAACGACAGGATGAGCAACATTCAGACGTAACAGTTGAAATATCCATTAACAATATCAATGAAGTCAACAAGAGAATACGGCTCAACAAAATAATAATACATTCAACAACCTCAACAGTATTTATCATCATCATCACGTTTTTTTTCTTTTGGAGAACAGGGTCACCACTGCACCTTGAGGCAGCATACTTACATCACAGCAACAATTCTTGCAGTGGTCGTTTCCGTGGCAATTTGTTTTATATTATAAGGCTCCCAGTACAATGCACAACTTCATGTTAGTCATCTCTTATGGCATCCCTGTAGAAGCATTGGGCCTGTTCTTTACAAAATCTCAGTGATGTTTTTCTGGTCTCAATCAATCAATACCCTTTAGCTCCCCGAGGAGCCTAGGCCTTCAACAAACACATGCCAAGTCTTCCTGTCCTGTGCCATCTGCTCAGTTCTTTCCATGTTTTCCTCATCATTTTCACCTCTGTATCCAGTTCTCTTCTTCATGTGTTTTTTGGTCTATCTCTGCCTCTCTTTCCTTGTGGATTCCAGAACAAGGACTGCCTTGTAATGCTATCAACAGGTTTCCTCAGTGTGTGTCATATCCATCGCCACATCTTCTTCTCAGCTCTTGTTCCACTGGCACTTGTCTGGTTCTTGTCATCAATTCCACATTTGTACTTTGTCATACCATTTCAGCCCTTCTATTCTACGCAAGCATCCGTTTATAAAAGTCTGTAGCTTTTTAGTTGTTGTTTTTGTTGCTCTCCATGTCTCAAAGCCATACAACAGGACTGACCTGATATTTGACTTAGAAGATTCTTATTTTCTTGTTGGACTTGATTTTTCTTGACCTCCATGTTTCCAATGCAATGAAAGCTCCTCTTGCTTTTTGTATTCTTATTTTGATATCATTGTCTGTCCCTCCAGCTTTGGCTATATTACTACCAAGATATGTGTACGATTCTAGATTCTACATCCTTTGGTGGTGTTGAAGAAAAATTTATTCTCATAATCTTTGTCTTTTCCCTGTGTAATTTCAGGCCCACTTGTTGTGACCTCTCATCGAGAATTTTCATTTTCTCTTGCATCTGATTATAGTTATGGGACAGAAGAGCCAAGTCATCTGCAAAATCCAGATCATCAAGCTGTTTAGTCAGATTCCACTGGATTCCATTTCTGTTGTGTGATGTCGATGCTTTCATAACCCAATCTATTGCTAGTAAGAAAAGAAATGGAGACAAGAGGCATCCCTGTCCCACTCCTGTTCTTATCCTAAACAGTTCTGTAAGTTGTCCTTCATGAAGAAATCTGCATGTCATGTCTTCATAGGTCTTCCTTATTAAGTTAATGATCTTCATGGTTTTTCTGGCCTAACTACTTGAATTATACAATGTGTATTATCTTCTGAGCTATAATATGTTGGCTGGTATGCTTGTACGATATTCACATCTATTGGTTTTCCCGCACAGTACATTATGGTACTTATAATTTATGTTTCCAAGAAACACTCAGTGCTGAAGGGTTTGCTGCTGGGTGATTATGTGCATTTCTATATTTGCGATTTCTTCATCTGAATTAAATCCAACTAGGGTATTATTTAACAACAAAAGGTGAATGCAACTCTCAACATTATAACATCAATAAACATAGCTGAAGATTACATTGACGTTCCATGAAAATTTAATAGTCCATCTTCAGACACGTAATGAATATCACACACAAAAATGCTCAATGATTTATCACTGTAGCTGACTGGTGTTCTCCTGTCCACATAACGAGACATACAAATATTAATTTATCTCCAAAAACTTATATCACATACATGGCACTTGCGAAGGACACATCCAGTCACATCCAAGAATGCATACCAAGGACCCTGTAACCAAGCATACGCCACCCTTCCCAACTTACTTATGCCCTACTTTACAATACGTTTATACGAGATAAACTGTTCTGTGGTACACAAAGACCATGACAAAAGATCAATTGGAGTGTATGTATCCCCGAGCAGCTCTTAACATTCAGTGTACCACCACTGGTGGGCGTCTCTTTTTTTCCTTTTTGCTTCTTATGGATCATAAAGCCCTTCTCAGGATCCTTGGGAAAATCTACTCTAGAATCCTAGAGACTCAGATGCCTAGCTGAGCTACAATTGGATGGGGTCCAGTGTGAATTCTGAGCAAACCGAAGTACTCAAGACCTAATCTTCACACTCAGACAGCTGAGTGAAAAGGCCCTTGAGTGAGATCCATCTGTTTCATAGATCTGGAAAAGGCGTTTGACAGGGTCTCATGGAGCAAACTTTGGGACTGTTTGGCAAGGAATAACATTCCATCACCTTTGATTCATGCTATACAGAGCTTCTACAAGTCTTGCAGAAATTATGTGAGGACAGCAAAACATAAGTCAGAAGAGTCCGATGGGAGGACAACATTAGACAATTTTTGAAAAACCGAGGACTAGAATATAACCAGGCCAGGAAGAAGACAGCCGATAGGATAGTCTGGTGCTCTCTTCCAAACCTCTACACCTCACGGTAGAAGGGGAACGACTAAGTAAGTAAGTAAGTAGATCATAAAGCCACAACCGCAGCTTCACACGAAGCCTGCACCAAGCATTCATAGATTTTTTCCCTCAGTGGTGGTTTCTGTAACTATATGTTGTACATGATGAGGTTGCCAGCCGTATGCCCACCCTCATATTAGTCACCTCTTATAACACGAGGGAATGGACAGTAGTCTTATTCTTTCTTCGCTTCTTCAGAGACCCCCTATCCCCCGGGGAAGGTGTGAGTCACAGGGGAGAAACAGATAAGAAAGTAAATTAAGAAACAAAAAATTATTCTTGCAAAAATCAACCAAACTGAGGCTCTGTAAATCATAATTCAGATTTTGTACCATTAAAACAATCCGGGTTTCTTTCGTATCTTTATGTGCTGATATCTTTGTGATGCTTTACATTCAAACTGACACATATATATCTGCTAATATCTATCTTTATCTTTCATAAATGTGCGCTTGCGTAGAATAGAAGGCTTGAAATGGTATGACAAGATAACCATCATGGAATTTGATGGAAAGAACCAAACAAATACTAGTAGTACAGGAGAGGTGCAGAAGATGCTAATGTTGGATAGGATAGACAATGAGAAAACTAGTTAAAAGGCAACCACTGTTCTGGAATACACAGGGAGCAAGAAATACAGGGATCGCCACACAAAAAAAACCCCGAAAGAAGAGAACTGACGATAGACGAGAAAGTGAATATAAACAAGGCATAATACAAAAAAACTTGAATGGATGTCACAAGACAGGACGGCTCAGTGGGTATTTGAAGATCTATGTTACATGGAGAGCTGAAAGGTATTGTTAATGATAATGACAATCTGTCTACATGTATGTCCTGTTATCTGTTTCTGCCCACCCAAACTTGCAGGTATGTCCTGTTATTTGTTTCTGCCCACCCAAACTTGTAGGTATGTCCTGTTACCTGTTTCTGCCCACTGAAACTTGTATGTATGTCCTAGTATCTGTATTAATGTATGCATATAGGACTTGCATATATATTCTAGTAACTGTTTGTATGTGTGACGGTATTGCCTCCCCTGCTTTGCAGTAGTGGTCCAACAGTGGCCAAAACTCTAATGTGGGCCTCAAAGGTGTCTACCTTCGCACAAGATTGCTCTTGGCAGAGATGTAGATAGAAGGGTAATATGCTTCTATCCCAAAGAGTCTTCACAAGTTATTCAGAAAAGCGAAACCAATGCTGCCTTGGCTGAGCACGTTAATTCTATGATCTGCCAACAACTTTTGTGAAGGATTAAGCAATTATTAGTTTCAGCTCGTTAAGCCCCCACCTCTGATTTACTCAGTGGAATTCTTATTATTCTGGTATAGCTCTGTTTAGAGTGTGTTTAGTAAAATTGACTGAGACAAACACGCAGTACATTTAAAATGATTGAATCGAAGTTAAATTTGTATAATTACAAATAACAGATTTAATAATCATTTAATTTTAACAGTTTAAAAAAAATTGAAGTCTTTAACATAAAGTGTTCATCATTGAAGGATTGTAGGTTTTATGAAAAAATGTTCACTTTGGCAGCTTATATGTTTCACTTAGCTGCCAATAGTAGTTTCTGCTCCCGCTGATGGGTTCTGTACAGATAGGTCACTGGAGTTCTCACGTCTCTGGTCAAGATTAAAGGTGCAGCACGTTTCAAGTACAATCACAAAGTAACTGCCAAGCTGGTCCCACGTTTCTACGTCAGTCCACTTCTACCCTCACTTTGTTCCAGAGATTAGTACCTTCACCGGTACCACCAACAACAACTATAGTAAAAGAATAGAAACAAAATGCTCTCCTGAGTATTGCATTTCCCGACACATACTTATGTGTCCACTTTCTCCTATTTAACCATCCCATCTATCTCAGAATTGACCCTTGATGAGAATTACACTTAATCCCTTGAGAAAACTTTCTTTACATTTAAAATGAATAGCTTAATAAAACAGATAGAATATGTTTACATTTACATCTCAACTGTTTGAAAAGTGTTCACAATATAAACTGAATCTGTTTTCATTTACATTTACACTGATTGAAAAGTTTGAAACTTTCATTAACTTTAAAGAGAATATGTTTACAAAGACATTTACACTGGTTTGAAACTGTAAGTATTATACTTAGAATGTACATCATTTCTTTTATCTTTCCTCCCTGCTCCATCTGGAACTTGGGACTACCGATGCCTTTAGTTCTCTGTAAGGAACTAGCAATAAAGCAGCCACCAGCCCTTGCAGTGGTGGTTCATGAAATCATCATTCTATGCGCTGAGGTGGCCAGCCTCAAAGGACTTGGATATACACTAGCGATTTTCACATATTAAAATTCACAAGGCAATATATACATATTAGTTCACATGTTAGTAATGAAAAATATAGAATGTAAAATGACAACTTACATAAATCCTGGCTCACAGACTTTATGCTCAGATGAATGAAATTAAGGCACTTGATTAGGCCTCCTACACGTGTTCTTGGGGACATTACTTTTTATAAGATAATTCCCTCTATGACTGTGTGCTTCAGTTTCCTCAGCCTTCCTTATTAAAATTGGTTTCATGGGTTATGTAAGTCCTTCAAGATTGTTCCATAAAGTCTGGCCTGAGAAATGGAAATTCTGAATTCTAACTTCTGGCAAGTCTGGTTGTGTCTTGGCAAGCGTGAATCTCACAGTGAACTAGACTTGAAAAGTGCAAGGTTATATTCACTGTCCTCCCCCGCATATGTTTGTTATGGGGTTACTCAAAAGCTCCAATCATTTTCAAACATTGTTGGGGCGGGGGTGTGATTTCAAAATATCCCTGACATGGAAAAATTTTGAGCGTAATGTAGAGGCCACCTTTCCCATATTTGGTATGAAAACATCCAATCCCTGGCAGGCAAACTCACCAACACATCTATAAACTCACATGACAATGTGTTTCAGATGTAACAAATATTACTATCTAAAGTAATCTTGTCATTACAAGTCGGACAGGAAGTGATTAGGTCATCCGTGTCTGGTCAAAACGTGTTACCCAGACAAGTAATCTCTTATCAGTCATGCACCTTGTGGAATACCAGGAAACGAGAGAGCAGACCAACTGGCTAAAGAAGGTGCTGCAGACGAGCAACCGGATGTACCAGTTACGTACCATCAGAAGAAAAAGATGATCAAATCAATCAGAAAGCCACCAACATAGGATGACTACCAAGCTACGAACAGATCAGAACAAATTGTCATTCTGCGCCTTAGAACAGGACACAACCGACTCCGCAGCCACATGTATACAAAATTCAAGATTGGCAATTCAGCCATGTGTACAGGCACCCCAGACTGCGGAGCACATTCTTCAAGATTGCCCCGAATATGATATATTGAGGCAAACCCACTGGCCCAGAGAAACAACACTGGAAGCAAAACTATACGGACCTCTGTATGAACTACAAAAGACAGTGAAGTTTATACAAGAAACAACATTGCAGATATAGACAATATATTTCAAGCGAACGAAAGAAGAAGTCATGCACCTTGGCCTTACCGATCAGCAAATACGCTGCCGATTTGTAGGGCTAATCTGTATTCTGATGTCTGCGGCACCCGCGATTTAAATGGATAACAAAGAGACATGCCGACTTATCCCAGAGAGAGGTGTAAGAAGGAAAATATCAAATATCTGCTTCATATAGCAGAGAAGGAAAGAAAGAAAGTGCGACAATTGAAAGCACGCAATAAAAATCAGCACAAAAATGTAACTGATACTGCCGTAGTGAAACAGAGATAGAGAAGGGTCGCCCCATTCTGTCACAGTATGTATGCACATAAAACCTCCATATATGTCCTAATATCTAGTCTTATATGGGCATATAGAAACCTGCATATGTGTCCTATTCTCTGTTTATATGTGTGCATATAGAAATGTGCATATCTGTCCTGGTTTTTATTTTAATGCGGGCATATAAAAGCGTTCAAGCATATCCTAGCATCTGTTTTGTATGTGTGCACACAGAAATATGTCTTAGCGCCTGTTTCTATGTGTAAACTTACAAAACAGATGCACAGATGCCCTTGCATCTATTTTTATGTCTGCATATAGAAACAGTGGAAATAATGACCCAAAAAAAAGAAATAACAATTAAGATCAAGATAACTACCAAAATAACAACAAACTATCAAGATAATAACCAGAACTATTAAAAAAAAAAAAAAAGTAACAAGTGCCAGTGGAACTAATGACAAGAACTAGACAAGTGCCAGTGGAACTGAGGACAAGAACCAGACAAGTGCCAGTGGAACTGAGGACAAGAACCAGACAAGTGCCAGTGGAACTGAGGACAAGAACCAGACAAGTGCCAGTGGAACTGACGACAAGAACTAGACAAGTGGCAGTGGAACTGAGGACAAGAACTAGACAAGTGCCAGTGGAACTAATGACAAGAACTAGACAAGTGCCAGTGGATCTAATGACAAGAACTAGACAAGTGCCAGTGGATCTAATGACAAGAACTAGACAAGTGCCAGTGGAACTGAGGACAAGAACCAGACAAGTGCCAGTGGAACTGAGGACAAGAACTAGACAAGTGCCAGTGGAACTAATGACAAGAACTAGACAAGTGCCAGTGGAACTAATGACAAGAACTAGACAAGTGCCAGTGGAACTAATGACAAGAACTAGACAAGTGCCAGTGGAACTGAGGACAAGAACCAGACAAGTGCCAGTGGAACTGAGGACAAGAACCAGACAAGTGCCAGTGGAACAAGAGTTGAGAAGAAGACACTGGAGATGGATAGTACACACAATGAGGAAACTTGTTGATAGCATTACAAGGCAGTCTTTATCCTGGAGCTCCCAGGGTGAGAGAAGCAGAGGTAGAATGAAAAGCACATGGAGAAGAGAACTGGAGACAGAAATGAGAATGAAGTGTAAGCCATGGACAGACTTTGAGCTGATGGCACGTGACAGCATATGTTTGCTCAAGGTCAATACTCTTTGGGGATTGGTGTGGTTTTAAGGACCATCTTCACTAAATACGGACAACTCCATCGGTGCTCAGATCTCCACCCTTTGATCACACATGGAGGATCTCAGCACAGTGCACAAACTCTGTAGCACCGACGAGAATTCCACGTGCGTATATAGGAATCACACATTCTATAAATATTTTTGTGATGGGTTGGCTTTCTAATTTTTTAATTTTGTCACAGCAGCAGCAATGAGGCCCACTCTTTACGATTTCCATCCGCCATGGCATTTTTAACAAGTGCAACTTGCACACGGGACCTCCTATTTTTTCGCCTTTTTCAGAGAAGGCAAGGCATCCGATCTCACTACCCAGGAGACCGGGGGGGAGTATGACATCATTAGGGCCACTGGTTCTGAAACATATTTCCATAAATTATATTCCCTTTTAGGATTTGAGGCGGATGCCATACCTCTTAGCCACCCTGATCCCACCCCACTTCTTGTGGAGCTGACAGGTACTGAAAGAATAAATAATACTGTTATATAGCATGAGTATTATTTTACAGCAACTACTGCTATATTTTACTAATAGCTAGGTGCCACTAATCCCCTTCCTACTATTACTACCAAGTACTTCCTACTAGTAATACTATCAATACAATTACTATTACTGCTACTTGTATCGCCGTAACTCCTACCACTGTAATTATGACTACTACGAATACCCCTGCCAACACTATTACTAGCCTACAACATCAGCAACTACTACTGCAAGTCATGCCTGTCAACCTGTACGAATTTTCTGTACATTGTACGTATTTTTGATACTTTTAACAGTGTATGGCCGTACAGACTCGTTGTAAGGATTTTTCCCCACTCCCCCCCCCAAAAAAACCGAATTTTTTTTTTTTTTTAAATTTAAAAAAATTATAAAAATATTTTCAAACCTAAGTTTTTAAAAATTTTAAATCAGAAAATATTTTCTAGCCCAGGTTTTTTTTTAAACCAATTTTTTTATTCTTAATTCCGGGAATCTCGGCGTCTGTTTTTAAATTGAGGTCTCTCCCAGCAACCAATCAAATCCTTTTATACCCAACAATTAAGCAAAAACGTTGAATTCGGCCTCAAACACTTTCAGTTTTTAGCATGACATGACGTATTTTTAAAGTTACCTGTTATCAACCACGTTTGCCAAGACACTTTGAAGCCATTTTGTTTTAAAAAAGCTAAGTACTTATAACTTGGTTAAATATTGCTGTTGTTTTGCTTTGTTGCAATTTAATCGCTGTCTTAATCTTTCCAGTTATATCTTGCCCTTCAATATATTTCCGATAAATTAATGTCATAATATTCTGTGTCGGCCCTACATAACTAGAAAAAAAGTAAGTTTGCGTATACTTTGCTGCTTTATTTTTCAATTAAAACATCCATACAGACTGCAGGAGGTCCATGAATGCGGACACACTCACTTCTTTTTTACAGTGTAAGCAGGGCTGGATTAACCATTTAGAAAAATAAGCATGTGCTTAGGGCACCAAGGGAAGTGGGGTGGGGGGGGGGGGGGGGGGGGGGGGGGGGGAGAGACCCACAGAATTTTCCCTCTAGCTATCATGCCCTTAACTCTCATCTCTTTCACTGCCAGTCGTCTTTAGTCACATTTTTTGTAATTTTCAATATCTGCCGTGTTCGACTTTAATCCGAATTGTTTAAAAAAAAAGTTTTCTTTGGTGTGGCGAGTGACTGAAAGTGTCAGACATAGACCTAGAGTTCAGTATGTTTGCCTATCTTACCAACGTTTTTCTGCATGAATTTCAGGAGTCTGGCCAGGAAGAAAATTCAGCATTTATTGAGTCTTAATGTCTTGTCAATGGAAGCGCTGGGCTGTGTTTAGGGCATCAGTTGGCCTTAATCCGGCCCTGAGTGTAACATTAACACTGATACATGCTGTGCAGATTTTAAGCCTACAAAATGCAATTCTGCAAAGTGCTAAAAGTGCATGTGTTGATTATAATACAAAACACTGTGCATCGAAAGAATAGTATCTCACGATCACTAAGTTTTTTATATGTAAAGAACAGCATGAGACTATTAGCATGTTTTATATCACACTAATTCAAATGCTAATAGATTTGTATGTGTCGTTTCTCGTTTTAAAACTGTATTGTGTATAATTTATTAATATATTTTTTGCTTAAGGATTTTTGGGTGTTTGTAAGGATTTTTTGGGTCCGGCGTACAGGTTTTTGTCTCAGGAGGTTGACAGGTATGGCAAGTACAATTACCACCGCTGCTGCTACTACTATTGCTATTACCACAATCATCAAATTTACAGCTATTAATACAACCATAAGGTAGCCAAGGAGCTTAGGCTTTCAACAAACACGTGTCATGTCCTCCTGAGCCGTGCCATCAGCTCAAGTTCTTTCTATGTCTTCCTCATCATTTTCATTTCTATCTCCAGTTCTCTTCTCCGAGTGTTTTTGTTTTGGTCTATCTCTACCCAGTGGATTCCAGAACAGAGCTGCTAAATAATGCTATCAACAGGTTTCCTCAACGTGTGTCCTACCTATCAACAGGTTTCCTCAACATGTGTCCTATCTATCAACAGGTTTCCTCAAAGTGTATCCTATCTATCAACAGGTTTCCTCAATGTGTGTCCTACCTATCAACTGGTTTCCTCAACATGTGTCCTATCTATCAACAGGTTTCCTCAAAGTGTATCCTATCTATCAACAGGTTTCCTCAATGTGTGTCTATCAACAGGTTTCCTCAACTGGTTTCCTCAACATGTGTCCTATCTATCAACAGGTTTCCTCTATCTATCAAAGTTGTCAATCCTATCTATCAAAGGTTTCCTCAGGTTTCCTCAACAGGTTTCCTCAATGTGTGTCCTACCTATCAACTGGTTTCCTCAACATGTGTCCTATCTATCAACAGGTTTCCTCAAAGTGTGTCCTATCTATCAACAGGTTTCCTCAATGTGTGTCCTACCTATCAACTGGTTTCCTCAACATGTGTCCTATCTATCAACAGGTTTCCTCAACATGTGTCCTATCTATCAACAGGTTTCCTCAATGTGTGTCCTATCTATCAACAGGTTTCCTCAACATGTGTCCTATCTATCAACAGGTTTCCTCAACGTGTGTCCTATCTATCAACAGGTTTCCTCAACGTGTGTCCTATCTATCAACAGGTTTCCTCAACATGTGTCCTATCTATCAACAGGTTTCCTCAACATGTGTCCTATCCATCGCCAGCATCTTCTCCTCATCTCTTGTTCCACTGGCACTTGTCACGTTTGAATTACAGAAGAAACACAACTATTACTTCTGCAGTAATTCAAACTATTTTCTTTTCGCTCATGATGTAACAGTAATACTGAATGTACAGATGTTTACAGCAATGTGCGACAGACCGAATGTTGCAATCTACAGTTATAAGAAGCTGATGAAGACCAATAAATGTAGGCCATTGCATCTGCAGTGATTCACAAATCAATAACGTACAAGTTGAAAACTGCTATGATGAGTCACAGCTGGTTCATAAGTGCCTCTTATTTGAATAAAGAGTACGACAAAAGGATATTGATGTATGGATAAGGGGGGCAACGGAAAAACAGTAGTGCCCCAATTTTACTAGCAACTCTACTTCCCTACATCATATTTCTTTCATCACGGAAAATTTCATTCACAATTTGAATATACTTACTTACTTAGTCGTTCCCCTTCTACCGTGAGGTGTAGAGGTTTGGAAGAGAGAGCGCCAGACTATCCTATCGGCTGTCTTCCTCCTGGCCCAATTTGAATATTACATTCATAATTCATTCGTTACAAGCGAGGACCAGCCAGTTTTATTTCATCGAATAAATATGATAGGTCAAGGTAGTTCCATAGCAGATAATGCTGTAGGGTAGTGAAGTGTTAGAGACTTGACTATACTAGGTCCAGCATCGAAAGTTGGGATAACTTCCTCGCTACCTTTTCCTTCCCTAACTCAAGATAGTCAGGTACCCATGAGCAGCTGGGTAGACTTGAACGAGATGATACCTTAATTTGAAGCCAGCACCTTTTGAGCTCTACCTGCTCTGTCATCCGGATGCTCATTTCATTGAATAGAAACATATAGAGTCATGCGCCGCTTAACGTCCACGATACGTAATGTGAAATAGGACGTTATGCGATTTGGACATTGTGCGAACACCATACTTTATACTTAGCAAAGTTATATGGGATACTGTAGTGTACCTGTATTGACTAAATAGCCAAGATACTGTGCACATACAGTAATGTATTTTCGAAAGTTCACATTAAAATAACGATAGTAAGTACAGTACAGTACATACATAGACCAGTACCATAGGTGTTTATTATGACTATCAAGACATATGTACTGTATTATAGGTTATATATGTACTGTACCATTATACGCCAGGCATCGCAATCGCTTTGTACTGTATACAAGGGACATGAGATACACGCATTGCGTGCGGGAAGCTGTTGCTTTCGCTACGTCCGGTTACGTCCACTTCGTCCCGTTCTCCGATCGGGATTTCTGAACTCTATTATAACCTTATGGGATCACGGACGTATATGCGGTCGGATGTTGTCTGGTGCATGACTGTACTGACATCTTATGTATCATCATTTCCATTGTTTGCTCCTTATGGATTCATGCAGCCACCATTGTAGCAGGTCCTCTTGCCAATGCATTAATGTCTTCTTGTAACAGTGGTTTTTGTGGCACTTTATTTTACATGAGGTTGATCGCCGCATGCATAACCTCGTATTAATCTGCTCTTACAAATTCATACAAACTTCACATAATACAGTCCTGTAACCCTTTATCCAGACCCTGATGCCATCACAAGAACAGCTATGCTATGGACCCCTAAAGGAAAAGAAAGAGAGGCCGACCAAAAACAACTTGGCGGAGGACTGTGGAGGCTGAGATGCAGGGAATGAACCAGAGTTGGGGCACTGTACGAAGGATGGCCGCCAACCGAGCAAAGTGGAATCAATTTGTTGTTGCCCTACAAGACGCCACCAGGCGTGATGGCCACTGACTGCTTTGACGGTCGGCGGCTAAGGATCAAAGAAGAACCCTTTATCCAAAATCCTTGGGGACATCTTTGTTTCAGAAACCATTGCGGGTCAGAGTGGCTAAGAGGTATGGCGTCCGCCTCAAATTCTAGAGATACCGGGTTTGATTCCCAGTTGATGGAATGTAATTTATGGAAATTTTTTTCAGAACCAGTGGTCCTAATAATGTCATACTCTTCCTGGTCTTCTGGTAGTGAGATCGGATGCCTAGCCTTCTCGGATAAGGGTGAAAAAATAGAAGGTCCCGTGTGCAATTTGCGCATGTTAAAACTCCCACGGCAGTTGGAAATCGTAAAGAGTAGGCCTATCAGGCCGCTGCCCTGGCAAAATATAAAAATTAGAAACCTACCCACCACAAAAATATTTATAGAATGTGTGATTCCTATTTACACACATTTGGATTCTCGCCAGTGCTACAGTGTTCGTGCACTGTGCTGAGATCCTCCTTGTGTTATCTAAGGGAGGAGATTGGAGCACTGATGGAGTTGTCCGTGTACAATGAAGATAGTCCACCAAACCAAAATCAGAAACCAGATTTTTTTCAGTTTTCAAATCGTTTAAAAAAAAAAAGTAGCCCGAATTCACCCAATCTCAATCAAAAATAGAAAGCCATCCAAAAAAGTTGAAAATCGTCCAAATTGTGATAAAAACATAGCCTAAAGTAACTCATAATATTTTGGTTTTCGGGTGTTCAGATAAAATGATATAGACCTGTATTTACTGTTCTGGAGCCCCAACGGTTAGGTAAACAAAAGAAGACCTCAAAACATGGAAAGCAAAACTGGAAACAGACTTAAAGAGGATAAAGAATGACATGGAAAGACCTGGAACAGATGATACAAGACAGGAAAGTTTAACAAGAACTTAAAGGTGTATGCTTCACATGGAACATCAAAGGGCCATAATGATATTTAGTTACTTGAGTTCATCATCATCATGTTCCATATTCTTTTCAGCCTTTGATAGCGAAGGACATGGTAGGGACAAAGAAGACATGGAAAGAACTTAAATGGATGGCACAGGGAGATTTGCAATGTATTTGTTGATGACCTATGCTCCGTTAGAAGCTGGAAGATAAAGAATGAATGAACTGGGCACATTGCTATTCAGTCTATTCAAAGTGTTTTCAAGTAGAACTTAAGCACGCACGCACGCAATCACACATAGCTTGCATAGTAATAATATGGTTGAAATGAATCCTAGTGGGACAAGTGTTTGATTTCGCTCAAATATCTGTCGATCGGGCAGCCAATTAAGTTGCCCACATTGTACCAGGAAAAATATTAAACAGGATCATCCTTGAGAGATTAAAAGAGTCCATAGACAGACAAATGAGATATGAACATGCAGATTTTCAACAAAACAGATCCTGTACAGATCAGATACCCACAATGAGAATCACAGTGGAACAACATCTGGAATGGAACTCACTTCCTTATACTGGATTTGGGGACTATGAAAAGACATGTGACAGCGCAGACAGAGAATCACTTATGGAAGTTGATGAGGCATTATTGAGTCCTCCCTAAGGTCTGTAGCTTAATAAAGAAGACTTATGAGGACATGACCTGAAGATTTCTTCATGGAGGAGAAAATAACCTTTTATGTGAGAACTGAAGTGTGACAAGGGATGCCTCTTGTCACTATTTCTATTCCTATTGGCTATAGATTAGGTTATGAAAACATCGACCTCAGCCAACAGAAATGGAATCCAGTGGACTCTGACTAAATAGGCTGCCATTGACCTGGCACTTCTGTCCCATAACTGTAATCAGATGCGAGATAAAATGAAAATCCTTGATGAAAGATCACAGCAAGGTGTCCAAAAATACACAGGGAGAAGACAAAGATAATGATGATAAATGCAGGAAATGATAACAAGATTGTACTGGAAGAGACCACTAGAAGATGTACAATCATACATATACTATGGCAGCAATATAGACACAGTGGGAGGGACAGACAATGATAAATTAATAATACAAAAGGTTGCAGGAGCTTTTATTGTTCTGGCAAAAATATCTGGAGATCAATAGAAATCAGTTCCAACACAAAAATCAGAATTTTCAATTCACATGCCAAGACAGTCCTATCCTGTGGCTCTGAAACATCAATCAATACCCTTTAGCTCCCCAAGGAGCATAGGCCTTCAACAAACTCATGCCAAGTCTTCCTGTCCTGTGCCATCTGCTCAAGTTCTTTTCATATTTTCCTCATCATTTTCACCTCTGTTTCCAGTTCTCTTTTCCATGTGTTTTTTTGGTCTACCTCTGCCTCTCTTTCCCTGTGGATTCCAGAACAAGGACTGCCTTGTAATGCTATCAACAAGTTTCCTCAATGTGTGTCTTATCCATCGCCAGCGTCTTCTCAACTCTTGTTCCACTGGCCCTTGTCTGGTTCTTGTCATCAATTCCACATTTGTGACTTTGTCATACCATTTCAGTCCTTCTATTCTACGCAAGCACCCATTTATAAAAGTCTAGCTTTTTGGTTGTTGTTTTTGTTGTTCTCCATGTCTCAGAGCCATACAATAGGACTGACTTGACATTTGAGTTGAAGATTCTTATTTTTGTGTTGGACTTGATTTCTCTTGTTCTCCATATGTTTCCCAATGCAACGAAAGCTCCTCCTGCTTTTTGTATTCTTATTTTGATATCACTGTCTGTCACTCCAACTTTGTCTATATTACTTCCAAGATATGTGTACAATTCTACATCTTTTAGTGGTGTTTCTTCAAGTTCAACCTTGTTATCATTTCTTGCATTTATTCTCATAATCTTTGTCTTTTCCCTGTGTATTTTCAGGCCCACTTGTTGTGACCTCTCATCGAGAATTTTCATTTTCTCTTGCATCTGATTATGGTTATGGGACAGAAGAGCCATCTGCAAAATCCAGATCATCAAGCTGTTTAGTCAGATTCCACTGGATTCCATTTCTGTTGTGTGATTTGATGTTTTCATAACCCAATCTATTGCTAGTAAGAAAAGAAATGGAGACAAGAGGCATCCCTGTCTCACTCCCGTTCTAATCCTAAACGGTTCTGTAAGTTGTCCTTCATGGTAAACTCTGCATGTCATGTCTTCATAGGTCTTCTTGATTAAGTTAATGATCTTCATGGGAACTCCATAATGCCTCATCAATTTCCAAAGCGATTCTCTGTCTACACTGTCAAATGCCTTTTCATAGTCCATGAATCCGATGTATAGCGGTGAATTTCATTCCAGACTTTGTTTAACTATTATTCTCAATATGGCTATCTGGTCTGTACATGATCTGTTTTGTCGAAAACCTGCTTGTTCATCTCTCAGTTTCTTGTCTATGGACTCTTTTAATCTCTCAAGGATGATTCTGTTTACTACTTTTCCTGGCACTGATAGTAACATTATCCCTCTATAATTTGTGCACTCTTGTAAATTTCCCTTCTTAGGCAACTTAATCAGATATCCTTCCTTCCATTCTGCTGGTATCTCTTCCTTTTCCCAGACTTTACCAAGTAATTTATATAACATCTCTGTAGCTGTGTTCATATCTGCTTTGATGGCCTCTGCTGGAATGCAATCTGGACCAGCTGAAACATGGAGAACAAAAAAGACAACAACCAACAAGCTAGGCTTTCATAACTGGGTGCTTGCGTAGAACATAAAGATTAAAGTGGTATGACTAGATCACTAGTGTGTCTCCAGTTCTCTTCACCATGTGTTTCTTTGTCTTCTTTCTTCTTCAAGTACCATGCTTAGTGGTGTAGGAGATCATGTCTCTCCACAACTTCCTGTCACCAGTACAATTTATCAATTCTGCTGTTGACTTCTTTCCATGCCACGATGACAAAACGTCCAGTATTTGCTCTCTTTGTCTTCCCCTATCTCTTTTTCCTTCAATCTTACCTGTTGTTATGATATATTCCAGCTTTCCTCTTCTCATAACTTGCCCAAAATAAGTGGATTGCTTCTAACTTGTGAAATAAGTTTCCTTTGTGTATTGGCCTCTTTCAGGACATCCTCATTACTCTTTTTGGCTGTCCATGGTATTTTTAACATTCTTCTGTAAAACCACATCTCTGTGGCCTCTAATGCTTTCCCTATGTGTTTACTAATTGTCCATGACTCACTCCCATATGTCAGGATTGGTTCTATATAACAATGAAGAACTCTCTTTCTCACTTCCAATAACAAAGAATTGTTGCATAAAATACTCTTCATTTTATAGAATGCTACTTTTGCCTGAGCTATTCTGCTCTTCACTTCTGAGACGCATCTTCCATCCATTGTTATTAATGTTCCCAGGTAGGCCTATTTGAATTTATTGACTTGTTTTAAAACGGTTCCATTTACTTTGATTGTGCATTCTGTGGAAGCATTCTCTGTCTAGCATTCTCTCCAGGTGCGCTGCAGCCATTGTTTTTAGGGCTGCCAGACCTCTCTTGCACTTCTGTATGATGTGATCAACATGGTGCTTATATGATAGCCATGATCGAATGTTACTCTAAGGTATTTCAACTTGTTCTGCCTTTCAATTTTCTGTCCACTGAGAGTAATGTCTGGAAGATCTGCTATCAATATGGAGTTATTCAAGGAGCACCAAAGCACACAGGCTTTGTTGGGATTGCTGGTTTAGTCGCACCATTTAGAAACTGCTTGAAGTGTCTCATGTAGCCTTTGCTTTTAACCATTTCATTTCTATCCGAACCAGTCCTGTAAATAAGCAAAGACTTACCAAAATCAAATATGTTGTTGCAGATACCTGACGAATCACATCCAAATAGAATGCATAATTCATAGATCTACTATTTTCACATGCAAAGCAAGCAAATGTATTTGTTTTCACGGTTAGAAATTCAATATACAAAAAGCAAACAACTAATGTCCCAAAGCGAATGAGTGACACCTCTTTCCAAAGCTGTTTTCATTGAATGAAGTTATTGGTCACCGAATTTACCACTGGGGATACCAGGTACGAGAAAGTAATGCGCAAAGCAAGCCAAAATGAGTGTCCTTTCTGCCACCACCTTGCTCTTTTCTTTCTTCTTCGTGACTCTATAAATGCAATTTGCATAACACAATATTTTAAATTAAAACTGAAGAAATTGTCGTGATCACTTTATCTGCCTCTCGGTATTGCGAGGTTTTTATTTTCCATCATTTCTTGTCTTTTCGTTCATTCTTCCATCTTATACTTAAATATTTTTTGGGGTCACTTCGCTGAGACGCGTTTCTTACATGCTAGCAGATAATGTGCTATTCCCCCCCCCCCCCCCCCCCCCGGCCTCCTTTCTCCCCCCACCCCCCCTCCTCCGGGACATTTTGTGGCATTATTATAATATTTTTATTACGTTTTTAATCTGCTTTGCTAACTCAAAGTTTATTTAGTCCAAACTGCTTCTTCCTCTTTTTTTTTTTTTTGGTTTTCCTTATCAACAGTGGGTATTTCTGGCTTCTACATACCCATATTCCAGAGGATGTTCAGTTTTAATAGCTTGGGTACCTTCCTTGTTGGTATAGAGAAAAGGCAGATAAAGAAGCTAAGAACGGTAGATATGATAACAATTTAATAAATCTAGGGATGAGTAAATCAGAGATTAAAAGCGTAATTAAAGAAATTATAGCAGATAAATGGAAAGTAGAGTGGGATAAAAATCTGAAAGGAAGACATGCAAATAAGATAATCAAGGCTCCAACAAGAAAATGTCAGGTATCTATGGAATTGGAAACTCTCAGTAACACGAAACTTCTCAGGCTACAGCTGGAAAAAGGCTGTTTCAGAATAGAAGAACCTTACTGTGCAGTATGTCTTCAAGACAATAATATAGAGCATTTCTTGTTAAAATGTAAGTGAAATGAACAACAGAGAGTCCCAATATTAAATTATTTGCAGGCTACAAATCACCCATAAATATAGAACGTGTTAAGAATAGACAGACCTAGGGAACTACATAATATGGGTAAATGGCAGGTATGGTGGACATCTAGTGGTGTTCTTATAAAACATATTACTTATGAAAATTGATTAAATATCAGACTAAGGATTGCAGGTCTTTACACCCTCCCCCTATTTCTTGTTTTTGTTTGGTATATTTTAATTGCTGCTTTTTTTCTAAAATGTATCCTCTTTTTTTTTTTTAATTAGTGTGTTTGCTAGTTTGGTTTTTGTTTTGACATTATTCCACACACACACACACACACAATTCGGTCATTTTGAGTTACCCTATTGTAGCGTGATGTAAATACAAAATGCCTTGTTATGATAGAAAGAAGGAAAGGTTGAACGGGACGCGCCTCGCCAAAACTTTATTTAAAAAAAAATATTCAAACTTTACACACACACAGCAGAAGACAGATAGACTGAAAGAGAAGCTTGCCAAGGCTAAAACCTTTTATCATATGTTTGCCGTGCAGCTCTACAAAACTGAGTCTGTACTTTGCATCTATCCTAAGAGGGTATGTAAATTTGTGAATAATTAATTGTTTTATTACAGCTTATTTTAATAAGAATTGTATCAGGATCAGACCAGAGGACTGAACTGAAATTAAGTTGGGAATGTGTAAAGGAATGCAATGCAAACCAACGATTATCGGGATTGTCACTGGAGTGGTCAGTTAAAAATTATTATACTGGAATAATGAACTTGGCACTCCAGAATGTGAAAGGTAAAGGTAGCATTATAATTATATATAAAATGTATTAGAGTTTATCCATGTATTGTTTATGCAGATAGACACCTGTCTTGTCTCGCTATCCTGATCAGAACAGATCCAAGTATCATTCATAAACATGTAAACATTCTGAACACTCTCATTCACGCAGGCTTTAGAAATCTATGACAAAAGGCTAGCCACTTGTCACATATTGTCTCCGGGTTCATTCTTGTCATACTCCAGAAGAGGTCTAGAATCATAGATCAATAGTGTCTTCATGGACCAACGCAGGAGTACCATATATTGCCATCTGTACTCGTGTAACCTGCCCCATCAGTGCAAGACCTACTGATTGCTCTGAAGTATAACCACAGGATATTTACACAACGTAATGTTAAGTATTAAGTGTGACAATTCAAACAGCTATTGTGAGAGTCAACAGGGAATTAAACATTGTGTTATGATGAAGAAACTGATCAATAAGATAGGCAAGCCAAGTGACAATTTAGTATGAAGGAAATTTGAAAGAACATTCTGTTTCATTTGAAGATCACAGCAAGGACTTTTGTTAAATTAATAATTGCAACCCAACTTTTGAATAATTGTGTAATTCATCTTTTATTCATACAATTTCATCATTTTTCATCATCCATATGTGCACAAAAAGAAAACCAAACATAGATGTACATAATAAATAATTCTGTAATTGTATTCCTCCGACTTTTTCAGTTTTATATTGTTGCATTTTGAGTTTTACTGAATTGTGGATTATCATAGGTTAGTTACTAGCGAAGATGGAATCTAATTCTCTAAGTTTCATCTGATTACTATCTGAAGTAGAGACTTCACAGCCGTGACTATCCTGTGATACCAGTGCTCTTCTCTGACACTGGGGCTTCATTCATTTCAGACAGAATTCTTCTCTCTTCTATCAGCTGGCAGTGACTTGGGAATTGAATTAAGCATAATGGCTTTGAAAATGTCTGTTTTTTTTTTTTTTGGTCGTATGTGTGTCCAGTATGTCTTGTAAGATTCTCGGTGCTGGTATAATTGTACTACATTTATAGAAAATGTGTTCCTCACTTTCTTGTACATTTGCCTGGCACATCTTGCATCGTGATTTTTGTTTTAATCTGTGTGCTGCTCTTTCTGTGGTTGGTGTCATTTTATATAAAAGTTGATATGTGACTTCTCTGGCTTTTGGTGCGATGCTTTTGTTGTGAAGATCGTGGAAAATCTCAGTGTAATCTGTTATAAAAGTAATTGTAACCTCTTTTAATTCTTAGGTGTAAAGGTGGTGCTTGTAACCTCACTAAGTGTTTGTAAATTTTGTTTGTTTTCTGGTTAATTAAAATTTCGTGTCCTCTGATGGCTTGTATGCATGCCCTGTAAAACAAAATAACAATACATTTTTTCTATTTACATAATGCATAACATTTGTTTTTTATTTAAATGTATTTAATTATTACAAATCAAAGAAAATCTTTTACAACCTTTGCAATAAAAAAATGAATAACATTTTTTTATTATTTTTATTTTTCCTTGGATAATTAAACAAATTAATTTTTACTTCCCTTGACAATACTAACTTGCTCAAAGTCTTTGTTATCTCCCATCATGCCCAGTTTTAACACTTCAGCTCGACATTCCATTATGGTCGTTAGCAAGGTGTTATGCCTTTTCATATGGCCAAAATATGTTTTAAAAGCACAAAGAAAAAAGTTACGGCGGAATCTCATAATGGAAAAGAGCGAACATAAGCTACATGTAAAAAGGAAAACAAACAAAAAAGTCAAAAATGGTTTAATCTTAAAAAGTTTGATAACCCCAAAGACACAAGTCTACCATAAATACTGGACATTTGAATCATCATAAATGAGTTAATAAGTAAATTATTCTGTCTGTTAGGTTGCTTTTGTGTATAATTTTGTGAAGTACCTCTTGACTGTTTTCAATTTCTGACAAGGACTATTTTTATTGTCTGTAATTTCGAAATCATTTTATATTGTTTTCAACTCATCAAATATTTGTATCATATTAACAAATATTTGCCCCTGTGGAAACTTAGATTACAGAATAAAAGAAGGAAGAAAATATTAGTCTTTCATTGACATGATGTTTTTCCCTCTCGAAAAATATGCAGCTTAAAACAAGTCATACAGTAAAGAAGTTAGGTTCTTTTTTAATGTGAAGTCCGTCAAGCCAATACAAAATCTTATATATCAAAAACATATTTCTTTTATAGTTCAAAGACTGTTCAACGTATCAAAATGCATGCACTTGTCAATCAGTTTCCCATTTTTTGTGCATACCCAGCGTATGGTAAGATTATAAAACAGATGAAAGAAATCTTTCATCGGCAAACAAACCGTAGAACAAAGGAAATGTAAAATGTAAATGTAAAGCTCTTTTATACTGACGAAAAATAATATGTTAACCATAGTTTTTTAATATAGTCAGTCGTCAAGCACGCGTAATACACACACGCTGTGAAAATTCTTATTGATAATTGGTAATAATATACTATGAATCAGCTGTCGTTCAATACGGAAACTAAATGACGGCTGATAAAAATACATCCTTACTAAATCAGAACATATATAAACACATAATTAAACAACGAGCAAAAAAATTCTTAACTGCAGCACATCAGTTCAATTTCAAAACAAAAGGAACCTGAGATAGTAGATGATCCATGGCAAAGTAGACCGAAAAGTACGAGACGCGCTAATATACTCGTAGTATAACATTTGAATTCACTGAGACAAACAATACATAGAATATATAGGATTTTGAATATATAGGATTTTCCTGTTTACTCCCCGAGTTTCAGTCACGTCACCAATAAAAATATATGTGGAGGTAGTTTTAGAAAAACTGCCCATTGGGGCCTTCTTAATATGTTAGTGGAATAAGGGGCGCTTCTTAATATGTTAGTGGAGTAAGGGACGCTTCTTAATGTCGGTGGAGTTAGTGACTCTGTGAAATACCGGTATATTAGTGGAGTTATGGGCACTATTTAATATGTTAGGGGATTAAGGTTAGTTTCTTAATGTTAGTGGAGTTAGGGACTCTGTTAAATACCGGTATGTTAAAGAAGTTAGGCTCCTTACAATTACAGAATATATTAGTGGAGTTAGGGACGCTTCTTAATACGTTAATGTAATTAGGGGTGTCTATTAATCTGTTACTGGAGTTAAGGGCACTTCTTAATATATTAGTGAGGTTAGAGGCACTATAAAATATGCGAATCCGGAGAAAACATGCAGAAATACTTAAAGCTGGAAGTCGAAGAGGCAACATCAGAAAATGTCGAGGAATTTGTATATCACCGCAACTGTGAGTAGTATGGTAGGGCGGTTTTGACCCCCTATTTTGGGGGAGGAATGGGTTTATATAAGGAAATATGACGGCACAAAATGGATAAAATGGGGGAGGAAAGGTTTATAGAGGAAAATATAAAAATTGATAAATTCACGTAGTACGAGTTTTATAGAGAAAGATCGCTAATTAGCGTGGTGGGGTGTGGGGGGTGTTGATTTTTGGTTTTGTCTGGTGTTTTGTGTGTAGGTATTGATCAGAATATAAGGGTGAGAGAAAAAAAACCATGTAAGAGAGAATACAAATGTACACGAAGTGAGACAATTTTTTTTATTTATATATTTTTATTTGTATAATAAGGGGTGTCGTAAATTTATTTTGAGAGAAAGAGTCTTATAAATAGTGGTCCTGTTTAGAGTGGAGAATGATGGTGAGGCTCAGTGATAATAAGGGTTAGAGAGTAAATAGTTGCTTCACAGAGTGCTGGGGAGAGTAAGGACAGACTTATTTATGACAATCGTTCCTCTCAATCTTCTCCTCAAACTCTCCTGGTCAAACAATTATTTGCCAGTTTCCAGACACACACCTGCGCTCACACCGATTTGGTGCTTCAAACACACAGACGCACGTGAATACAAACTATATTAAACAGATAGGGGAAATTTGGGCTTTGGTATTCCAACACAGTACTAAATAAGTTTATGCTGTTTATTAACATTGAAATCAGTCACAAAAATTATCATGTGTTACAGGAAAAATATCATAAGTACAGAAAATACAAATAACAAGGTTAGGGGGGGGGGGGGGGGTGAAGAAGATTGGTATCGACTAAGCCCTTCCCGCTGGTATTAGACAAAGATAAACCCAGTCCAAAGATAGATAGTTATCAGGAACATAGGTAGGCCTAATGTGACCCAACAGTGAATTTAATTACTCTGAAAGAGGTGTTACAATATTAGGTATGGGTGGTAGAAAAAAACCTGTAATTCCCAATTGTTTTTCCCTTTCCTAAGCAAATGAAGAAGGGGTGGGGGGGGTGGTAAACAGAGTTAACAAAATATCCCACTTAAAGGAACAAAGCAGGGTATACAGAAAATGTATTACCCGGTAGGCAAGTTAACAAATGGTTTGCAAAAATTAAATCTCCAGTCATTCATGCACGCTCGTGAGGGCCCACACTCATATGCTCACACTCTCTTACCGATTGCAGCATCAGGCACTCCATAGAATTATATAAACAGCAATTACACTCTTGACATATGAAAATGTCTGGTACTTCGATGTCCAGCCCCAGATTTAGCGAGGTTGGCTGGTAGCAAGTATTCCCACTTATCGCGGGACGTGAAGCCTAAGAGTTCTTGTGTTTTATTATATAAAAAGGAGTCTGTGGGATGGCACTGGCACAGTTAGATACAGGGGTGAGAATGGGGTGGTCTCTTTAATTTCGCCGCTGATGGTAAAATTCCTTCGATGCGTGATGATAGCAACTGACCGGTAAGTTTTAAATCCAGTGAGGAAAAACTAGGCCCAGTCACAGTTCAGGTAAATATGTACTCTCTCACAGTAGGGCAGTAAATAAAATATCGCTACCAGCAACTGTTCTTCTTCCAGTTTATCTTACAGATTGTAATTTAATTTGATGGTTTATTTAAATGTTCTTGGGTGGGCTTTCTTTCATGTAATTATGATAGCTAGGCCGCATCGGACCGCCACAAGATTATATTTAAAATGTTTCATCAATATATCTGGAAGTTTAAGAACCGAGTCTGGAAGACTCTGTATGATTTCTTTATTGCTGGGATCGCAAAGGTTATGTGATCATTCTATAGAAAAAGATAGAAAAACCATGACAACATAATCATACCGCAAAAATCAAATAATATTCTAAGGCGCGATAAATTTACCGTTAAGACTATTTATATACACTTGCGTATTTAATTATGTATTTAAGAAAACACTGCGTGAGTCAAATGGTTAAAACACACATCTATATATATAGGACTTAACTAAATTTATTAATTATAAATTCCTTCGCGACTTTAAAAGTTACTTTAGCATTTAAGCATCTATTATTTTTGAAAATAATATAATAGCTATATCATTAAATTTACCACTGGTGCTTTTGAGATGAGTTTAATTTAATATATTTAAATAAACATAAAATCCAGTGAAATAATATGAAAGCACTAGACCACTGATCACTTTAACAAATATATTATACCGTGCACAGAAAAAGAAATCACTCCAATGTAGCCACCAATTCAGATGGAAATCTAGCAAAATTCTACTATAGCTAGTGAATCTTAAATCTCTGGCAACCGAATGATAAAATGGCTTTCTTCGTGGTCTGTATATATCTAACTGTAATGCAAGATTGGGGGACATGTTAGAATTTGACACCTTTTTAGATCTCAGGAGACTTTCGGGGTTCTGACCGCCAGACTAAAGAGAGATGCCGCCCCTGGTTTTCCGTATCTCCATTCGCTGCGTCCGCTTCGGCTTTCCCGTTCGCTCCGTCTTTCGAGCGGTGTTCTGGTTGACACAGAGATGCGAAATGCCGGCAAGAAACTTGCGTCGTTCGTTTCAGGGACCACTACTGCTTTTGATAGCATGCCGCTAGTCTTTCCTGAAATCCCTCCGAGCCTGTTTGATCGTGTGCCGCTACTTTCGTTTGATTCTGGCAATGCCCCCACTGGGCCGGCGTTCTGACCAAGTTAATGAAAATAACTGCATATGATTGCTCAAGAGATATCCGTGGGCGTGATTTAACTTCTCCTTAAATCAACGCGATGACCAGAATGTACGGTAGATAAACTGTCCACATATTAATCAGCAAACGTGTTGAAAATCTGCGTGGAAAGGTTCCATGCTAATGAGTCCACGTGGAAGCATTCCCGTTTGACGATAAAATTGCAACCATATTCGGGGGCACTGATGTTATCCGAAGGGGTCGTTACGAAGGGTCGTACCATATCATCCAGCACTTCAGGGTCAGCTGAGTTCGTCTGTCAAAAGGGGGAGGGGGTGTAGAGGTGGTCAGCCGGCGAGGTTAGTCTGGTTGATATTGTTGTCGTCCAACTCGACGATGAATATAACGTATAAGGGTTCTCCTTACGACGTCTAAGGTTAGGCGGACGAGATCCTCATGCGAGATCACCCGTAGGAGGACCTCCTCTAGATGTATATTTATCAGATCATCGAGGGTTGTTGTCAGGCAGGAGTGGGCGTCCTGATTGGGCTGCTCCTCCACACACCCCACACAGTACACAGGTCAGTTCTCACTGAGGAAATCTAAGAAAAACATTATACAAACAGGGCACAATGGAAGAGAGAGATTTTTAGATGGAAATAGGTGAAGTGGTGACATTGTCGGGGTCAACTGTTCTTTTTATGTAAAAAAAAAAAGACAGTCAGTTGCAGTGCTGGGTGTATGTATAGACAGACGAACCATGCGGTTTAAATCCCACATTTGTCCCGCCCTGCGCTTTTTGTGTAGCGAGAACCTCCAAAAAAGTGTGTTTGTCTAAGGTGTAGTGTTGTTTGGTGAGTCCTTTCGTGCTAGTCTTATCGCACTCGCCGAAACAGTGGTAAGTTTTACTACATAAAGATATCATTCCCCTACTTTCGTATTCTAGTTTAAACAACCCAGGGGTTCTCTTTTCGTATAATTTCCTATCCTGGCATTTCTGACAAACGATTCGCATTTTACCCTCACTAGTAATAAAATCGGATCGATGGTTGGGCAGACTTCGCGAGGAAACCATTGATCGTATACTTTATAAAATTCCGTTAGCATAGAGGGTCGAACGGCTTTGGTTAGGGCGGGTGTCATCAGCGCTAAATATAGGCTGTCGGTATCCATCTCGCATAGCTGGAAATTGGATCTATCCACGAACCTATCTAGAAAATCGTAATAAAATTCTAACATGCGGAGTATACTTGTTCAATTTCTCTTGACCAACAGAGCAAAATTAAATTTGCCTTCAACTAATGGTAAAAGGCTTTTTTTTTTTTTTTTTTGGTGTATAAAATATCAACACCCCCCACACCACACCACGCTAATTAGCGATCTTCCTCTATAAATCTCATACTAAGCGAATTTATCAATTTTTATATTTTCCTCTATAAGCCTTTCCTCCCCCATTTTATCCATTTTGTGCCGTCATATTTCCTTATATAAACCCATTCCTCCCCCAAAATAGGGGGTCGAAACCGCCCTACTATACTACTACTGTGTGCTGACGGTGAAAATGTTTGCGAAAAGAAATAAATGATTGAAAGCGTCACAATAGCATTATTTATGCTTGATAATATATTGTGATCATCAATAAATTACTGCTTATGAGACTCCGGTGGTATTGTCCACGAATAGTTCGTCATATTCAGTGGGCGCAAAGAAATTTAAAATGATCCGGAACAACCGCCTATTTTGCCCACAAAAACACACACAAAACGCTAATTACGAGGTATTGCTATCATCCAGCAAGTATTATCTTAAGTACCTTATTAAGAATGCGAGTGTAGGCCTATATGAAAATCGAGAGAAGCTTGTCTGAAAATTTATTTATCATGGTAATTATAATTTGTCCACGTATAATGTGAGCATGTACACACTGTTAATAATAAGCTGATTTATTTACCTTATGTTTAAATAAAGCTTCCTTTAAAAAAAAAAATTTACAGTATCTCTGTATTTACAAAGTTCAACTAATAAGATTACAATGAACCTTTTAAGCTGGTTATGATGCACATTTAACGAAAATGGTACGTTGAAAATATAATTTCCCCCCCCCCCCCACAAAAAACTTTAAAATGGGAGGGTAGAATCATCATCAGCTGCCTTCTCCACAACGAAGGTTGGTTGTAATGAATCTCCAATTATTTTGTGTCAGCTTTTAAGGTGTGTACTGTGTGGGGTGTGTGGAGGAGCAGCCCAGTCAGGACGCCCACTCCTGCCTGACAACAACCCTCGATGATCTGATAAATATACATCTAGAGGAGGTCCTCCTACGGGTGATCTCGCGTGAGGATCTCGTACGCCTAACCTTAGAAGTCGTAAGGAGAACCCTTATACGTTATATTCATCGTCGGGCTGGACGACAACAATTTCAACCAGACTAACCTCACGGCTGACCACCTCTACCCCCCCCCCCCCCCATTATATAAATAAAAATATATAAATAAAAAAAATTTGTCTCAATTCGTGTACATTTGTATTCTCTCTTACATGGTTTTTTTTTCTCTCACCCTTATATTCTCATCAATACCTATACACAAAACACCAGACAAAACCAAAAATCAACACCCCCCACACCCCACCACGCTAATTAGCGATCTTTCTCTATAAAACTCGTACTACGTGAATTTATCAATTTTTATATTTTCCTCTATAAACCTTTCCTCCCCCATTTTATCCATTTTGTGCCGTCATATTTCCTTATATAAACGCATTCCTCCCCCAAAATAGGGGGTCGAAACCGCCCTACCATACTACTCACAGTTGCGGTGATATACAAATTCCTCGACATTTTCTGATGTTGCCTCTACGACTTCCAGCTTTAAGTATTTCTGCATGTTTTCTCCAGATTCGCATATTTTATAGTGCCTCTAACCTCACTAATATATTAAGAAGTGCTCTTAACTCCAGTAACAGATTAATAGACACCCCTAATTACATTAACGTATTAAGAAGCGTCCCTAACTCCACTAATATTTTCTGTAATTGTAATGAGCCTAACTCCTTTAACATACCGGTATTTAACAGAGTCCCTAACTCCACTAACATTAAGAAACTAACCTTAATCCCTAACATATTAAATAGTGCCCATAACTCCACTAACATACCGGTATTTCACAGAGTCACTAACTCCACCGACATTAAGAAGCGTCCCTTACTCCACTAACATATTAAGAAGCGCCCCTTATTCCACTAACATATTAAGAAGGCCCCAATGGGCAGTTTTTCTAAAACTACCTCCACATATATTTTTATTGGTGACGTGACTGAAACTCGGGGAGTAAACAGGAAAATCCTATATATTCAAAATCCTATATATTCTATGTATTTTTTGTCTCATTGAATTCAAATGTTATACTGTATTAGCGAGTCTCGTACTTTTCGGTCTACCTTGTCATGGATCATCTACTATCTCAGGTTCCGTTTGTTTTGAAATTAAACTGATGTGCTGCAGTTACGAATTTTTTTGCTTGTTGTTTAATTATGTGTTTATATATGTTCTGATTTAGTAAGAATGTACTTTTATCAGCCGTCATTTAGTTTCCGTATTGAACGACAGCTGATTCATAGTACGAGTATATTATTACCAATTATCATTAAGAATTTTCACAGCTTGTGTGTATTACGCGTGCTTGACGATTGACTATATTAAAAAAAACTATGGTTAACATATTATTTTTCTTCAGTTTAAAAGAGCTTTACATTTACATTTTACATTTCCTTTTTTCTACGGTTTGTTTGCTGATGAAAGATTTCCTTCATCTGTTTTATAATCTTACCATAGCTGACCAAGACCCTACTCCACCTCCAAGTGGTGGTCCTGGAAACAGGCTGCATCACTGCAGTCTGGCTGAGTGAGTAGGGATCGAAGAGGGAAGGCTAACCCGGTCCCAAAAATGCTGTGCTGAAGTCGGATGTGTCAGCCGAAAGGCGCAAATATCGCAGCTTCGCTGTAAACGGACACAACGCAACCAACGTCCTTTTCGGGACGAACGAAGAAGAAGAAGAAGAAGAATCTTACCATACGCTGGGTATGCACAAAAAATGGGAAACTGATTGACAAGTGCATGCACTTTGATACGTTAACAGTCTTTGAACTATAAAAGAAATATGTTTTTGATATATAAGATTTTGTATTGGCTTGACGGACTTCACATTAAAAAAGAACCTAACTTCTTTACTGTATGGCTTGTTTTAAGCTGCATATTTTTCGAGAGGGAAAAACATCATGTCAATGAAAGACTAATATTTTCTTCCTTCTTTTATTCTGTAATCTAAGTTTCCACAGGGGCAAATATTTGTTAATATGATACAAATATTTGATGAGTTGAAAACAATATAAAATGATTTCGAAATTACAGACAATAAAAATAGTCCTTGTCAGAAATTGAAAACAGTCAAGAGGTACTTCACAAAATTATACACAAAAGCAACCTAACAGACAGAATAATTTACTTATTAACTCATTTATGATGATTCAAATGTCCAGTATTTATGGTAGACTTGTGTCTTTGGGGTTATCAAACTTTTTAAGATTAAACCATTTTTGACTTTTTTGTTTGTTTTCCTTTTTACATGTAGCGTATGTTCGCTCTTTTCCATTATGAGATTCCGCCGTAACTTTTTTCTTTGTGCTTTTAAAACATATTTTGGCCATATGAAAAGGCATAACACCTTGCTAACGACCATAATGGAATGTCGAGCTGAAGTGTTAAAACAGGGCATGATAGGAGATAACAAAGACTTTGAGCACGTTAGTATTGTCAAGGGAAGTAAAAAACAATTTGTTTAATTATCCAAGGAAAAATAAAAATAATAAAAAATGTTATTCATTTTTTTATTGCAAAGGTTGTAAAAGATTTTCTTTGATTTGTAATAATTAAATACATTTAAATAAAAAACAAATGTTATGCATTATGTAAAGAGAAAAAATGTATTGTTACCGGTATTTTGTTTTACAGAACATGCATACAAGCCATCAGAGGACACGAAATTTTAATTAACCAGAAAACAAACAAAATTTACAAACACTGAGTGAGGTTACAAGCCCCACCTTTACACCTAAGAATTAAAAGAGGTTACAATTACTTTATAACAGATTACACTGAGATTTTCACCAATCTTCACTACAAAAGCATCGCACCAAAAGCCAGAGAAGTCACATATCGACTTTTGTATGACATGACACCAACCACAGAAAGAGCAGCACACAGATTAAAACAAAAATCACGATGTAAGATGTGCCAGGCAAATATACAAGAAAGTGAGGAACACATTTTCTATAAATGTAGTACAATTATATCAGCATAGAGAATCTTACAAAACATACTGGACACACATACGACCAAAAAAAAAAAAAAAAAAAAAAACAGACATTTTCAAAGCCATTATGCTTAATTCAATTCCCAAGACACTGCCAGACATCCATTTTAAATTAATTCTTTTACTCTCGGAATTCCGTTTTTTAATGTGGAAATGTTGGATTCAATCAGTATTTGAGTACAAAGTTATTCGCCCAGCCTTTCTCCTAAATTTGTTCCTCCAGCGAGTGACACTTATTTTAAAACCTGTCCACTATGCCCAGCTACCTGTACCTCGACCTGCCACATATCCTTAAATCCAAGCCTTTAGTTTATAAAAAGGTCACTTTCCTATAACCTGCCCCTTCCCCCACCACCACCTCACTGCCAATTACGTGGCATTCCATCACCTGTGTTTCTTCCTACCTTCCCCACTCCTTTTAACACACATCCTCATCCCCCTCCTCCCCTACACACACAACGTTAAAGGTGAAGGACTCCATCACCCAATATTTTATTTATCTTAAGTACATGTGAGAGAGTGTGTGCAAGTTAAAAAAAAAAATTTTTTTTTTCATCCTCCTTTTTGTCATGTCCGCAGAGAAAAACCTGCCTTTAATTAAATTATTATTATTTTCTATGTATCTTTTATCATTATTATTATTGTTATTGTCATTATTTTGTTTTACATTTTATTGCAAATGTACATGTGTAGTCTATTTATTTTATTTATTTATTTTTTAAAATTTTTATTTATTTATTATTATTATTATTATTTTGGTTAAGACGGATGATGCAGAAGTAAGAGTTTTTATAGGACAATTTTTGCTCAAGTCAGCAGCAGACCGTGTGGTGTTCGGTGAAAAAAAAAAATTTGTAAAGAAATGTTAATGCTGACCCTGGGCTTTTCACGCCAGTTTCTAAATCTATGGAGCGCTGCGACACGTTGAAGATTTACGACCAACGGTATCTGACATTGGTAATTATGGGGACCCGAACAATCCCGAACGTCAGCATTGGAAGTCGTCAATAGCAGTTGTTGAAATAGCGACAAATGTGTATGTGAGTGTGTGTTTGAGATCGATTGTATTTTATTTTCCATTGAGAATATTTTACAAACCGGGACAATCCTATTCTTTAACATTATTGAGGCCAAATTTAAATTTGCTTTATTTCATCTTGAGAAATCGAATAAATAAGCCTAACAAGCAATGAATGGGGAAAAAAAATAGTTACAAAAAATAAAAATATATTTTAAAATGGGAGTTCATTTTTTGGCTCAGCATTAAAGGCCGACACAACAACAATTGTTTAACAAATAACTAATAGGGAACCGCGCTGGTGTAATGGTTACCATACTGCGCTGGTGATCAGATGTTCAAGGTTCAATATTCATTGGACATGCGCCCTAATATTCCGTGAAGAGTTTTTGTTTTTTGTTTGCTTTTGTGGTTTTTTTGTAATGGTTCCCCCCCCCCCCCGTTATCACTAGAAGTAAAAGAGTACGCTCTAAATTTCCAAAAAAGTGTGTGTAAGATTTATTTATTTATATTTTGTTCTTTCTTTTTCTCTTCCTTCTCCTGTCAATCAACACTATCATTACCAAAAAATGTGTAACTTTCGAGTACAAGAAAGAGTGTGTAAATGAGTGTGTGGAAGGAGTGAAAGTAATTTTTTTTATTTTTTACAGCTGCACATTGTATTTTCATTGTTATACTTATATTCATATTATTATTATCAATGTTTCAATGCATGCGTCTTTGTAAATTTCAACAGAATGTGAATAAAGATGTGGAAAAAAAAAAAAAACACTGTGAAGGTCCGAGATCCGTTGTTGTCAACCATATTTTAAAACCGAGATGACTACCAAGATATAAACACCATCACTCGAATTCGTAAATAATAGCAGTAGAAAAACTGTGGATGTGTGTGTTTGTGTGTGTGTGTAATGGAAATTTTTTTCCCCCAACTGCGAACAATTTTACAAACTGGAAAAAAAAAAAAACGCCTTTAACCATTAGTTGAAGGCAAATTTAATTTTGCTCTGTTGATCAAGAGAAATTGAACAAGTATAACATATGTTGGCAAGTACGAATGTGTATGTGAAAAGAATTGTTTTTGTCTATTCTTCTTCTTCTTTGATCCTTAGCCGCCGACCGTCAAAGCAGTCAGTGGCCATCACGCCTAGTGGCGTCTTTAATATTAGACAAACATAAAGGTATGTTTTCAGGCACTCGTAAGAAATAAAGAAGTAGAACACTTGGACAACAGAAAAACAACAGACGTGAGTGGCTTACCCAGGGTTCGAACCCCGTACCTTCCGTACGACAACTCCGCCTAGCTATCAAGCGAATCACACTGACCCCACGGCCAGCTAGGCATCCCCAAAAAAAGATGCTTTACTGGCTATTTATCAGTAAGAAACACAAGATAACACCGGAAGTATACAGTGGGCAACTCAGCCCCTTAATGACGCAATCACTTCTGTTGTTCCTCTATTAACAGTATGTGTCAGTCCAAACAAGACAAAGACCTTGATACTGGGTCCAGTAAATAGTAGAAGACTAAAGGACAATAGTATAGAACAGTGGGTAGGTTTCTGGTATTGTATGAACATAAATAACACATAAGACTGATCCTTAGCCGCCGACCGTCAAAGCAGTCAGTGGCCATCACGCCTAGTGGCGTCTTTAATATTAGACAAACATAAAGGTATGTTTTCAGGCACTCGTAAGAAATAAAGAAGTAGAACACTTGGACAACAGAAAAACAACAGACGTGAGTGGCTTACCCAGGGTTCGAACCCCGTACCTTCCGTACGACAACTCCGCCTAGCTATCAAGCGAATCACACTGACCCCACGGCCAGCTAGGCATCCCCAAAAAAAGATGCTTTACTGGCTATTTATCAGTAAGAAACACAAGATAACACCGGAAGTATACAGTGGGCAACTCAGCCCCTTAATGACGCAATCACTTCTGTTGTTCCTCTATTAACAGTATGTGTCAGTCCAAACAAGACAAAGACCTTGATACTGGGTCCAGTAAATAGTAGAAGACTAAAGGACAATAGTATAGAACAGTGGGTAGGTTTCTGGTATTGTATGAACATAAATAACACATAAGGAAGGGAAACCCGAGGCCTGTAAACAGTAAATTAATATTAGACAAACATAAAGGTATGTTTTCAGGCACTCGTAAGAAATAAAGAAGTAGAACACTTGGACAACAGAAAAACAACAGACGTGAGTGGCTTACCCAGGGTTCGAACCCCGTACCTTCCGTACGACAACTCCGCCTAGCTATCAAGCGAATCACACTGACCCCACGGCCAGCTAGGCATCCCCAAAAAAAGATGCTTTACTGGCTATTTATCAGTAAGAAACACAAGATAACACCGGAAGTATACAGTGGGCAACTCAGCCCCTTAATGACGCAATCACTCATAGGACTGACACATACTGTTAATAGAGGAAACTAGTTCCGCGACTAGAGATCGTTTTCCTCTGTCAGATGATCGTTATATATGAAGTCATCGGTGTCTCATTATTCAATCTGAGTCGGAGCAACGCAGAGGGACCAGACGGCAAGTTTTGGATCGCTTTAATGAGCAGTTGTCTGAGTTACATGTTACCTAACCCCAAGATAGGATGAGTTTTTACGTGACTTTACCCAGCAATGCCTCGATGAAAATATACCCAAACAATAACGCCGGTCACTTTTTCGTCAAATTGCCACAGACTATAGACTTGACTTCACGTTACGAGGTTGGTTTGGTTGAGATTCAATTTCCCAAAAGTTATTTTAACGTGCTAGAGGGTGATGTATGGGTACATTATGTTCCCAACAAAGAAGATGAGTCTATACTACTCACGTTACCAGCTGGTCTATACACGTCACCCGACACGCTGATCGACGAGTTGAATCGTTTGCTGTTAGCCACGGATGTGGATGAAAAAGCCCGAGTTAGATTCCATTTTAACAATAATAAGGCCACCTTGAATCTGTATGATCCGGAGGTTGAAGTTAGAATTAGCGAGACGTTGAAACACATGTTAGGTTTTCCTGCCTCACTCGCCACAGACATTGACCCAATACTACGAGGTGAGACTGAAGTGCAAATGGATAGCGACATGAAAAATGTATACGTGTACTGCGATCTCGTAGCGGCGAGACCGGTTGGAGATGCCTCTGTCCCTTTGTTACGGATTGTGCCTATTTTGGATAGGACTACCGCTTCTGTTTTCAGGATTTACGACAAACCCCACTACGTACCCCTGAGCCGTTTTTCGTTTGACGCGGTGGAAATCCTTTTAACTAACGATCAGGGTAAGACTATCCCATTCACTAGCGGAGCTTCGGTGTTGACACTACACTTCCGAACTCACAGACGGTTTGATTTTGACTAGAAACATAATGGTGAGACACGTACCCATCCGACGAAACCCCAAGATGTATGAGGAGTTTTACTGCAACCAAGCTGGTCATGGGATACCAGTGTTTATCGGAGGCAGAAGTCAAAGAGGACATGGTTTGGGTAGTTTTTTCGGCGGGCTCGGTCGTATGGTTCTACCATGGTTAAAAACTGGAGGCAAAGCTTTACTCAGAGAAGGGCTTGGGACCGGTCTACAGGTCGCGAGCGATGCGTTAGCCGGTAGAAATGTTGGCGAGGCATTTCGTGAACGAGCGAAAGAATCTGGTCAACGTTTATTACAGGGAGCGGTTGAACACCTCACCACTAACCAATCGGGTAGCGGACTTAGAAAAAAAAAAAGAAAAACGAGAGCTGCCCCACCTGGTGAACCGAAACGCATAAAACGCAGTAACCGAGCTCGACCTTCTCATTCTCACCAGAAGAAGCGAAGGTACTCTGATATATTTGAATGATGGCGCTTATTCACCCCAGCTCGTGCGAGTGTCTTCACAGTGGTCTAGATTTGTTTAGCGTACCACCAACGCAGACAGCCGTAGAAGAGGGACAATTTGTGGAGATACATCCGTTGGCCGCCTTAGCCCCCGGAGCCCCGGTGGAATTTGTAATTTCGGGAAACGGTGAGGAATATCGAGATTTGTTCAATACTTTTCTACACGTGCGCGCCAAAGTTACGTTAGCTAATGGCGGCGCATTACCCGCTGACGCAGAGGTGGCCCCGATCAACTATTACCTGCACAGTTTATTCTCCCAAGTCGACGTTTCACTGAACGATACGCTGATTACACCCAGCGAGAACACCTACCCTTATAGAGCTTACATCGAAGCCACGTTGAATTACGGGGAGGAACCCAAACGAGGTCATCTGACATCGGCTCTGTTTTACAAAGACACGCCAAATTTTATTACGGACACAATTGGTGACAACAACAACGGGTTACAGCGCGGACGGCAGAACCGTCAGTGGCAAGCCTTTGTCCATGGATTATGAACACAACCAGTACGTGAGAGCCTTCTTCGCGACGAATCTAGCTATGGGACTGGTTGGTAAAGACGCCGGCAACGACCTCGAGTATAGACATTTTAAACACGGTTACGCCTTATATGCCTTTGACCTCACCCCCAGTCTACTAGACGGTGACCAGTTTGAGATGGCCAAGTCGGGCCCAGTCTCAGTAGAACTTAAATTCGCCGAGGTCACACCCGAACCATTACAGGTTCTCGTCTACGCCGAGCAAGACTCGATCTTGAGATCTCGAAATCGCGCCAAGTTTTGACAGACTACACCACTTAAACAATGAACACAGACGAGATACGCACCATCCTCCTGTCGGACATATTTGTTAAACGAACTGGGCTCGTTAAAGTGTTAGCTCGTGACCAATTACCTCTACGCATCGATCCGACCAAGACGGCTGCTTTCGTCATCAACACATTTAAGTTTCTCTACTTCAAAAATCTCGTCCGTCACTAACGTCATTTTCCTAAAGCGGGGTGAGTTTATTTGGTCAGAGGTACCCTCGCCCATCGTGTACGAGACATCCACATGCTTCGCCTTATTGGTTAATGTCTTGCCGTAGGCCGCGTTACCTAGCAGTTTCATGGTCTCGCTGGTAATGGCGTAGGCAGGATCAGTATCACCCTGTCGACGCGCGTTCGAAACAGTGTCCCCAAACCGTTTGAAACACGTCACGGGTGTATACTCAAGCACCTGGTAGATACAGGTGACTTCTAACCCTTTGGTCAGGTACCAGCGAAGCAGAGGTGTCGTCAGGAGAATTTTCTTGCCCACATAACTCCCGATCAACGTCCGTCTGGGGGTAGTCAGGAGTTTATGTTTTTCGGCGTATTCCCGCATGAAACGCCCAATATCTTCCCTCGTGACGTCAACATTCTTAAAAATGGGCGTCATCTCAGAGAAATGGTCTTTTAAAGAGTCGGGGACATGGATGTCACACTCGACTAGGCCAAACAAGGTCTCGTCTAGCACCGAGGCGAGAATATTTTCTTTTGTCAGGGGGTACCGACATTTGGTGTAAGATGGTTTCTGGTTCGGGAAGGTGGCGTTCAGAAAACGACGGATTGATGGGTCGTTTTTCTTCAATGCCTGCCACTCGCATTCCCACATTTCGACAACGGTAACGTTGCAATGGCCCCGTAAATAAGAACTTGTTTCCACCGTATCTGCGTACAACTCAGCCAATGGTTTGTTGTTGACTGGGTTAACGTCACGACCGGCGGTTAGTGGGCAGTTAGGGTGGCCGTGGAATAGGCACCCATGGAACTGGTAGACGGTACGAGAGTATTTGTCCCAACCGTCTACCCTAACGCATACATCACCCAACACCTTCTCACGTCCGTTAAACTGGGTTTTTAAGGTCACTTTTCTTTGGTGGGAGACCCAAGCCAAATAATCGCGGCACTGCACGGTATATTTGTGGAGTTTGTGGTGCTTGAAACCATCATCCTTGTACCGTCTAACGGGAAAGTCAGTGGTCATTTTCTGCATTATCGCCCACAAATAAAGGGCGTTGGCGTCAAAACCTTTAATGGTTTGAACAGGTTTGCCACCTTTAATGCGGGTTTTGTCTTGCTCGTGGAACCTGTGAAAAATAATTGACGGTCCCCCGACGATGTTTTGGCGCAAGATGTTATGCAAATCTACCTCCTGCTTCGAGCATAAAGAAAACATGACGTTGGGCGGGAGGGTCTTGAAGAGGTACTTTAACGTGACACCGGGCGTCGAGATCGCATCTTTAAACATGTCTACACCTAGGCGCGCGTAAAAACTAACTTGTCGGTCTAACGCTGCCAGGAAGGGGACCACGTCTTTATTGTTGTACCACGTCAGAAAGTCGCGCAACGTGGTCATATGGTTCTGGGCCCACACCTTCTGGCATTCGGCGTACTCATCGGCGGAAATGTTAGTATTTTTAAGTTTGGAAAAAAATGCCGAGTGGGGTGGTAACGCGGTTTCATCTAACTTTGCTAAATCTGTTATGTACTCGTAACAAAAATATCCTTTGGTTTCTTTAACATTGTACGCCGCGAGATATTTGCTATAGCTAAAACCGGGGGCTAGGTAATTGACTATATCTAAAAACTTTAAGTCGCTAGTGGCAATACACATAAAATTATTGTTTCGCTTGACTAAAAATTGGAAGTCTTCCCCCATGAAATATCGGATGAGATACGGTTTGATTACGTTCACGTCGTACTTGCCCGAATTGAAACCTAATACGGGTAGCTGCCCCAAATAACCCTCTAATCTTGTAAGGAGCCCGTCTGAATTATCGATCGTCTCTAAAGCCTTGAGTTGTGTGCAAACGTCGTCAAAATACGCACGCAGAATCTCATAAGAGGCCGCGGCAATTTTGAGCAGATGGTCAGCCATCGTATTGACCAACTCTTGTGGATCACCCGTTGTGATAAAACACACGGGGGCTTCAAAACCGGGGACGTTAGAAGCCACCGAACACGACAGGGGCACGTGTTTGGCTGTGTAGGTAGTGGCATTACCACTGGGCACTACAGTGTTCTCAAAAAAACACTCATAGTCAAATGTGGCGCGATACGGGAAGACGAATTTTGTGTCTACGTCTATCCCCTGCTCCTCGATTAAGTCCCAAATGGTCTCTGGAGGATTATACACACCACCTCTAAATGTTTCTCTTCGCTTAGAGCCGGTACAGCGCTTTTCATGGCGTGTCATATCCCTATAAATCTTCCACAACTTACCGCAATCGGCACACGAAAAAGAGTTACTGGCCCTATCGATATCTACAATGTACATGAAATGGTTCTTAAACATTAAAAGACGCAACGTATCTGTAAAAGTGTCGCTACCTCTAAGTTTGGGGGTCAGGTTTTCCTCGTCGTCAAATTCAAAAATGTCAATATTTACGTTAAAACATTTTTCTAATTGGGGCATATCGATTAAACTAACCCCGGGGAAATCGATGAGGGACCTAAGTCCCTGCTGTGTTTGCCACTGTTCGACTAGCCGGCGCGTCGGTGTTCTAACGTTCTTAACGGCACCACCCCTAAAAACGGCTAGACACCTAAAAAAGCAAAAGTTATCACTGTATGGTTTGGAGTTTGAGTCGTGTTGTAGTGTATGGATGTGGTTATTGTCTGTGATGAAAGTTGTGTGAATACAGGGAGCAAGAAACGGTCCCAGTCCATATTTTCTGTTGGTCTGTTGAAAAAAGTGAATGTGGACAGATATTTATGTTTATTTGCATGTGTTTTAATTGCTTGCCAGTTATCGATGTATATTTGTTTTATGTCAGCCTGTAAGTCTTCTAAAGAGTCTTCTTCTGACGACAAGCGGGGTTTTTTATATGGGCTTGGGTGCTGGTCATGGGACGTTTCTTGGTCTGGCCTGTTTTTGGTGGGTGGGATGGGATGGGGCTTGATGAAGAGGTCGCTGTGCTCGTCGATGGTGTGGTGCCTGCTGCAGCAGGTGATGTCTGTTGCTGCCCCGATCTCGATGTTGATGATGAGTCTGGTGTGATGTCTGCTGGTAATGTCTCTTGGTGCCCCAATGATGATGCTGGTTGGTGGGTTGATGATTCGGCGCCTGCTGGGGCACCTGATTTTGGTGCTGGGACAGTCTGATGTTGTTGGATTCTGTGGGCCTGTAAACTATCAGTACGTGTAAAGTCTTTGTTACAAATGTCACAGCTAAAACGAGGCATTGCGTGGACTGTTTTTACGTGACGTGCTAAATTGTCCCGTCGGTTAAATGTTTTGTTGCAGCGGGGACACGTGAGACTGTGTCCTGGTGCAGTGGTGGTCCCCGCTGAGGGGTTTGTAGCGGCCCCCGGTGCAGTGGTGGTTCCCACTGATTTGTCTATAGCACCTGCCGTTGCAGTGGTGGTCCCCACTGATTTGTCTATAGCGCCTGCCGTTGCAGTGGTGGTTCCCACTGATTTGTCTATAGCGCCCGCCGGTGCAGTGGTGGTCCCCACTGGGACATTTATAGCGGCCCATGGTGCAGTGGCTTCCACTGTGGAGGATCTCGGGGCCGCAGGACCATGGCTCAATTCAATGTGTTGTTGGAGTGCCTCAGGTCCTACAAAGACTACAGGACACACACGACAGGGGTGTGTCGGTTCAGCATGTACCGTCCGCATATGTCTCGCGAGATCACGGGATCGAGTAAAATATTTGCTGCATTGTCCACAGTTCTTGTTTTGAATTGAAGACATTTCTGTGAAATAGAAACGAAAACACATTACTCACACATAAAATTAAATACAACGAGAGAGAGAGCGATAGAGAGAAAGAGAGAGAAAAAGAAAGAAAGGGAAAGATAAAAAAAGAAAGAAAGAAAGAAAGAGAGAGAGAGAGAGAAAGAAAAAAAGAAAGAAAGAAAGAAAGAAAGAAAGAAAGAAAGAAAGAAAGAAAGAAAGAAAGAAAGAAAGAAAGAAAGAGAAAGACAGGGAAAGATAGAAAGAGAGAGAGAGAGAAAGAAAGAGAGAGAGAGAGAAATAGAGAGACAGAGAGAGAGGGAGAGAGAGAGAGAGACAGACAGAGACAGAGACAGAGAGAAAGAGAGAGAATAAACACAGTGTTATTTCTTATTCTAGGTGAAAAAAATGCCCCTCTCGACCTGTCAGAAAGATATCGATTTAAAACCACGCGCTCACTATACAAGTGACGCCCTATCGTTAAAAATTTATGTTATAACAAGATCTTGTGTAGTTCAGTACTGTTAAAAAATATGCTATGTTCTCTTTAATTTTCTTTATTATGTGAAAAAAAAATATTCATCACGCTCGAGTTTAGTTTGTAGTATTGCACCATCAGTTGAAATCCAGGTTGAGTAATCTCACATAAATGACCAACTTGTCTAACAACAGGGGGGAGAAACACGGATAAGTTTAAATAGAAATAATTATTTTAACACCCTAACACAGAACATACTTAACGAATACGCACTCAACTAAAACTTATATATTCTCTAAATAGAAATAATTATTTTAACATCTTAACACAGACATATCTTTTTGTTTAAATATTTAATACAATACACAAACAACTAAAACTTATATATTCTCTAAATAGAAATAATTATTTTTACAGCCTAACACAGACATATCTTTTTGTTTAAATATTTAATACAATACACAAACAACTAAAACCTTTGTATAATTTTATTAATTATTTTTACACCCTAACACACGAAAAACAGATATTTTTAAAGATATACATCCTAACGAAAATTAGTTGTCTTTTTTGTTTTGTAACTAACAAATAAATTTAACAAAGAAAAAAGAAATAAAACGGGCACATGTCTTTTAAATACTATATAACGTGTAAAATATTTAGCAAACGAATACGTACTATGAGCTATTGTTATGACAAAACAATTGGTTCTTTTCAGTGTTCTTTCAGAGTTGTGTCCGCTTCAGTTTCTGATGATTGAATGATATGTCTCAAGACAATGCATCCCGTTATATCCCCAAAAAAGTGCGCTTGTTTCAGAGTGGAACGACCTTACACATCTGTTATTGCTCCGCAAACAGTTTCTCGTAAATTGTCACGTACCGACAAGAAATAACTCACCAATGTTTACTCACTGTGCAGGTGTTCTGAAACAGCCTGTTTCACCTGGTAATATAATACTTACACAAACAGTCCTGTCGGTCATTCGTCGTTCGTTTGCCACGGCTCATTATCGATGAATATCGACAATTCGTTTACACAGACACAGCTGTTTTATAACTTGACTCGAGTTGTACCATAAGCAAACATTTGTGATACGTACCAACATAAAATTCCGAGCATTTTGTTTGTGACTCGGGCAGATGTCTGGTTGTCGAGAAAGAAAAGGCATTAGCCGTATTTTAACATCGGTTTACAAAAAATATCTAACAAGTATGTTGAAATAAACAAGAAAAAGTTATGAGAAACACAGACAAGTTGAGAAAGAGAGAGAGATAGACAGAGAGAGATAGAGAGAGAGAGAGAGAGCGATAGAGAGAGAGAGAGACAGAGAGAGAGAGATAGAGATAGAGAGAGAGATAGAGAGAGACAGAGAGCGATAGAGAGAGAGATAGGGAGAGAGAGACAGAGAGAGAGACAGAGAGACAGAGAGAGATAGAGACATTTTTAGACTAAAACATTAAAGGAGAGAGAGATAGAAAAACAAAAAAGAGATATTTATGCTAACTTTTAACACACGAATTTGTTTAAAAGTGTATGTTGTCGTATTCTTGACCAGTGATTCTTACGTTTTTTTATTCTCAATATATGTTGGTTGAGTTCTCACATTTTTTTATTTTATTTTCACAATGATTCTCAAATTCTTGATCAGTGGTTCTCAATACATGTCGGTGTCTGGGGTTCTCACAATGTTTTACACTTCCCAAATTCTTGATTCTCAATACATGTTGGTTGAGTTCTTACATTTTATTACACTTCTCAAATTCTTGATCAGTGGTTCTCAATACATGTCGGTGTCTGGGGTTCTCACAATGTTTTACACTTCCCAAATTCTTGATTCTCAATAAATGTTGGTTGAGTTCTTACATTTTATTACACTTCTCAAATTCTTGATTCTCAATACATGTCGGTGTCTGGGATTCTTACATTTTTTTATTTTATTCTCACAATGATTCTCAAATTCTTGATCAGTGGTTCTCAATACATGTCGGTTGAGTTCTTACATTTTTTTTTATTCTCACAATGTTTTACACTTCTCAAATTCTTGACCAGGGATTCTCAAATTCTTGATCAGTGGTTCTCACAATGCTTGATTCTCACGTTACTCCCAAGGTTCTCAAATTCTTGACCAGGGATTCTCCAATTCTTGATCAGTGGTTCTCAATACATGTTGGTGTCTGGGGTTCTCAAATTCTTGGTTCTCACAATGCTTGATTGTCACATTTTTTTTAATTCCCACAATGTTTGATTCTCACGTTTTGTTGGAGTCTCACAATAAGTAGGGTTTTTTATATAAAATAACTGGTTGTAAGTGTGATCTATCATTCTTATCAATGGACTCAAGGTTTGTACATCCTTTTACCTGTTTAATCTCAGGCCCTAGTTCTAGTGGAAAGAGTGTTTTTGTCCAGCGTTTCCTAACACATATCAAAGATATGGTCACAGTCGTACCCGATGAGATTATTTGGTGTTACGGGGAATGGCAACCTTTATACAATTCCATGACTGGAGTTCAGTTTATTGAAGGACTACCCGATATTGAGCAGTGGACAGGTGATAAGAGCCGGTTGGTAATTATCGATGATCTCATGAACGAAACAGACGAACGTGTAACTAGTTTATTTACAAAAAAGTCTCATCATAAAAATATGAGCGTATTTTATCTCGTGCAAAATTTATTTGGCAAGAACAAAGAACACAGAACCATTAGTTTGAATTCTCATTACATTGTGCTTTTCAAAAATCCCCGCGATGGATCGCAGATTGTTAATCTAGCTAAACAGATGTACCCAGGCCGGACTGCCTATGTTCAGGATAGTTTTAAGGACGCGACCTCGGTTGCACACGGTTATTTGCTAATTGACCTCCGGCAAGACACACCAGATAATCTAAGGCTTCGTTCAAGAATCTTCCCAGAGGAGCAACATATTGTTTACGTACCCAAGTAACGAAATGGGAGAAAAAGTAAAAAAACATGCTGATACGTTAAATTTTCTAGGTACAGCCAAACCACCAGTCATCAAGGCTGTTATGAAAACAGCATCACCCGAGCTGGTAGGAACACTCTGTGAATGTTGTCACAACGTATTAAAAGGTAACGTTACACTAACTCCCAATCAGAAGAGACTTATGCGTCGTTACAAAAACACCTTGAGAGCCCTTACCAAGAGGACATTATCGCTCAAAAGATGAAAACAATTTTTACAAACTGGAGGTTTCTTATCTGTGCTGTTAAAACCTTTACTAGCTGTACTAAAAGGTTTTTTGTAAAATGGCTAAGAAAATGATTTTGATGGATCCTCGTTTGTTAGAAAAACCTTATAGACCACCCGATGCTCTAAGAGATAACTTGGGAGAATTGGACACTCAAATGCAACTAGTCTTGGATCGACAAGATCTGCCAATCGGTGACAAGGCTAGACTCTATCAACAAACATTACAGCGTTATTTGACTCGACTAGAACAGTACAGCCACGTACCTCTAGGTCTCGTCGATATTAAACCACCAACACAAACCAACGAACAATCCACTGTACTTAAAGAGGAGGTCGTCGACAAAACGCCTCAGTCACCACCCGTCACACCCACTAATCGAAAAAAGGTGGCCAGTGAATTGCGAGAAACATCGTCGTATTCGCTCAGAAGAAGGAAAAAGGCGCCACAGTGGGAAGTATGGCCAAAGAAGTGATTTTAAAACAACATTACTACGACCCAAAACGCCCTGGAGCTTATGGCGGAATCGCCCCCTTACAACGTAGTACCAAACTTAGTCTTAAAAAAATTGAAGAGTGGTTAGGTCATCAAGACACCTACACCCTACATAAACCGGTGCGCAGAAAATTTAAACGACGTACGACCATTGCAGGTGGTATCGATCAACAGTTCCAGGCTGATTTAATTGACTTGCGTGGTTTAAAAAGATTCAACGATGGGTATTCGTATCTAGTAACGTGTATCGATGTATTTAGTAAATTCGCTTGGGCTGTTCCTCTGAAAAACAAGACTGGGCCAGCGTTAGTAGCAGCGGTAAAGACAATTTTTAACAGGCGCAAACCGATAAATTTTCAAACAGACAAAGGAAGTGAGTTTGTCAACAAAATATTCTTAAAATTTCTTAAAAACGAAAAGGTCCATTTCTTCACTACGGAGAATGAAGACACCAAAGCAGCTATCGTCGAACGGTTTAATCGAACCCTCAAAGAAAAAACGTGGCGTTACTTTACCAAAACCAACAGTCTTCGCTACGTCGACGTGATACAACAACTGGTCCACAACTACAACAATTCGTATCATCGGAGTATTAAGATGACGCCGGTGGAAGTTACCCTGAACAATCAAGAAGAAGTGTGGCGTACTTTGTATTCGACCCCTGACGTCGTCGGTAGAAAAGTCTATTTAAAACCTGGTGATCGCGTGCGGATCGCCCAAGCCAGACAAACTTTTAAAAAGGGTTATACGCCGGCGTGGACAGAAGAGTTGTTTACGATCAGCCGACTAAACCAAACAAGACCGGTTACGTACATCCTTAAAGATGATTCGGGTGAGGAATTGAAGGGTTCTTTTTACCAAGAAGAATTGCAACGAGTCGGCGACAAGATAGTTTATCGAATCGAGTCAATTTTGGAGGAACGCCGCGGTGGCAGGGGTGTAAAAGAATATTTAGTCAAATGGTTCGGTTATAACTCGTCATTCAACAGCTGGATTTCGTCCAAACAACTAGCGAGATATCGAGACTGATGGATATTGAAGAAGACGTGAGCACCCCAGTTTTGAGGCCACCCCCTCCCAAGACCGCGAGAACCTCGTTCTGGCCTTTTTTTTGGGAAACTAGTTCCGCGACTAGAGATCGTTTTCCTCTGTCAGATGATCGTTATATATGTCGTCATCGGTGTCTCATTATTCAATCTGAGTCGGAGCAACGCAGAGGGACCAGACGGCAAGTTTTGGATCGCTTTAATGAGCAGTTGTCTGGGTTACATGTTACCTAACCCCAAGATAGGATGAGTTTTTACGTGACTTTACCCAGCAATGCCTCGATGAAAATATACCCAAACAATAACGCCGGTCACTTTTTCGTCAAATTGCCACAGACTATAGACTTGACTTCACGTTACGAGGTTGGTTTGGTTGAGATTCAATTTCCCAAAAGTTATTTTAACGTGCTAGAGGGTGATGTATGGGTACATTATTTTCCCAACAAAGAAGATGAGTCTATACTACTCACGTTACCAGCTGGTCTATACACGTCACCCGACACGCTGATCGACGAGTTGAATCGTTTGCTTTTAGCCACGGATGTGGATGAAAAAGCCCGAATTAGATTCCATTTTAACAATAATAAGGCCACCTTGAATCTGTATGATCCGGAGGTTGAAGTTAGAATTAGCGAGACGTTGAAACACATGTTAGGTTTTCCTGCCTCACTCGCCACATACATTGACCCAATACTACAAGGTGAGACTGAAGTGCAAATGGATAGCGACATGAAAAATGTATACGTGTACTGCGATCTCGTAGCGGCGAGACCGGTTGGAGATGCCTCTGTCCCTTTGTTACGGATTGTGCCTATTTTGGATAGGACTACCGCTTCTGTTTTCAGGATTTACGACAAACCCCACTACGTACCCCTGAGCCGTTTTTCGTTTGACGCGGTGGAAATCCTTTTAACTAACGATCAGGGTAAGACTATCCCATTCCCTAGCGGAGCTTCGGTGTTGACACTACACTTCCGAACTCACAGACGGTTTGATTTTGACTAGAAACATAATGGTGAGACACGTACCCATCCGACGAAACCCCAAGATGTATGAGGAGTTTTACTGCAACCAAGCTGGTGATGGGATACCAGTGTTTATCGGAGGCAGAAGTCAAAGAGGACATGGTTTGGGTAGTTTTTTCGGCGGGCTCGGTCGTATGGTTCTACCATGGTTAAAAACTGGAGGCAAAGCTTTACTCAGAGAAGGGCTTGGGACCGGTCTACAGGTCGCGAGCGATGCGTTAGCCGGTAGAAATGTTGGCGAGGCATTTCGTGAACGAGCGAAAGAATCTGGTCAACGTTTATTACAGGGAGCGGTTGAACACCTCACCACTAACCAATCGGGTAGCGGACTTAGGAAAAAAAAAAGAAAAACGAGAGCTGCCCCACCTGGTGAACCGAAACGCATAAAACGCAGTAACCGAGCTCGACCTTCTCATTCTCACCAGAAGAAGCGAAGGTACTCTGATATATTTGAATGATGGCGCTTATTCACCCCAGCTCGTGCGAGTGTCTTCACAGTGGTCTAGATTTGTTTAGCGTACCACCAACGCAGACAGCCGTAGAAGAGGGACAATTTGTGGAGATACATCCGTTGGCCGCCTTAGCCCCCGGAGCCCCGGTGGAATTTGTAATTTCGGGAAACGGTGAGGAATATCTAGATTTGTTTATTCTCCCAAGTCGACGTTTCACTGAACGATACGCTGATTACACCCAGCGAGAACACCTACCCTTATAGAGCTTACATCGAAGCCACGTTGAATTACGGGGAGGAACCCAAACGAGGTCATCTGACATCGGCTCTGTTTTACAAAGACACGCCAAATTTTATTACGGACACAATTGGTGACAATAACAACGGGTTACGACTGCGTCGACATATAGCGGCTGGTTCTCAGGAGATTGATATGATGGGTCGTTTACACTCAGATATCTTTGCTCAAGATCGTTACCTGTTAAACGGTGTGACAGTTAAAGTAAAACTCACCCCGTCTAAAGATGCCTTCAACGTGTTGGGACACGACCCCACCGCTGGTTATAAATCTATTATAACTTATGCGGCCTTGGTTGTCCGGAAAGCTAAATTAAATCCCGCCGTCTCTCTAGCCCACGAGAAAGCCTTGGTGCGAGGTAATGCCAAGTACCCCTTGAAACGAGTTGTGCTAAAAACTTTCTCTATCCCTAGAGGTATGCTATCGCACATGCAGGATAATCTGTTTCTCAGTCAAACACCTACACGGATCGTGATTGGACTAGTCACTTCGTCCGCTTTTAACGGGTCGTACACGGCTAATCCGTTCAATTTCGCTACCTTTGGTCTGATATATTTGAACGTCAGCGCGGACGGCAGAACCGTCAGTGGCAAGCCTTTGTCCATGGATTATGAACACAACCAGTACGTGAGAGCCTTCTTCGCGACGAATCTAGCTATGGGCCTGGTTGGTAAAGACGCCGGCAACGACCTCGAGTATAGACATTTTAAACACGGTTACGCCTTATATGCCTTTGACCTCACCCCCAGTCTACTAGACGGTGACCAGTTTGAGATGGCCAAGTCGGGCCCAGTCTCAGTAGAACTTAAATTCGCCGAGGTCACACTCGAACCATTACAGGTTCTCGTCTACGCCGAGCAAGACTCGATCTTGGAGATCTCGAAATCGCGCCAAGTTTTGACAGACTACACCACTTAAACAATGAACACAGACGAGATACGCACCATCCTCCTGTCGGACATATTTGTTAAACGAACTGGGCTCGTTAAAGTGTTAGCTCGTGACCAATTACCTCTACGCATCGATCCGACCAAGACGGCTGCTTTCGTCATCAACACTGATCCTAGCTATCGCCGTGGTGACCACTGGGTCGCCCTATATTATAACGGTGTTACGTGCAGTCTTTGATATCTTACAATATTATACATTGGTATACTTGTTATGTTCGCAAATATTTTGTAAACAAAATAGATATTTTTAGTGCTTAAGGGAAAGTCATTATTGAGTTACTTCCCTTGAAAGTTGTGCCGTCTCTTTCGATCGAACTCCGCGGATGAATCCATTATTACTGCGATTTATTCTTTGTTTGGGTAGTAATAGATTGTTCTTGCTTCAGAATATCTATGGCCTGAATTTATGTGTATTGTTTGGCTGAGTAGGACGAGTCTGTCTTATATTTGTATATCTTTACATATCTAAGTCGAACTATATGTTCTTTTGTCTCTAGAGAGGTCAAAGGCTGTTCGGCGGATGTGTCTCTAGAGAGGTGTGATTTGGCTTCACGCTGATCATGGGGGCTGTGTTTTTGCTATGTCGGCTTGTCGCCGGAAAAAGTGATCTCTATATTTATGGGGAAAGTGATAGTCGTCTAGACCTATCGTGTATGCTTTACCCCAGTGTTTATTCTTATTGCCAAGGAATGGCAGAATCATATTTCTGATACCAAGGTAATAAAAGATACTCTTTTGAACTCTCGTACGAAGCCACCATTTTCGATAGGTACGATTTGTATGTCTAAGAGAATATATTTGACTCGATGAAAACGACTTCGATTCCTAGCAGCACTATATCCTGTAGAATGCAGTCAATTGTTCATGATCAAATCTACAGAGCAATGAAATGTTTAATGAATGACTAACTTTAGGACAGATTCATTATCTGTATCCAAACGTGAGTGACAGCTCACGAGTGAAGCCATCTTGGAACCAAACATGTAGTGACTTTCAAGAAGAGAAAAGGGATGCCCGTATTATCGCTTGATTAGTCCAGAGATCACTGCTACACATGAGAACCCATTGCTAGCGGTTCAATATTATTATATGAAAAAAAAACTGTGCTGAACATTATGTTAAAGAATCTGCGCTAGACGAGGTTAGGTCTAGAAGCCATCTGGAATATTATTTATAAGCTGACGTGCTCAGTCAGTGAAGTCAGTTGATATATATATGGGCAATACTGAGTGCTTGGCTACTGACAGTCCATTATACTATTCTTCTACATGAGTGCCCATGTAACATAACATTGCAAGACCATTTATCCACTGTACCATGATGTATTATGCCAACCTGTGATTTGTCACTATCTGTGCTGTCGAGTGTGTACGTCCAATTAAACTGTAGTAAAGGTACACAGTCGTTGGTGTCGATGACTTCCAGCCATACATGAGTGTGAGAAAAGAACATTTGTCAACACCACGAACTCCTCTTATCATTCGCACATTATACACTCCATCTATGTCTACACACCACTGCGTAGGTCAAGTTGACATTCCATACTCGAACCACGAGCAACACAACAACACAGTATTTAACTCGGGTGATGTTCGAGCGAGCTTCAGATTTCTCAGCATGTCTCTTGCTCAGGGCAAGGGTCTTGTATTAAGAGTTTATCAACTGATGATGATGACGTCTGGCTCCCAAAAAGAGACCTTATCAAACGGACTTGGTACTTTTGAATATTTTGATTCTTTTGGCCTACCACCTACACACTCGGACTTGATTAATTTTATAACCAGAAACTCTACTCGACCTGTTAACTACAACGCCAGACATTTACAAGATGTAGTCACCAACGTTTGTGGGCTCTACGCCATTTATTTCATCTTGATCAAAACACGAGGTGGTACTATGCAGCGGGTCCTACTACCATTTTCGGCTAGACAACACGCCAACGATCGATTAATTATGCGCTTAGTCAGACCCTGGCTAGTGAAACTCAACCCCACTTTGATAAACAAGAGACGAAATCAATAGACAGGTGTATTTTTTCCCTCACGACAATACAGCCATGTGTCGTTGTTCCCACGCAATACATCGACGAATCACGTCCTGCCTAACACACGCTCGATGTTCGACGAATCAAATCCTAGCTAGGGCACGCTTAAAAAACCCAGATTATACGATATAAACACTTGGAAGACACTTTATTAACACACTAGATACATCTTGTTGTTTGTATAATTCTTTGTATAACTGTTCGTATATATCGTCTTCTTGTTATCTTCCTATTGTCTCCCTATTATCTAAAAGTTTGTCTAAATGTTTGTCTAACACTACCTAAGTTGGCTATACTAATAATATATAAAAAAAACCACCATCTTGCAACATTTTCCTTATATAAACATCGTCTTCTTGTTACCTCAAGTCCGCCATCTTGCCCCATATAACCTCCCCTTGTTAGCTCAAGTCCGCCATCTTGTCCCTCCTCTTCTTGTTATCTAAAAATACCTCTAAAAATAACCTCCCCTTGTTAGCTCAAGTCCGCCATCTTGACCCATATAACCTCCCCTTGTTAGCTCAAGTCCGCCATCTTGTCCTTCCTCTTCTTGTTATCTAAAAATACCTCTAAAAATAACCTCCCCTTGTTAGCTCAAGTCCGCCATCTTGCCCCAAATAACCTCCCCTTGTTAGCTCAAGTCCGCCATCTTGCGCCTCCAGCACGCCTCCATTTTTTGCTATATAAAAGTCACGCGCCTCCAGGCGTTTTTGCTATATAAAAGTCACGCGCCTCCATGCGCGCCTCCATGGCGCCTCCATAATAATACCTAAGTTGCGCATTATCTACTACTAAGATCTCCCTTCTTGGGCAATTTGACAATCATTCCTTTGTTCCACTCTGATGGTGTTGTCCCCGTTTTCCAGACTTGTGCAAATAGTGGTTCTAATAGTTCTGCTGCTAGCTCAGGGTCTGTCTTAAATAGCTCTGCATTTAAGTTATCATGGCCCGGGGCTTTGCCGTTCTTTAACCCTTTGATTGCTGTGATGATTTCTTCTTTTCGTGGAATGTCTGTATTTACATCTAGATCGTTTTCAGCTTCAGGAACATTCAATTGTGTCTCTGGTGGTTCCTTGTTCAGAGTTTCTCTGAAGTGCTCTGCCCATCTTGTTTCCTGTCCCTCTGTTGTCGTGATGAGATTACCTTGCTTATCTCTTACTAATGTAATATTGTTTGCACCTCGTTTTCCGCTGATGAATTTAGTTATTTTGTATACTGTGCTTTGTTCATTTCTCAGTGCTGCCTCCTCTGCCTGTCTTGCAAGATCGTCTAGGAAATTCCTTTTTGTCTATTAGGGGATGTTTTTTTAATTTTTTTTCGCCTTTGTTGTTTTTTTTTGTGTCCCCCCTCCCCCGTTATCACCAAAAGAATAAGAGTACGCTCTATATTTCCAATAAGTGGGTGTAAAGTTTTTTCTTTCTTTCTTTCTTTTTCTCTTCCTTCTCTTTTTAATCAACACTATCATTACCAAAAAATGTAAAATGTTTAACCTTGGAGTACTAGAAAGAGTGTGTAAATGAGTGTGTGCAAGGTGTGAAAGTAATTTTTTTTTATATTTTTTACAGCTGCACAGTGCATTTTCATTGTTATGCTTATGTTCAAACTATTATTGTCAATGTTTCCATGCATATGCCTTTGTCACTTTCAACGGAATGTGAATAAAGAGTTAAAAAAAAAAAATAAGTGGAACACGAGGGGGAAAAAAAGGTTGAACGGGACGCGCCTCGCCAAAACGAGGCACAACTTTAAAAAAAAAAAAGAATGACAGGATATAATATTGAAGCACATTGTGTTCCACACATTCATACTGCCTTTTTGGTCATGTCCGCAGAGAGAAGCTTGCCTTTAAATTTTTATTATTGTATTATTTATGTATCTATTGTCATTGTTATTATTTTTAAATTTTATAATGCATATATACATGTGTAGTTTATTTAATTTATTATTATTTTAAAACGAATGATGCTGAAGTAAGCTTTTTATAGGATAATTTTGCACAAGTCAACAGCAGAACGTGCGGTCTTCGGTCAAAATACGAGGGTGTCCACACAAAAAAAAAAAAGCAGACCGAGTAGTCTTCGGTCAGAATACGTGGGTGTCCACAAGGAAAAACAAAACAAAAAGGAACTTAAGCTTGACCTTTTAAACTACTCCTGTATTCACGGGTGGTCATCGTTTACATCAAATATCTATTTACTGTTATTCTGCTAATGGCTGTCATCTACAATACTCAGTCATTTTTGCGATGTGTTTTAAAGTATTCTTTTAAAATTTCAGACTCAAGCAGATAAACAGCATATTTTTTGTTGTTGTTGTTATTATAAGATTATAAAATGATCGATGATGAAGGTACGCTAGGTAGTTGCCGCAAGATGACGACACACGCACCACTGCGTAAAAAAGTGAAGCCATGGTATCAGCAGGCTTTTTGTCAGGAATGGCTAACAGACAGCGAACTGAACGATTGGAGTTTGTCATAAGTTTAATCATAGTAAAAGCGTGGTTGGAAGATATGCGTGAAGGACATTGTCGGCAGAAATATGCAAAGATTTTGGAACTCCACATTCAAGATTCCTCGTTGTCAATTCATGCATATGATCTTGGCGAAGGAGAAGTTGTCGACATGGATGCAGAGTCGCTGACAAGTGACTAATTTCAACAGTAACAAGTTAAAACTAACATTTTATATTTGATTTAAGGAACATTTTGTTAATGTAAATATAGATGTTCAAATATTTAATTTTCAAAAGTTCATATACTGGGGTGTTCATAAAATCATTTTTATATAATTGTGAATTTTTGGTAATAGAAAATAAAATAAAAATGAAGAAACAAATAAAAATTGGTATCACGCAACTTATTTGTGCTAAAGTTGCACTAAAAGATTGTGTAAGCATCGTCCATCCCGTGTATTTGAGGCATAAAATAATCTGGGTATTTCTGAGTTTTTTAAAGAAGAAAATCTGGGTTTATCTCTAGAGTTTGAGTGGCAACCTTGGATCAGACGAGCCACAACCGTGTCCAGTCCACGTTGTGTATTTTTGAGAAGAAGCATCATGAGAAATACAAGCCAGATAAGTTGAATTTGATTTCTTATTTAATTGTTTAGTTATTTTCTATTTTCTGTCTCGATTCTGTTCACAATTTAAGCAGTTGATTCCTCAGCAAGAGAGAGGTTGGTAAGAAAACGAAGATGGCTGTATACCGCTCCACCTATGTCCAGTGGCGTATCCTGGTAATGCGAGCTAGGCGTGCTGCTACTTAAAATGAATATGTACGCCTACTATTTAACTTCTTCCCCTCTTAATTTAAAACCAACTATAATCAATTACGCAACGATAGTTATTAGGGGTATATGTCAATTATCTCCGAAATACTAATTAACTTACAACTTGAAACTCACTGTCACTGTAATAATCTGCATTCCCGGCAACTAAGAAAAATTAATCACAAAAAACACTGGACGGACACAGCCGATTTTTACCACTCGAGAGCTGCAAGACCACCGCACGCATGTTCGTATTGTATTGACGTCAGAGCCGGATTAACGTAGTAGCACAAGTAGCATATGCTACGGGCCCCGCGCTTTTAGGGGCCCCGCGCCAATAAATATGTACATCATTTTTTGGTCATCTAATACGAGCGTTAAACTAATGATCTTGTAATTTATACCATCTTTAGCGCCTTTTCATTTGGTGTCACGAAATTGTGAGAGAAAGAGCATACGAGGGTGACTTTGTGTGACTCTTCATTATTTTTATCTTAACTGTTTGCGGACGGAAGCCATTTAAGTGGCGTAGAAAATTTGGTCACGTTTGGACGAAAGCCACTTTTTTGGCTCTAGGCGACTGCCCCTCTAATTTTGTTTCGTTCTTTGAGAAATGAATTTTGGTTTAACAATAAAAACTGGAATTTAGGAAACGGAAACTTCCTGTTTTAATTGAGGTATACGGCGTGCTCGCACTCTCTTTTGATCTTGATTAAAATTTCTTGATTTGTAAGGTTAGAAAACTCAAAAAATGAGCAGTAGACACAGAGATATTGAACGTAATTATGCTTCTGGAAGTGAAAAACGTAAAGCGAAGGAAGGAAAAGAAAGAAGAGATCAACTTGTGATATCAAAAACACGTAAGCTGACAGAATATTTTGATGTTCATGGTGGTGGTACTCTAACCACTGAAGCTGGAAGTACAGGAACAACTAGTACTAGTGCAGGCTGTGCAGCAGAAAACATACAGCAAAACCCAGTATACACTGAGTCTGAATGTGAAAGAATAAGTGAAACGAAGAAGTACTCTAATGATGTTGGTGACTGGCCGAACAATATAGATAGATGACTGTGAGCGTGAATATTGGATATCCAAGGGAAGTGAAAAATGTCAACATGTTGATAGTGCCTTTTTTCATCCGTGCGATTGTATGACACTGAAAAGAAAACTCGATACTGTCAGAAGTCTTATTTTACACATATTCATAAACTTACAGACAAGCAACATGCAAGAAAATGGTTATGCTATTCAGAAAGTAAAGGGCGCCTATTCTGTTTCCCATGCAAGCTTATGAGTTCAGAATGTTCATCAAAGTTTACCGTGGAAGGGTTTAATGACTGGGAAAATGCAAGCAATCTATTGCGTCGACATGAAGAAAGCTCCTCACATAGACAAGCTTTAATTTCACTGTTAATGCGTAAAAACAAAGGTGAACGTGTCGATTCCCAACTTGTGAAACAAATAGACATTCAAGAAAAGTATTGGCACAAACTTCTAGAGCGAATAATTGAAGTTGTGAAGTTTTTAGCAGAACGAGGCCTTTCATTTCGTGGCAGTGATGAAATTGTTAGGTCCCCTTATAACGGGAATTACTGGCCAAGTTTGACCCTTTTCTGGCAGAGCATATAAGTACTCATGCAAACAAAGGATTTGGACATACTTCATATCTATCTAAAACAACGTGTGAGGAATTCATCAATCTGATTGGATCCAGCATACTGGATCACATTCTCTGTGAAGTGAAGAAATACAAGTATTATTCCGTTTCATTGGATTCTACTCCAGATATATCTAATATGGACCAGCTGACTTTGACTCTGCGCTATGTTTTGCCATCTGGACCAGTTGAAAGATTTGTGACATTTTATGATATGGAAGGTCATAGTGCTGAACAGCTTACTAAAAGTCTACTTAATTTTTTAAAGGCAAATGACATTGATATTAAAGACTGCCGTGGTCAAAGTTATGACAACGCCAGCAAAATGAGTGGCAAGTTTATAGGATTACATGCACAAATTAATTGATAATGATAATTGCTATGCAAATTAAAAATGTATGTGTTCAAATATATTTGTGTTGTTTTATTGTTTTTTTGTTAATATAGGGCCCCTTTCTTAACATATGCTACAGGCCCCGCACTAGCTTAATCCGGCCCTGATTGACGTATCTGGCGATGACCCCATTCCACACAAACTAATCTTTAGACGTGAATCCGAAAGGGACCGCACGCATTGTGACGGAATTACCCGAGAAACTTCGGGCGATTGTAACCAACCAATTAAAAACTGCACTATAAAACGCGTCTGGGAAACTGAAACAAGATATACTCGTAGATTCTATGCGGGAAAATCCGTTATCCTGATGCGTGCGGTCCGAAAGCAGAACGTTAGAAGAGAAATATTTTATAGAATAATAAATTAAATTTTTTTTTTCCTTCGGGCATAGGTGTGCGCAGCACGCACAGCACTCATAGAGAATACGCCACTGCCTATGTCCCAGTCTTGACATATGGATGCGAGTCATGGGCAATGACTACAACCCACAAAAGCCAGATCCAAACCTCAGAAATGAGGTATCTGAGGAAGGTGGTTGAAGTAACAAGTAGAACAGTCCCAACTAAGATGGTTTGGCCATGTCTGCAGAATGGGAGAAGATCGGCTACCACGACAAGCATGGGAAACAAAGAGCCAGGGATCCAGATCCCCAGGACGACCCAGAGTCCGCTGGGAGGACAACATCAGACAATCTTTGAAGGACCGAGGACTAGAATGGAACCAGGCCAGGAGGAAGACAGCCGATAAACATATAAGGAGGGGAAACCTGAGGCCTGTAAACAGTAAATAAATAAACAAACAACACACAAAGGTATGTTATCAGGCACTCAGTGAGAAATAAAGAAGTAGAAGACCAGACAACAGAAAAACAACAGAAGTGATAGGCTTACCAGGATCGAACCAGGACCTTCCGAACGGCACCCAACCGCCTAGCCACGGTAGCGAATCGCCACTTATCCACTCTGCCAGCTCCGCTGGTCTGGCGCTCTCTCTTCCAAACCTCTACACCTCACGGTAGAAGGGGAACGACTAAGTAAGTAAGATTATAACTAGTATTTGTTGATTGCTTGATACTAGCTAGGAGTGATAATATAAATTAGGAATAGTAATAAATAAATAAAAAATAAACAAATAAATTTTAATAGGCCCAGGTGCCACGTGCTTTCCATTGCGTGGTACATCAGCCATTTTTGTTTTACTTAACTCACCAGGAAGTAGCAATAAGTTTAATGCTCCTAAACTGTAATCATAGATTCTAGTAGTGTTAATCAACTATTAATAATAAATATTAGGGGATAATGAAAAGTTAGATTTGCCAGATCAAAAGAGTGAACCAAAATAGACAAAACTTCTAAGAATAAAAACTAAGAACAAGATAGCACAATAAAATAAGTAAAATAATAATAACAATAGAAAAGAAAGGGAGCTAAAAGAAATAGGAAAGAACAATAAATAAATAAATTCAAATAGGAAATTAGGACATAGCTCATAACCAAACATGGCACCTGTAACTAGAACAGTCAGGTGAAGGCAAAACGTGGGCAGAAGCAGTTAAAACCAAAGGTAGGGACACCAGGCACGATAAACTAGAAGAGAATAATCAGGACCTCATAGAAGAAAACACTAAATAAAAAAATAGCAAGGAAAGCACAGAAAGTACCAAAGAAGACTCAAGACATAAAGCAACCCATGCAGTTTCCAAAAATAAAGATGAGCATGTAGTAAACATATGTCGTTTAAAGTTAACGCGAGTAGCTGGTGAGGCTGTCACGATCAAGGTACTAGATGAAGACAAAATTATAACCATCCTGGAACCCGTGTTAGGCAAAAAGGCGATAGCCAAAATTTCCAAAACCCATTTTTGGCATAGTTATTACCCTAAATGAGAGTGACAGAATAAAAGAGATGTTAGAGGAACTAAAAGTAGAAACCAAAACAGTGACTCTGGCACACGACATAAAAGTGAAGATAGAACTAGCAAAAGAGACAAGTAGATGTGTAGTAAAAGGTATAAACCCAACCTTCTCAAGCGAGGAAGTTAAAAACAACCTCGCAAAACAGAACCCAGACATAAAGCTGGTAAACGTAGACAGTATAACAGTGAAAGGGAGTATTGTAACCCCAGTGATCGCAATAACGACAGAAGGGAGGACAACCAAGACAGTGCTATTTGGGAAAATTAAAAAGAACACAGAAGCATTCATTCCCCCAGTTTTGCAGTGCTCCAACTGCATAAAATTTGGCCATGGCCGACACAGTTGCAGGGGTAAGGCAGTTTGTAGGTTTTGTGCTGGGCCACACCCTTTTACGCAGTGTGAAAAGGCTAAGTCAGATACTGACTATAAAAAGGGCAACGAAAACAGAAAATGCATTAATTGCAAAGGGAACCACAGCGCCAGGTTACAGGGCTGCCCAGTTTGTCAACATACCAAAAAAGCACTGAAGGAATCTATAACAACGAAAACCCCTTTCAAAACAGTAATTAAAGAAATAAAAGAAATAAAAGAAAACACCAAAAACACAAACAGTAAAGTTGCAGAAGAAATCAAGTCTGTAAAGGAAGAAATTAAAACTATTAAAACGCAGCTGTCAAAACAAAAAGATCAGAAAGTAACTAACAAAACAAAAGAAAACAGTCAGCCAGACAGTTCAGCTACAACATTGGAAAATGGGAATACGCTGAAAAGTGTAGAGGCATTGCTTCAAGAAGTGAAAGCCATACAGTACCAAATTGCCCAGGATGTAGCTAAACTGACTGTACTGAAAGAAGAAAAAATGAAATAATACTAGTCAAACTGTCTGAACTAAAAGAGGAAAATGAAATAGTACTAAAAAGAATAGAAAGTGAAAGACAGGAGATTAACCTAGGGAGAGAAGCGAATGTAGTGTCGTGGTTGAGTTAAAGTGTAAGAGTATTTGTCGAGTTGGACAATAGTAGTGAAATCGACAATGATAGTGAACTGGCAAAATTATAGATTACACATAGATAAGGTGTAAATAGGGGTGGACTTGAGACCAACCTGGAAGAAGACAAAAAAAGTTATCTCTCTCTCTCCAAGCCTCAACACACTTATATAGTCTAAGCACCGCCCGTTCTTCCTCTGTTCTCTGGATCATAAATAGAGACTATAGTAAAGAGCTTGAAATGTTAATTTATGGATGAAAGGGTCGTGAACAGCGCATTAATAAATGAGTAAAATTTATTAAAGAAGAAATGTATGAAAATAATGCATATCAGCACAAACAACATAAAATTACATCAATAATCACAAATATGCAGTTACACACCAACGAACACACAGACCACCAACATAAAACCTGTAGAACACCGAGAAATAAATAAACTGAGTATCAGTCCGTCCGCTTTCGTGGGACCAAATGCAATAGCTCCAATAAGTGTCTTTACGAGTAGATATCTTTCATAGGTGATGGAACTAACATGCAATAAATTCACTGTAGGCGCTATCGTTGGTGACACTCTAATTGCGCGAGGTGGACTGGAAGACTCTGTCTATCTCCGGCTGACTGCTCATAAGTGCGGGGTTTTAAATATCCAGAAATACACACAGGATGAAGTTACTTGAGGACAAATGGTCCCTTGCGCTCTTATCCGGCGCTTCGAAATTTTGCTTGCGTACTTGGTAATAAATCCGGTTTGGGCTGGATTGAACTGTGGTTTGACTGAGTGCTCCGTGTAAGCACACAAAGTCTGGTGATTTAAATTCTGCTATAGACGCTGGGCTGCTAAATATGTTGGAAGCCGCAATGCTCTGACTGGTAATCCAAAGGCGAGTAGGAAATTACTACTGCACTACGATTTCAGATTTTGCGTTGGCTCGTTGCACACTGCGTGAGCTTAATTTCCCATTAGAGAGAATGGCGTTGAAAAAAGGGTTTTGTTTCAGGTATGGGGGTGACGCCTCGTGAATGCTAGGTGTTTTTCAGAAACCCTCTAGATCGAAGAGAATATTACGTTCTTTGCCTGACTGGAGTCTTGCTCTAGCAATTCGGTATCCATGAAAACCCGAGAAATGCCGAGAACATAGGCAAATAACATTTAGTTCTGTGTTAACGTTTACCTGAGTCTCATTATGTTCATCCCGGGCAGGAAATATTTTACGAGTGTCTCTGCCTGATTAAAACCATCTACTCTTATAGTTTACAAATAACGCTACCCGGACACCTGGCATGGCTTGTTTCTACAGATGTTTCGGCGTATAACGTAACCAAGAGTAAGACAAAGGTTATTCTAGAGGTATACATCAGAAGCAACAACCGCGAGAAAGTTTCCCCGATAGACAATGCATAATATTATGATCTCTCTCTTCGGTCGAGGGCCAAAACCACAAAGACCGACCGTGATTGTTATCTCCCCTGAATCGGAGATCAAACCTGTTACCAGCGAGACATTCTTGTGGTCAGGCTAACGCCAGGTGCGCTCGGGTAATATTATCGCAAGCTGAGCTGACCGCTACTGACCAGTGGGGAATTTATAATGCAGGCCAGAACGAAACGAAGCGGCGGGGTGAGTCTAGGAGAGGAATAATGGGCCACGTAGGTAAATCAACAGAAAGAAAATACAAAGTCAAAGAAACCAGGACATTAAAAGAGTAATAAAAGAGATGGGACGTGATGGAAAGACAAATTATCAGTCAACATGTCATGTAGTATAGGATGAAAATAGGAAAGTGGTCAAAAAGAACATAATACAACAGGAAAATAAAAGCAACCTAGAAGAAACTATCAAAGAATAAGTTGAGGCACTTTTACCATACTTAGTGGAAAAAAATTAGATACAAAATGACAAGACTGAATGAGGAATTTCTTGAGAACATTGGTTGATAATGGGCCCACGAGTACAGGAAATACAGAATAAGAGCAAATTTGATAGTTTAACCAAAATAAAAGGGATACTAGATGATGTTAAAGTGCAATTTAGAAGGATTTAGAATTATACAGTGGAATTGTAGGGGTATCAAAAAGAATTTTGCACCCCTACTAGCAGAGACAGTAGGAACAAACACTATATATGCTCTTCAAGAGACACATTAAAACCCAAATAGTAGATATAGTTGTAAGGGCTTTAAGATACTTAGGCACGATAGGAAAGAAGGTAGAGGAGGACGTGTCGCAGTTTTAGTTAACGAAACATTAAAAATTATAGACTGGGAAGTATTTGATACAACCAATATAGAAGGTATCCAGGTTACCATAGCAGCTGAACCAAACAATCTAACAATCTTAAAGGTATACGCTAAAAATGGCATTATTAAAGATGAAGAAATACTAGCCATAAGCACCAGACTAGGTACCAAAACAGTCATAGTAGGCGATTTTAATTCCAATCATTATGCGTGGAGTGAACAACAGGCAGACAATGCAGGAAAGCGCCTACTTGACTTCATAGAAAGGAGTGACCTACTAATACTAAATGATGGAACTGCAACTAGAATTAATCCACAAGCTAACAGGGCAGACTCAGCAATAGATATAAGTATAGCAACTAACAACCTAGCGAATGTAAATTGGGAAGTGTTACAAGACACAAACTCGGATCATCTGCCCATTATAATAACCATGCATGAAAACGTCATTCCAAACCCAGAACCAGAGAAACCGACTTTCAACTATAAAAAAGCAAACTGGGAAGCTTTCCAATCATAGCTGGAGGTGATGGAATATAAAGACATGGATTCAGATGATACTGACTTGTGGGCAGAAATACTGACCAATGAAATTCTGAAAATATCAATAAAATATATACCAAATAAAAATATGCCACAGCACCTTAAACCAATAAATAACATTAATAAGAAAAGGAAAAGTCAGTGGAATAAAGAACCAGTTGCCTGGTGGAATAAAAGCTGTGCAGAAATTCATGAGAGAAGAAAGAGGGCCTTACAAAAATTTAGAAATAACAGAACAGAAGAAAACTATGATGAGTATAAACTTATTAGGAATGAATCTAACAGAATAATATTTAAAAACAAAGAAACTAACTGGAAGGAGTCACTTAAACCTAGCACTCAAATTAAAGAAGTATGGAAAAAGCTTAAGGCAATCAAAGGGAGCAATAAGAAAACAATAATGCCAACAATCAAACTACCAAAGAGAGCAGAAACAGATAAAGAAAAAGCTAATGCCCTTGCTGAGTATTTCTATAAAGTCAGTGCAAAAAGTAGTCTTGGACAGGAAGAAATTGAGAAAAGAGAAAGACATAGGATACAGTTTTCAAAAGAACTACCAGGCCAGATAGATGAAACAAATTATTTAGATGCTGATATAACAGAGGAAGAAGTAACTAATGCAATAAAAGATAAATATAATACTGCCTCAGGGCAAGATATACTTAGCTATGAAATCCTTAAGAAAGTACCCAAAAAAAACTATAAACATAATAACTTCCCTTTATAACAAAATCTGGAGCTTAGGAAAGATACCAAAAGCATGGAAAGTAGCTATGATAGTACCCATCCTAAAACCCAATAAAGAAGCCCATGATGTAAGTTCATATAGGCCTATCTCCTTAACATCACAACTAGGTAAAATACTGGAAACTGTTGTTAACAAAAGAGTTAAATTCTACCTGGAAAAAAAATCAGTTATATAGCCCAAACCAGTCAGGGTTTAGAGCAGACAGAAGTACAGTAGACCAGCTTGTAAGATTAGATTAATATGAAACAAATATAAAGGTATGTTATAAGGCACTCGTAGGAAATAAAGAAGTAGAACACTAGACAACAGAAAAACAACAGACATGAGTGGCTTACCCAGGATTTGAACCCTGGACCTTCCGTGCGACAACACCGCCTATCTATGCAAGCGAATCACACTGTCCTCCCTGCCATCTACGCATCCCCAAAAAAGGATGTTTCAATGACAGGTCATTAGTGCGAACCTCTATACATAACAACGGAAGTTTACAGGCCTCGTGGTTTCCCTACCTTATGTGTTATAAATGTTTGTAAGATTAGAACATGATGTAAAGCTAGGGTTCAAGAGGAAAGAGAAAACAGTGGCAGTCTTTCTTGTTGTCGCAAGAGCATATGATGAATGCTGGCGAGATGGAGCTCTTTACAAAATGAAAAAAGATTGGCATTACTGGTAAAACCTATAGGTATCTAGAAAACATTTTACAGGACAGGTATTTTGCTGTACAGGTAAACAATGATAAGTCAGAAATATATGAACAACAGAACAGGATTCCTCAGGGATCAGTGATTTCACCTTCAATTTTCACTATAGCTGTAAATGATTTAGCAGATGAATTTAACGACATTAAGAATGCAGTATCACAATTTGCAGATGACTGTGCCATTTGGCGATCTGGAAAAAAACTTGAAACATGTTTACAAAAAACTTCAAAATCAAATAGACAAAGTTTCAGAGTGGATTAAAAGTTGGTGCTTCCAAATTAATGTAAACAAAACAGTAGGTATGATATTCAGCAAAGGAAATTTTTAAAAAAAATAACAAAATCAATATAACCATTAAATGACAGAAAATATGAACCACAAGATTTCTGGGCATAACTTTAGATAAACAACTAAATTGGAATAAACATATAGACAAATTAATAGAAAGCTGTTTGGGACCCCTAAATATACTAAGGTAGTAAAAGGTAATGGATGGGGGGCCAGCAATAAAATAATGCTTATGTTCTACAAGTCTTTCATTAGGGGGAAACTGGATTATGCCAGCATAGTCTATGACTCAGCTGCAGCTTCTAACAAAGCAAAACTAAACAGGATTCAAAATGCAGCCATGAGAACCATTACAGGTGAATTTATATCAACACCAGTAGAAGCGCTAGAAGTAGCTCTTGGCATACCGCCCCTTGGTCTAAGACGGAAAGAACTAAGATTAAATTATTGGAGTAAAGTAGCACAAGAAGTGACCCACCCAGCACATAAAGCATTTGTCAAAAACCAACCAAGTGTATAAGACGTCCCCTTAAGTAAAGATAGATATCCAACAGGGTGGAGAACTATAGAAGATCTAACGCAATTCAAAGAACTATCAAACACAATTAAAACTAGTAATAAATACAGGAGCAAAATACCACCCTGGGAACTAAAAACACCAATCATAGACAACTCATTTACTGAAAAGATCAAACAAAACATAGTAGATAAGGAAGCCAAAGTGATAAGTAGAAAGTTCATAGATCAACTAACTAAACAAAGTCTGGCCGTCTACACTGATGGATCCAAGGGTGATAGTGGGCAACTAGGTGCAGGAGTTATAATACCACAATGGGGAATTAAAAAGAGATACAGTGTAACTGAAGGGGCTTCGATTTTTACCGCAGAGATGGTAGCAATTCTAAAAAGTTTAGAAATAATCGAAGATAACCCACCAGAAGCTGTTACGATATTTACAGACTCACTATCATCTCTACAAGCACTAGAACACCCAGGTAAATGTAGCCGGCCATTCATAAAGGAAGAAATTCTAGCAATTAATACATCACTAGGGAACAGAGGATGTAGTGTGAGGCTAGTGTGGGTTCCAGCACACATAGGTATAGCTGGTAACGAGTTGGCAGATCAGAGCGCCAAGAATGGAAGAATAAGTAAAAACAATATACGAAGTCTGGTCAAAAAGTATCTGTCGTAGATTTTTTGACAGGAGTATTAAGACTTAGGTTGGTCCCTTCTGAATATGTTGGAATGAGTGATAGATACAGTGAGAGCTGGTGAAAAGCAATAGAATTTCCACACGTGAGATGATAGAATGTGATATAGAGGCTGTCTTTGAGAATCGAGATAATCTTCTCTCTCTCACCTATCTTCAACGACCGCTTTTAAAGGCGTCAGACAGTCTAAACACAGATATATATATTAATATATCTCTATCTACTCACGGGCACGCACATACACGTGACGACAGTTAAACACACAGACGTGGGAATCTATAACAATGAATTTATATGTATTTGAACGAGCTGACCAACGCACTGATTTAGTTCAAGAGAGATTTTTATTATTATCATCAAAAAAAAAATCTTCTCACAACACCAAAAAATACATCAAGGAAAAACGTATACAAATAGTCATAGAATTCAAGAAAAATGCTACAAAGATGATAGCCCCGTTAGAATCTTACTCTAGGTTTAGCCCACAGCCCCGTTAAGAGAACAGATGATGGCCCAAAGAGTTATAGACACGTAAGGTTGAGTCTAAGAGGTTTCTTATTTCTCGTAAATGTATGAACAGAGTTGGATAAATCTGATTTAGCCTAAGAAAAAAAGAAACTCTAGCATTTTGTAACAAATCCTGCAGATTAAAAAAAGTTAAGACAGCAAATGGGTGACAATAATACACCGGTAAAATAACACTCTGGCCTGTGTTCTCTCATTCATTCAGCCATGGCCTTTCTCTCACATATATACTCACAACTTTGCTCGTTGCCTCTGGGAACATAATAATTCTAGGACCTTCGCACAGACCCGAAAAATGCAGTCAGCGACCAAGAAACCCCCAGTTCCAAAAGACGTACTGAACTCTCTGTCTCAGGGAACCGATTCCTTGGGTGTTCTAATTTTTCTCGAATGTCTGATTAAGTCACATAAAATTTGTCCAGGCACGAAAGTTAGCAGAGCACAATGTCATTAGCTTTGGATTCTAGGATTTAAGGAATGTCAGATCGGTGTCTTCTTTCAGGCAGGTACTATATTTGGTCACCACAATACTAGTCACAATCTCTGTCGGAAGGTAAATGTTATTCTTGTAATCTTCTCTTCCCGCCAGGCAGCATGTACATTTAAATTTGTGGAGCAATATGAACTGGCCCAAAAGCCCAATATATATTTCTAGTCTTTAGAAACCGTTAGTGGGATTGCTATTACTGTCTCTCTCTGATGGCTTATGCACTGTCAGACCCGTGTTACTTGAAACAAAAAAAAACCCACGTGGTTAAAGATAGGAAATGTCTATGCTTCTCACAAATATGTCTCTCAGGCTACTAAACGCTGGCAAGTTGGGTACCACCGTTTCACTATATAAAAGAAAGAACACATATCAAATAATTTACATATATGTACTCATTATAACTTACATTTTAAATAGCAAGCCGACCGCTTGACTTATAATTACAACTTCCCGTAAAGTAAGTTATATAAAAATCAATCATCAGGAATTAGGAATATCTTCGTATTCCGTCAATATTCACTGATGTCGCATCTAGCGTTTATAAGATTGATATAAAATATTCTCGACTGAGTATTTGCCGTTAAATTAAATTCCTTATAGCTACTAGTTTTAGTAAGCTAAAGATATAATTTATTATGTATTTCCACTGTATGCGTCACTAGAAAATTAATACAAACTATAAATTAAGCACTCTGGACACAGAACTAGTTTAGAATGAAATAGGCGATTAAACACTTTATCACTTCACAAAATACTAGAGATATATAATATATTTACCTCAAACACAGCACTACAGGATATCGCACAATTAAGAATTATACGCTTATATTTATGGAAGTCTAGTGTCGTAGATTTCCGATAGGAAAAATCGGCTCACAACATCAAAGAAAGTACATCAAGGAAAATACATATACACATAGTCATAAAAAATCAAGGAAATGTTGCAAGGATGATAGCCCCGTTATAGTGTTAACTCTAGGTTTAGCCCGGCCCCGTTAAGAGAATAGATGATGGCGCCCGAGTCACAGATACATAGGGTTTGAGTCTAAGAGTTTTCTTTGTTTTATCTCGTAATTATATGCACAGAGTTTGAAAAAAAAATCTGATTTAACCTAAGACAAAAACACAAGAACTCTAGCCTTAGCAACAAATTATGCAGATTGAAAAAAACAAATAGGACAGCGACAGGGTGTCAAAGATAAAATAGTGAAAATATCACTCAGACCAGCGTACACTCATTCATTCCGCCATGGCTTCTCATTCAGGTACTCACGACTTTGCTTGCTGCCTCTTGGAACACATTGATTTTAGATTTTCACACAGACTCAAAAAATGCATTCTTCTGCCAAGAAGTCCCCAGTTCCAAAAGACGTATTTAACTTGGAGTCTCCGGGAACGACTACTTGGGTATGCAAATTTGTTCAAATGTCTGATTAAGTCACCTAACAATTATTCCAGGCGCGGGAGTTAGCAGAGCACAGTGTCAATAGCGTAGGTTTCTAAAAAAATGATGAATGTCAGGTCGGTGCCTTCCCTCAGTATAGGATTCACTTTAGTCACACCACAGATTTGTCCACAAGATATAATCTAGTCGGGAAATGATTGTTAATATTCACGCCACAAGGCAGCAAATTATATAGAGTTTCTAGAAGAAATTAAGTGCTGGCTCCAAGGTCCAGTATTTATCATTACAGTCTTTGAAAACCCGTTATAGGGATATTAGTATTTCTGTCTAACTTGCACCGTCAGATCAGTGTTACTTGAGAAAACCCACGTGGTTCAAAATAAGGACTGTCTATTTCTTCACAAGTATGGAAACTACTACTAGGTGCTGGTAAAGTTAGGGTCACCCCAAAACTTTCACTGTGTGGAGGAAAAATAACACATATAATATAATAAACAGAATCTGAACTGGTTATAACTTACATTTAAACTTGCAAGCAGAGAGCTTTGCTTATCATTTAAACTTCCCGTGACGTAAGTTATAATTAAAAATCAGCAATCCTAATGAATTAGGAACACGTGCGTATTCCGTCACCATTCATGAGGCTGGATTCTAGAGTTTATACGTTAGTTTAGAAAAATACACTCGACTGAGTATTAGCAGTTAAATTAAATTCATAAATAGCTACAATTGCCGTTATAAGCTAGAAATTATAATTTCCTACTGCTTTCCACTGAATGCTTCCCTAGAAAATATCTGCCTACCACTTTATTTCTCTTCTGCGCTAAAGAAATAGATTAAAATGAATTTAGCGATTTAACACTTTAACACTCACAAAATCTATATATCTATCATATTAATTACCTCAACCACAGAATTACAGGTAGTCGCACAACTTAAGAATAAAAATGCTGAAAATATTTCTGGAAGTCTAGAAGTTCGACAAATTGCCGAAACAAACTGAGATCTTCGCTAACAGCTATTCTGTTTTTCGAGCGACCTATCTACTGTGGAGTCTATGAGCGAGAATGAAATTAAAGTTTCAAACTTGGCCAATATCTTAAAATCAGACAAAGGCCCAAACTTATTTCGCCAAGCGAAATTATCTCCCCTACTCCCAACATTTACGTCCGCTTAACGCGTGTCGTAACTGTCACCTACTGACCACGATGTACGCGTGTCAGTTTCAAATCCCAGACAGCCTGACTCCATTTCAGGGCAGTTTTCACACTACAGCTGACCATGGCCCAAGTGAGCGCCGTGTCAGTTTGGGATTTTCCAGCCAAATGTCTGGATACTGACCGGTGCAGATGTAAAGTATCACACCTCACCGGGACTTATGCCGAGAAGAAGCTCGCGCGCTCGGTGAGAATGTAGACGATTTGCTACGTCCTGTGTTCAGCGAACCGACTTATCACGCCTTCTGACGCCCTGCAGCCCTGACATCTACGTAATATCGTCCTAGCGCGATTCTCAGTTTTAGAGAAAGGAAAACAGGTAAAGTTTGCGAATTATATGAAAATAATATTCGCAAAACGAATGGATGAAAAATATACAGGAAAAAAATGAAATACAGAGATAATAAAAGAGAGAATTTATGTGAAAGAATAGGAAGAAGATGTAGGAAATTAAATGACTATAAACCCTACGTGACAGAGCCTCCCCCCTTTAAGATATGGAAGCACTCCATGTCTACGTTATGGAGTTTAATTTCCTATAACCGTAGCTTCGGGGTGTCTGTCTTCTTCCCTCTCCATCTCCCCCTCCATCTCTGTCCAATTCCTACTCAAGTCCACTCCTCAAAGTTTCCTTCCCCTGGAATGTCTCCCATGCGCGCTTGAAAGAGCGTCGCCGCTTCTGACATTTTTGAAAGATTTCCTGTGATAGCGGTGGAATATCCCTGCCACTATCATCATCTTCGTCAGTTTTGGCGATCGTCAGGAGATGGTCGGAGGTTGGCACTGGTTTTTCCAAGTATCTCTTTAAGAGATTTAAATGGAAAACCTTCTCCTTTCCTTCAATAGAGATCTGGTAGTTAGCCTTAGAAATCTTTTTCAGGACGGTAAACGGCCCTTGCCATCCGATCTTCAGTTGGTTGTTCTCGGTAGGGAGCAACACCAAAACTTTCTCTCCTGCTTCCAGTTCTCTCTCTTCCGCGACTTTCCTGTATCGGTTAGCGTGCTTGGTGCGTGCTCGCTTAAAGTTAGTCGTTGCTAGGTCCCACCCTAGTTTCAACCGTTCCTTTAAAACCGACACATATTTACTGGCTGAGACGACTGTCTCGTCCGCCTTCTCGTCTGTCAGAGACTGAAGTAAGGCTTCAAGCGGGCCCTTAATGGGTCTGCCAAATAAGAGTGTAGCTGGCGGAAATCCTGTGGAAGTATGAGGAGATTCTCTGTAGCCAAATAATGCTGCAGGAATACAGAGATCCCAATCTTCAGGTTTCACTTGTGCCAGCTTACTTAGCATCATGGTGAGGTTTCCATTAGCACGTTCCACGAGCCCATTTCCCGCCGGAGTATATGGCTTAGTGTGGATGTGTTGGGTCCTCAAGATCTTAACGATCTCATCCATCAACAGGTTTCGGTATGGAGATCCATTATCCGTCAACACTTGCTGAGGGAATCCCAACCGAGTGAAAATCTGCACGAGGGCTTCTGCGACATGCTTGGCATCTGCGCATGTTAGCGGGATAGCCTCTGCCCATAAAGTGCATGTATCGACTAAGGTCAGGATGAACCTGTTCCTTCTTTTAGTCCTTTCGAAAGGCCCTAAAATGTCGATCACAACCCGTTCGAATGGTGTACCCACTATTGGCATTTCACCCAAAGAAACTGGGGGTGCCCGTTGCTTGGGTGGCACACGTTGGCACTGGGCACAGGATTTGACATATCTGATGATATCAGTATTCACTCCTGGCCACCAATAATGAGTGGTTATACGTTGGTTTGTGGCGTTCTGTCCCATATGTCCGCTAAAGGGAAGAGAGTGCCCCATTTCTAGGATTTTGGCTTCTGTACTGTTTCGGTACTAGGAGCTGGTTGTAACCTTGGTCAGGCTTGCCCGTTCTCCGATAAAGTACGCCATCCTCAGAAAAAATGTCCCCGTGCTGTTTGGGTTCCTTAGCCATGGGCAGTTTCCTAAAGCAGGGTGCCAAAGTAGGGTCCTTGTATTGCGCTTCTTTAAGTTCCATAGGTAACAAATTAGGCGCAGGCTCCCGTTCCTTCTTGGTTTGCCCTCTTGTAGTTACTGCTGCCACAATCGGCTCTTCCAGTTTCCCAATACACACGTATCTCCCGCCAAGTATGACTGGGTAGATGGGATCATCCATAACAGCCGCTTTGATCACACCTCTGACAAAGTCAGAGTGTATCTCCACCAATGCGATGGGAAGCGCTGTAGGTGCATCACTCTTACGAACTCCACAAAGTTTGACGGTCTCTCCTGTCTCTTGACCGGGTTTAACCAGCTTTCTGGCAACAATGCAATCATAAGAAAGCCCCGTGTCAAATAAGCAAGAAATTTGAGAACCGTTCAAAGTAACAGTACCTCGCGTTGAGGGTCTATCCCCAACAGGTTGGGAATCACTGTCAATAATTCCGCCTTGCGAGACTGTCAATAAGCATCCGATGCGTTTCGGCTCGGTGTGCTCGGTCTGATCATATGTCCCGTGCTCAGGGGTTCTCCCTTTGCCACCTTGTCCTTTCTGGCTACGCTGCCATGTAGGGCGGTCGGGTTGATCAGACTGTTTGGGGTGGTTGGGGTACTTGTTCTTGTAGAACTTGGATTTTTCCGGAGGGGGGTTTTGAGGTCCAGTTTCTCTGTGGTTGTTTAGGTTAGAAGCCTGAGAAGATTGCTCTAGGTTATGTTTTCGAAAATGCTCCTCTGTCGGTTTCCGCTTTGTGGCCGGTAGTTCAGCCAGCGCATTGTGATAACGCTCAGACTTTTCCAAAATGTCTTCAAGTTTTTCTGCCCCCTGCTCAGCGAGAAATCTCCGGGTATCAGCAGACAAAGTGTTCTTTATTTGTTCAGTTAGAACAAGTTCCTCAAGACCTTCATAGGTAGAGGGGAGCTGCGAAAGCTCAAGGCACTTTGTTAGATATCCCTTAAGACGAGATGAGAACTGGTGAAAAGTTTCAGAATTCTCTTTCCGGCTGTTGCGAAACAGTTGCAAAAACTTGCGAGCGTTCATTTCAAAGCGCTCCAGTAGCGCTTTCTTCAACACATCGTAGTCGTCTTGTTGGCTACTTTCCAGCTTAGAATAAACATCATAAGCAGAACCTTTTAGGGCCTGGGAAAGTTTCATATTCCAACGCGACCTCTCTAACCCGTACAGAGTTGCAATTTTCTCAAATTTTTCTAACCATGTGTCAATCTTCTCATTTGGACAAGGAAAAGATTCAAGAGTGAAAGACATAGCATTTAGTTGAAGAGATTGAGTGTTAGCAGGGTCAGTTAAGGAAGAATGAGGAGAAGACTCTCCATTGCTGGAGGTAGAGGCAGCACCACGACTTTGGAACTCTAGAGCTTTAAGTGCCAGCTCATGCTGTCTCTCCTCCCTCTCCTTCTCATGCTGTCTCTCCTCCCTTTCCTTCTCATGCTGTCTCTCTTTCTCCTTCTCTCTTTCCTCATGCTGTCTTTCCTTCTCTCTTTCGTTCGCCCTGCGAATTTCCATTTCTTCATCCATCTTCTTCTGCTGTAAAGCTTCAGCTGCTTTCCTCTCCGCATCATATCTCTCCAGTTCGTCTCTGACAAAAGCTTTCGCTTCCTCTCCTTCCAGTCCCTCCTCTCTCGCTTCGTCCCTGAGAAGTTGTCTAAGCTTTGCCCTCTCGGCCATATTATGTCAGTGACTGAGACACGTGGAGATAGAAAATAGGAAAAAGAATAACCTGGTTCCTACCACTTACGAGAAAAAAAAAAATTACCAAATTATTCAAAAGATGATATCCTTAACCCTGGGATACCTCCTCCAAAATAAAATCTAACTATCGCTGCTATTATCGGCAATAAAGCACTCAATGCAAAACACGACTACGCCAAATAAATGGTAGTTAAGATTACAACTGAAAATTAAGTTGCTACAGTGGAAAAGCAAAAGAATATAGCAAAAATTAAAGAGAAAAATAATCCCTTAATTTTTAAAAATCCACTATAAGTTCGCCCCTGAAGTCAGATCGGGTAAGGGAGAGAATTAATCTGGACAAAAAGTCCGAAACACACTCCTTAACTTAGTTCAAACGCCGTTCTGCCTCAGTACCCAGTGAATGTTATACACTCACCACTTTACCAGCATTTAGTATTACAATCAGCAGTTAACATATATCCCGACAAAATCAACCTGTAACCAAAATGTATATTATTCAAAGATGCTGTGGAAAAAAAAACTTATTAGTTTGTGTGGTCAGCACGCCCGTAAACAGATCGCTAGTCTAGGGGGTAATTATTTAAAGATATAACAACTCACAAGACATCACACTCTTACTCTATATCAGAATACAGAATCTTAAGTTCAAAATCCAGATAGACGAGTCCACGTTTGTCGTACTAGTCTTCCTATTCTAAGTTCAAAGACCGGAAACGAGCCCTCATTTGTCGTAGATTTCCGATAGGAGAATTAAGACTAGGTTTGGTCCCTTCTGAATAGGTTTGAATAGGTGATAGACTCAGTGAGAGTTAGTGAAAGGTAATAGAATTTCCACACACATGAGATGATAGATTTGATATAGTGGCTGTCTCTGAAAGCGAAAAGAATTCTTCTCTCTCTCACCTATCTTCTACAACAGTTGTTACAGCGTCAGACAGACTACACCAATATACATATTACGTATATTTCTATCACTCACAGGCACGCACATACACGTGACGACAGGTAAACACACAGACGTGGGAAAACTATAACAATGATATATATATTATCTAGAACGAGCTGACCAAACACGATTATTTGGTTCAAGAGCGATTTTAATATCAGGAAAAATCGGCTCACAACATCAAAGAAAGTACATCAAGGAAAATACATATACACATAGTCATAAAAAATCAAGGAAATGTTGCAAGGATGATAGCCCCGTTATAGTGTTAACTCTAGGTTTAGCCCGGCCCCGTTAAGAGAATAGATGATGGCGCCAGAGTCACAGATACATAGGGTTTGAGTCTAAGAGTTTTTCTTTGTTTTATCTCGTAATTATATGCACAGAGTTTGAAAAAAATCTGATTTAACCTAAGACAAAAACACAAGAACTCTAGCCTTAGCAACAAATTATGCAGATTGAAAAAACAAATAGGACAGCGACAGGGTGTCAAAGATAAAATAGTGAAAATATCACTCAGACCAGTGTACACTCATTCATTCCGCCATGGCTTCTCATTCAGGTACTCACGACTTTGCTTGCTGCCTCTTGGAACACATTGATCTTAGATTTTCACACAGACTCAAAAAATGCAGTCTTCTGCCAAGAAGTCCCCAGTTCCAAAAGACGTATTTAACTTGGAGTCTCCGGGAACGACTACTTGGGTATGCAAATTTGTTCAAATGTCTGATTAAGTCACCTAACAATTATTCCAGGCGCGGGAGTTAGCAGAGCACAGTGTCAATAGCGTAGGTTTCTAAAAAAATGATGAATGTCAGGTCGGTGCCTTCCCTCAGTATAGGATTCACTTTAGTCACACCACAGATTTGTCCACAAGATATAATCTAGTCGGGAAATGATTGTTAATATTCACGCCACAAGGCAGCAAATTATATAGAGTTTCTAGAAGAAATTAAGTGCTGGCTCCAAGGTCCAGTATTTATCATTACAGTCTTTGAAAACCCGTTATAGGGATATTAGTATTTCTGTCTAACTTGCACCGTCAGATCAGTGTTACTTGAGAAAACCCACGTGGTTCAAAATAAGGACTGTCTATTTCTTCACAAGTATGGAAACTACTACTAGGTGCTGGTAAAGTTAGGGTCACCCCAAAACTTTCACTGTGTGGAGGAAAAATAACACATATAATATAATAAACAGAATCTGAACTGGTTATAACTTACATTTAAACTTGCAAGCAGAGAGCTTTGCTTATCATTTAAACTTCCCGTGACGTAAGTTATAATTAAAAATCAGCAATCCTAATAAATTAGGAACACGTGCGTATTCCGTCACCATTCATGAGGCTGGATTCTAGAGTTTATACGTTAGTTTAGAAAAATACACTCGACTGAGTATTAGCAGTTAAATTAAATTCATAAATAGCTACAATTGCCGTTATAAGCTAGAAATTATAATTTCCTACTGCTTTCCACTGAATGCTTCCCTAGAAAAATATCTGCCTACCACTTTATTTCTCTTCTGCGCTAAAGAAATAGATTAAAATGAATTTAGCGATTTAACACTTTAACACTCACAAAATCTATATATCTATCATATTAATTACCTCAACCACAGAATTACAGGTAGTCGCACAACTTAAGAATAAAAATGCTGAAAATATTTCTGGAAGTCTAGAAGTTCGACAAATTGCCGAAACAAACTGAGATCTTCGCTAACAGCTATTCTGTTTTTCGAGCGACCTATCTACTGTGGAGTCTATGAGCGAGAATGAAATTAAAGTTTCAAACTTGGCCAATATCTTAAAATCAGACAAAGGCCCAAACTTATTTCGCCAAGCGAAATTATCTCCCCTACTCCCAACATTTACGTCCGCTTAACGCGTGTCGTAACTGTCACCTACTGACCACGATGTACGCGTGCCAGTTTCAAATCCCAGACAGCCTGACTCCATTTCAGGGCAGTTTTCACACTACAGCTGACCATGGCCCAAGTGAGCGCCGTGTCAGTTTGGGATTTTCCAGCCAAATGTCTGGATACTGACCGGTGCAGATGTAAAGTATCACACCTCACCGGGACTTATGCCGAGAAGAAGCTCGCGCGCTCGGTGAGAATGTAGACGATTTGCTACGTCCTGTGTTCAGCGAACCGACTTATCACGCCTTCTGACGCCCTGCAGCCCTGACATCTACGTAATATCGTCCTAGCGCGATTCTCAGTTTTAGAGAAAGGAAAACAGGTAAAGTTTGCGAATTATATGAAAATAATATTCGCAAAACGAATGGATGAAAAATATACAGGAAAAAAATGAAATACAGAGATAATAAAAGAGAGAATTTATGTGAAAGAATAGGAAGAAGATGTAGGAAATTAAATGACTATAAACCCTACGTGACATCTAGAAGTTCGACAAATTGTCGCAACAAACTAAGAAACTTCGCTTATACAGCTCTACTCTTCGCGAACCACCTGTCTACTGCGATTTATTTAGAAAGAATGAAAATAAGATTTCAAACTAGGTTTAATATTTTAAACCAGACAAAGGATGAACTATCTCCCCCGCCCCGATCTCTCCCCCTCCTCATAACAGCTACGTTTCACGCTTAACATATCGTAACTGCCACCTACTGACCAAGATGTACGCGTGTCAGTTGCAAATCTCAGACAACCGTCTGCTCTGGGCGAAAGCGGGTTGGCAGTTTTAGCACCTACGTTTAGAATGACCAACAGTGAGTGCCGTGTCAGGTAGCGATTTTACACTTCGCCGAGACATTCAGCCTGGGAAAACGCCTTTGACAGGTGAAATTTGCAGACGATAAGTCGGCCCTATTTCTAAGTATGAAGCACATTCACAGTTTCGTCCTCTGACATCTACGTAATAGAATTACGTATCCCAGTATGAGAAAAAAAAAAAACCCGGTAAAGTTGGAGAATACTGAAGAAAATATTTTTCGCAAACGAGTGATGCGAAAAATACAGGAAAACAAGTAAGGAAAGATAATAAAATAAAAGGATGCGGGTGAGAGAATAGGAAGAAGATGTAGGCAATTTAATGATATAAAGACCTACGGGACAGGACGTCCCCCCTTTAAGATATGGAAGCACTCCATGTCTACGTTATGGAATTAAATTTCCTATAACCGTAGCTTCAGGGTGTCTGTCTTCTTCCCTCTCATCTTCCCCCTCCATCTCCCTCCAATTCCTACTCAAGTCTACTCCCCAAAGTTTCCTTCCTCTGGAATGTCTCCCATGCGCGCTTGAAAGAGCGTCGCCGCTTCTGACATTTTTCAAAGATTTCCTGTGATTGCAGTGGAATTTCCCTGCAACTATCGTCATCTTCGTCAGTTTTGGCGATCGTCAGGAGATGGTCGGAGGTCGGCACAGGTCTTTCCAAGTATCTCTTTAAGAGATTTAAATGGAAAACCTTTTCCTTTCCTTGAATAGATATCTGGTAGTTAGCCTTAGAAATCTTTTGCAGGACGGTAAACGGCCCTTGCCATCCGATCTTCAGTTGGTTGTTTCCGGTAGGGAGTAACACCAAAACTTTCTCTCCTGCTTCCAGTTCTCTTTCTTTCGCGACTTTCCTGTATCGGTTAGCATGCTTGGTGCGTGCTCGCTTAAAGTTAGTCGTTGCTAGGTCCCACCCTAGTTTCAACCTTTCCTTTAAAACCGACACATATTTACTTGCTGAGACGACTGTCTCATCCGCTTTCTCGTCTGTCAGAGACTGAAGTAAGGCTTCAAGCGGGCCCTTAATGGGTCTGCCGAATAAGAGTGTAGCTGGCGGAAATCCTGTGGAAGTATGAGGAGATTCTCTGTAGCCAAATAAAGCTCCAGGAATACAAAGTTCCCAATCTTCAGGTTTCACTTGTGCCAGTTTACTTAGCATCATGGTGAGGTTTCCATTAGCACGTTCCACGAGCCCATTTCCGTCCGGAGTATATGGCTTAGTGTGGATGTGTTGGGTCCTCAAGATCTTCACGATCTCATCCATCAACAGGTTTCGGTATGGGGATCCGTTATCCGTCAACACTTGTTGAGGGAATCCCAACCGAGTGAAAATCTGCACGAGGGCTTCTGCGACATGCTTGGCATCTGCGCATGTTAGCGGTATAGCTTCTGCCCATAAAGTGCATGTATCGACTAAGGTCAGGATAAACCTGTTCCTTCTTTTAGTCCTTTCGAAAGGCCCTAAAATGTCGATCACAACCCGTTCGAATGGTGTTCCCACTATTGGCATTTCACCCAAAGAGACTGGGGGTGCCCGTTGCTTGGGTGCCACACGTTGGCACTGGGCACAGGATTTAACATATCTGATAATATCAGTATTTACTCCTGGCCACCAATAATGAGTGGTTATACGTTGGTTTGTGGCGTTCTGTCCCATATGTCCGCTGAAGGGAAGAGAGTGCCCCATTTCTAGGATTTGGCTTCTGTACTGTTTCGGTACTAGGAGCTGGTTGTAACCTTGGTCAGGCTTGCCCGTTCTCCGATAAAGTACGCCATCCTCAGAAAAAATGTCCCCGTGCTGTCTGGGTTCCTTAGCCATGGGCAGTTTCCTAAAGCAGGGTGCCAAAGTAGGGTCCTTGTATTGCGCTTCTTTAAGTTCCATAGGTAACAAATTAGGCGCAGGCTCCCGTTCCTTCTTGGTTTGTCCTCTTGTAGTTACTGCTGCAACAATCGGCTCTTCCGGTTTCCCAATACACACGTATCTACCGCCAAGTATGACTGGGTAGATGGGATCATCCATAACAGCCGCTTTGATCACGCCTCTGACAAAGTCAGAGTGTATCTCCACCCATGCGATGGGAAGCGCTGTAGGTGCATCACTCTTACGAACTCCACAAAGTTGGACGGTCTCTGCTGTCTCTTGACCGGGTTTGACCAGGTTTTTGGCAACAATGCAATCGTAACAAAGCCCCGTGTCAAATAAGCAAGAAGTTTGAGAACCGTTCAAAATAACAGAACCTCGCGTTGAGGGTGTATCCCCAACAGGTTGGGAATCACTGTCAATAATTCCGCCTTGCGAGACTGTTAGCAAGCATCCGATGCGCTCCCTTTGCCACCTTGTCCTTTCTGGCTACGCTGCCATGTAGGGCGGTCGGGTTGATCAGACTGTTTGGGGTGGTTGGGGTACTTGTTTTTGTAGAACTTGAATTTTTCAGGAGGGGGGTTTTGAGGTCCAGTTTCTCTGTGGTTATTTAGGTTAGAAGCCTGAGAAGATTTTTCTAGGTTATGTTTTCGAAAATGCTCCTCTGTCGGTTTCCGCTTTGTGGCCGGTAGTTCAGCCAGCGCATTGTGATAACGCTCAGACTTTTCCAAAATGTCTTCAAGTTTTTCTGCCCCCTGCTCAGCGAGAAATCTCCGGGTATCCGCAGACAATGTGTTCTTTATTTGTTCTGTTAAAACAAATTCCTCAAGACCTTCATAGGTAGAGGGGAGCTGCGAGAGCTCTAGGCACTTTGTCAGATAACCCTTCAAACGAGACGAGAACTGCTGAAAAGTTTCAGAATTCTCTTTCCGGCTGTTGCGAAACAGTTGCAAAAATTTGCGAGCGTTCATTTCAAAGCGCTCCAGTAACGCTTTCTTCAACAGATCATAGTTGTCTTGTTGGCTGCTTTCCAGTTTGGCATAAACATCATACGCAGAACTTTTCAAAGCCTGGGAAAGCTTCATGTTCCAACGCGACCTCTCTAAACCGTACAGAGTTGCAATTTTCTCAGATGTTTCTAGCCAAGTGTCAATCTTCTCATTTGGACAAGGGAAAGATTCTAGCGGAAAAGACATAGCAGTGAGATGGGTAGATTGAGTGTTAGAAGGATCAGTTAAGGAAGAATGAGGAGAAGACTCTCCATTGCTGGAGGTAGAGGCAGCACCACGACTTTGGAACTCTAGAGCTTTAAGTGCCAGCTCATGCTGTCTCTCCTCCCTCTCCTTCTCATGCTGTCTCTCCTCCCTTTCCTTCTCATGCTGTCTCTCCTTCTCTTTTTCCTCATGCTGCATCCTGCGAATTTCCATTTCCTCGTCCATCTTCTTCTGCTGTAAAGCTTCAGCTGCTTTCCTCTCCGCATCATATCTCTCAAGTTCGTCTCTGACAAATGCTTTCGCTTCCTCTCCTTCCAGTCCCTCCTCTCTCGCTTCGTCCCTGAGGAGTTGTCTAAGCTTTGCCCTCTCGGCCATATTATGTCAGTGACTGAGACTAGTGGAGAAAGAAAATAGGGGAAAAAAAGATACTCTGATTCCTACCACTTACGAGAAAAAAATGTACCAAAAATTCAAAAGATGATATCCTTAACCCTGGGATACCTCCTCCAAAAATAAAAATCTAACTATCGCTGCTATTAATCGGCAATAAAGCACCTAATGCAAAACACGACTACGCCAACTAAATGGTAGTTAAGATTTCTTCTGAAAAATAAGTTGCTACAGTGGAAAACACAATGATTAAAGCAAAATTTTTGGAGAAAGAGAAAAAAATCCCCTTAATTTTTAATCCACTATCAAGTTTACCCCTGAAGACAGTTCGGGTGAGGGAGGCAATTAATCTGGACGGATAGTCCGAAATGCACTCCTTAGCTTTGCTCAAACACCTACCTGCTTCAGAACCCTTGTGAATGTTATACACTCACAAAACTTTACCTGCGTTTAGTATTACAAATCAACAATAACATATATTCCGACAAAATCCACCTGTAACTCAAATGTATATTATTCAAAATGCTGTGGAAAAAACTTATCAGTTTGTGTGGTCAGCACGCCCGTAAACAGATCGTTAGTCTAGGGGATAAATTATTTAAAGATATAACAACTCACAAGACATCACACTCTTACTCTATATCAGAATAAAGAATCTTAAGTACAAAATCCAGATAGACGAGTCCACGTTTGTCGTACTCGTCTTCCTATTCTAAGTTCAAAAATCCGTCGGACGAGAACACATTTGTCGTAGATGTCTTCCTATTCTAAGTTCAAAAATCCGTCGGACGAGAACCCATTTGTCGTAGATTTTTTGATAGGAGTATTAAGACTTAGGTTGGTCCCTTCTGAATAGGTTGGAATGAGTGATAGATACAGTGAGAGCTGGTGAAAAGCAATAGAATTTCCACACGTGAGATGATAGAATGTGATATAGAGGCTGTCTTTGAGAATCGAGATAATCTTCTCTCTCTCACCTATCTTCAACGACCGCTTTTAAAGGCGTCAGACAGTCTAAACACAGATATATATATATATTAATATATCTCTATCTACTCACGGGCACGCACATACACGTGACGACAGTTAAACACACAGACGTGGGAATCTATAACAATGAATTTATATGTATTTGAACGAGCTGACCAACGCACTGATTTAGTTCAAGAGAGATTTTTATTATTATCATCAAAAAAAAATCTTCTCACAACACCAAAAAATACATCAAGGAAAAACATATACAAATAGTCATAGAATTCAAGAAAAAATGCTACAAAGATGATAGCCCCGTTAGAATCTTACTCTAGGTTTAGCCCACAGCCCCGTTAAGAGAACAGATGATGGCCCAAAGAGTTATAGACACGTAAGGTTGAGTCTAAGAGGTTTCTTATTTCTCGTAAATGTATGAACAGAGTTGGATAAATCTGATTTAGCCTAAGAAAAAAAAGAAACTCTAGCATTTTGTAACAAATCCTGCAGATTAAAAAAAGTTAAGACAGCAAATGGGTGACAATAATACACCGGTAAAATAACACTCTGACCTGTGTTCTCTCATTCATTCAGCCATGGCCTTTCTCTCACATATATACTCACAACTTTGCTCGTTGCCTCTGGGAACATAATAATTCTAGGACCTTCGCACAGACCCGAAAAATGCAGTCAGCGACCAAGAAACCCCCAGTTCCAAAAGACGTACTGAACTCTCTGTCTCAGGGAACCGATTCCTTGGGTGTTCTAATTTTTCTCGAATGTCTGATTAAGTCACATAAATTTTGTCCAGGCACGAAAAGTTAGCAGAGCACAATGTCATTAGCTTTGGATTCTAGGATTTAAGGAATGTCAGATCGGTGTCTTCTTTCAGGCAGGTACTATATTTGGTCACCACAATACTAGTCACAATCTCTGTCGGAAGGTAAATGTTATTCTTGTAATCTTCTCTTCCCGCCAGGCAGCATGTACATTTAAATTTGTGGAGCAATATGAACTGGCCCAAAAGCCCAATATATATTTCTAGTCTTTAGAAACCGTTAGTGGGATTGCTATTACTGTCTCTCTCTGATGGCTTATGCACTGTTAGACCCGTGTTACTTGAAACAAAAAAAAACCCACGTGGTTAAAGATAGGAAATGTCTATGCTTCTCACAAATATGTCTCTCAGGCTACTAAACGCTGGCAAGTTGGGTACCACCGTTTCACTATATAAAAGAAAGAACACATATCAAATAATTTACATATATGTACTCATTATAACTTACATTTTAAATAGCAAGCCGACCGCTTGACTTATAATTACAACTTCCCGTAAAGTAAGTTATATAAAAATCAATCATCAGGAATTAGGAATATCTTCGTATTCCGTCAATATTCACTGATGTCGCATCTAGCATTTATAAGTTTGATATAAAATATTCTCGACTGAGTATTTGCCGTTAAATTAAATTCCTTATAGCTACTAGTTTTAGTAAGCTAAAGATATAATTTATTATGTATTTCCACTGTATGCGTCACTAGAAAATTAATACAAACTATAAATTAAGCACTCTGGACACAGAACTAGTTTAGAATGAAATAGGCGATTAAACACTTTATCACTTCACAAAATACTAGAGATCTATAATATATTTACCTCAAACACAGCACTACAGGATATCGCACAATTAAGAATTATACGCTTATATTTATGGAAGTCTAGAAGTTCGACAAATTGTCGCTACAAACTAAGAAACTTCGCTTATACAGCTCTACTCTTCGCGAACCACCTGTCTACTGCGATTTATTTAGAAAGAATGAAAATAAGATTTCAAACTAGGTTTAATATTTTAAACCAGACAAAGGATGAACTATCTCCCCCGCCCCGATCTCTCCCCCTCCTCATAACAGCTACGTTTCACTCTTAACATATCGTAACTGCCACCTACTGACCAAGATGTACGCGTGTCAGTTGCAAATCTCAGACAACCGTCTGCTCTGGGCGAAAGCGGGTTGGGAGTTTTAGCACCTACGTTTAGAATGACCAACAGTGAGTGCCGTGTCAGGTAGCGATTTTACACTTCGCCGAGACATTCAGCCTGGGAAAACGCCTTTGACAGGTGAAATTTGCAGACGATAAGTCGGCCCTATTTCTAAGTATGAAGCACATTCACAGTTTCGTCCTCTGACATCTACGTAATAGAATTACGTATCCCAGTATGAGAAAAAAAAACCCCGGTAAAGTTGGAGAATACTGAAGAAAATATTTTTCGCAAACGAGTGATGCGAAAAATACAGGAAAACAAGCAAGGAAAGATAATAAAATAAAAGGATGCGGGTGAGAGAATAGGAAGAAGATGTAGGCAATTTAATGATATAAAGACCTACGTGACAGTATCCGACCTTTTTTTTCCGGGAAAACAAAATGATATACAGGAGGTTTCTCTGGTGGACACAGTGGAGAAGACCTTCCTGCGCATGCGTGAATTTTTTCCCTCCCAAAGACAGTGTCAGTCGTTTGCAATTAGTGTACGCGCGAGCTGTGGTAGTAACAAGCCGTCGGATTTTTATTTGTCACGAAATGACGGAACGTTTTGAACAGCGGTATTGCATTAAATTTTGCCAAAAGCTCGGCTATACCCAAGTAGAAACAATTCGAAGGATTGAACAAGCTTTTGGCGATGAAGCCTTGAGCATTACACAAATTAAGGAGTGGTACAACCGTTTCAAAGATGGCCGCACATCAGTGGATAGCGAGCCACGTTCCGGTAGACCATCAACAAGCCGAAACGACGTGGTCGTTCACGAAGTGCGGACTTCGGTCATGCAGAACCGTCGTATCACCATCCAAGAACTTACACACGAGGTGGGGATAAGCCACGGTTCAGTACAATCCATATTGACGGAGGATTTGAACTTCCAGACGGAGTTGCTTCTGCTCCATCGTTAACAGCTTCGGCACGAATTTAGCGCCCACTCCTCCGCAAGTTCAAATCCTCTGTCAATATGGATTGTACTGAACCGTGGCTTATCCCCACCTCGTGTGTAAGTTCTCGGATGGTGATGCGACGGTTCTGCATGACCAAAGTCCGCACTTCGTGAATGACCACGTCGTTTCGGCTTGTTGATGGTCTAAAATAAAAATCCGACGGCTTGTTACTACCACAGCTCGTGCGTACACTAATTGCAAACGACTGACACTGTCTTTGGGAGGGAAAAAATTCACGCATGAGCAGGAAGGTCTTCTCCACTGTATCCACCAGAGAAACCTCCTGTATATCATTTTTTTTCCCCGGAAAAAAAAAAGGTCGGATACTTTTTGACCAGACCTCGTAAGAGCAGGACTTGGAAGGTCGGAGATCAAGAGCCAAGTGAAGATAACTATAAACGAGGAATGGAAGACAACATGGAAGAACAGTAGAAAAGGCAGACACGCGGTCAAACTACTGAAAGAACCAACAAGGACGTGCCAGGTCAGAGAAGAATTAAAGATACCATCGAACTAAAAACTGTGGCGCCTCCGTCTCGGTGCAGCATACTTTATGATAGAGGAACCACACTGCCAAGAATGTCAGGAAGAGAATGATATAGACCACTACCTGATCCACTGTAAAAAGTATGAACAACAAAGGCTTGAATTAAAAACTTACTATAGAAATCACAATATAGACATGACAGGTGATAAGGTTTTAAGTATAGATGCCCCAAGAGATGCCCAATCGATATTTAAAAGATATATAGGCCTACATAAAACAAAGGAAAACATATAAGGTTAGAACTTCAGAAAAGACATTCAACTATATAGAAATTAAGCAGCAAGAACTAGCAAATCATTAACAAAAAACTTACTAACCACTCATAGGATAAGGAAAGACAACGAGGTATTAAAAAACAACAACAACAACTCAAAAAGAACAAATACTAATACAAATTAAAACCAAGTGTAAAGGACAATAGTTATCAATAAATAATACAAAAGAGAAAATAAAATGGACAAATACTAATTTAAATTAAAATCAGCAACTGCTAAAGACAATAGTTATTTAAATGAATACAAAATTAAAAAATAAAATGACACTAAATACCCCAATTATAACCAAATTTCAGGTTGAACAGGGTAGACCAAGATGGAACGAGAAGAGGCACTAACGATCAGATGTTAAGGGCCCGCTCTCTACCCTTCACATCTTCAAAACAACAAGGTGCATAGAAAAAATATATCAACTTATCCAAAAAAATTTTGACTCGGCATAAAACCATTTTAAGTCAAATGTTGTGAACATACATTACATGTAAGCGCTGAAACACAGTGAGTGTCATTTACAATGTATCCTTGTAAACAGTCAAAGGGAAATAGAACGAAATCACAATTTGAATTATATCCCTTTAATAAACATAATTGATTATCCCACTCTGAATGACAGGATTACACCCCTTCTTTCAAAATAGTTTAATTAACTAAATTTACTAAACTACATTAAAATAAACCAAATCTACAACAAATCTTACTGTAAGAATGTAACCTTTATGACGGTCAGTAAATTTTAAAGATTATAAATAATTGTTTAACTTTTCGTTATATATTTATCTAAAATAATTTAATTATTATAAGATTTAAAAGCTATTCTGGTATCTTACATCAGTGCAGGGCGGTTTGCGATTTTCTTTGAATGATACACCACATAAAAATTCATATATTGTGTGTTCCACCCATTGGTGGAACACAAACGATTTTTGACGGCGTAACTGCCTTACATAAATTTGTATATAATAGAGAGTGTATCTTTTTACACACTAATATACTTTATTCCCAGACCCCTTCGGTCTTTTATATTTGGACATGCGCCCTAATGTAACCGACTAGGTTGAACGGGCCGAAACGAGGCAAACGTTTTACATTTTAAAAAAAAGAAGGACACATTTGTTTCTTCATAAATAGTCTGTTCCACACATTGGTGGAACACAAACGTTTTTTGACGGCGTAACTTGCCAATAACTTGCGATGAATTCACGCTGGACGAGATCAAACAAGCCGTTAAAAGATTAAAAAATTTTAAAGCTGCTGGAGTTGACGAAATTTCAGGGGAAATGATTAAAGCAGTTAATGACAACAACCTCTTGAGAATTTTAGATATTATAAATGAAGTATGGAGAGAAGAACAACCACCACAACAATGGAAAGACAGTATTATTGTAAAGTTACCGAAGAAAGGTGATCTATCAGACTGTAATAACTGGCGTGGTATATCTATTATCAGTACCTGGAAAATTATTATGTTGCATGATGTTAGAAAGACTTAAATTGCATGCTGACGAAAAGATCAGAGAAGAACAAGCGGGTTTCAGGCCGAAACGATCATGTATTGATCAAATATTCACACTAAGAACAATTATAGAAGAATCAGTGGAAAGGCAATCGCCACTTATTATCACCTTCGTCGATTTTCAAAAAGCCTTTGATAGTCTACACCGCCCATCATTGTGGAAGATACTTACAATCTATGGTTTTCCAACAAAATATGTGAATATAATCAAAGCGCTATATGACAATGCAAGATGTTGTGTTAGAACAAATAAAGGGAATACAGAATGGTTTACAGTAAAAACAGGGGTGAAACAAGGCTGTATTATGTCACCACTACTTTTTGGAATAGCTATTGATCGGGTTATGAGAAACTATACCCACAATGAACAATTAGGTATAAAATGGACAAATGGAAAATTCCTGGGGGACCTGGATTTCGCAGATGATGTAGCATTCTTAAGTTCAACACCAAGACAATCCCAAGAAGCAATAAATTGTGTCATCTCTCGGTTAAAATAGGTCTCCAAATAAATGCCTCTAAAACTAAAGCTATGAACTTTTCTAACGAGACCTTTGATATCATCTTGAACGGGGAAAAAACTACAGAAAGTTGAAAGTTTCAATTATTTAGGCAGTAAAATGACTCAGGATGGTGACACAACAAGAGAAATCCATACTAGAATTGCTTTGGCAGCTAGCGCCTTCAATAGATTATCTAACATTTGGAAATTACGATCATTGAATATACATACCAAGCTTCGTCTGTTTAATTCAAATGTTATCTCAGTGTTAACATACGGCTGTGAGAGTTGGAAAATAACAAAATCATTGGAGAACAAGCTGAATACATTCGAGAACAAATGTCTTAGAAAACTCATGAACATCAGTTGGAAAGAATTCAAGACTAATCGACAAATGAGAGAAGACTCTAGGCAGAAATATGTCTCCGACTATATAAGGAAAAGACGATGGTCATATATCGGTCATGTCCTACGAATGCAAAACAACAGAATACCACTACAGGCGCTCACTTGGGTTCCTGAGGGTAAGAGGAAAAAAGGAAGACCAAAAGAAACACTCAGAAGAACAATAATAAGAGAAGGAAGAACGTTGGGCCTAAATAATGTGCAAGAGCTAAGAGGAGTGGCGTCACAACGAACAACCTGGAGAGCACTGGTTTCTGCCTTATGCGCCGTGTTTGGTGCTTAAAGAATTTATTTATTTTATTTATAACTGCCTTACATAAATTTTTATATAATAAAGAGTGTATCTGTCACGAAATAAAATAATACCGTGGTGCAAGTCGGGTTTATTGTGAATCGTGTTAGGAAGGTTTAACTATTCTTTATTGTACTATTGCATTGAGGTGTGCTTCTAAAGTGCATTCTGAAGAGAGTGGTACCAGTTTTAAGTGGAGCATAGGGAGCTGCGCTGGTGTAATGGTAACCACACTGCGCTAGCGATCAGGTGTTCAGGGTTCAAGGAAATGAAAATGGTGAGGATGACAAGGAAAGACCTTGAATTGATGGTACGCAACAGGAGGACATAGCATGTGTTCGTGGAAGGCCTATGCTCCTTGGTGAGCTAAAGGGTATTGATTGATTGTTTGAATTATATGTTATTTGTTACAGTGACAGAGTTTGACCATAGGATGATTGATTGTTTGAATGATATGTTATTTGTTACAGTGACAGAGTTTGACCATAGGATGATTGATTGTTTGAATTATATGTTATTTGTTACAGTGACAGAGTTTGACCATAGGATGATTGATTGTTTGAATGATATGTTATTTGTTACAGTGACAGAGTTTGACCATAGGATGATTGATTGTTTGAATTATATGTTATTTGTTACAGTGACAGAGTTTGACCATAGGATGATTGATTGTTTGAATTATATGTTATTTGTTACAGTGACAGAGTTTGACCATAGGATGATTGATTGTTTGAATTATATGTTATTTGTTACAGTGACAGAGTTTGACCATAGGATGATTGATTGTTTGAATTATATGTTATTTGTTACAGTGACAGAGTTTGACCATAGGATGAGCAGAATAAACGATACCGAAGCACCAAAAAAAAAAAAATTACTCGGCATTAAAAGCCGACACAAAATAATTGGAGATCCATTACAGCCAACCTTTGTTGTGGAGAAGGCAGCTGATGATGATGATTCTACCCTCCCATTTAAAAGTTGTTTTTTTTCGGGGGTGGGGGGGGGGGGGGAATTTATATTTTCAACGTGCCATTTTCGTTAAATGTGCATCCTAACCAGCTTAAAAGGTTTATTGTAATCTTATTTGTTGAACTTTGTAAATACAGTGATACTGTAAATGTTTTTACTGTAAAGAAGCTTTATTTAAACAAAATGTAAATAATTCAGCGTATTATTAACAGCGTGTACATGCTCACACATTACGTGGACAAATTTTGATTACCATGATAAATAAATTTTCAGACAAGCTTCTCTCGATTCTCATATAGGCCTACACAATTTTTTTATTATTAATGTGTTTGCTACTTTTCTTTGTAGCACGCCCCTTTCAACCATCTACCATGTACATGGAGCTGTTGGTTATATCAGGACGTGTTTCCTTTATTGTAATATGTTTTTGTTTGTATTTATTTTATACTATATTATCTCTAGCAGGTATTTTTCCTTTTGTAGTTATAGTTCAAAATGGTTTTTTAAAATCCTAAATGTGATATTTTCTAAGCTAGTATGTTTTTAATTTTCACTGGATGGTTTATTTGTTTAATCCGTATGTATCTGGGGGGAGGGGGGGGTCTTTCACCAGTATGGACTACTGGCTCGGATCCTTATTTGTTTTTTTATATGTTAGCTTTAGTTTTTGTGATATAGTGTTTTATTAACTTTTGCACTTCTGAAGGGGTCTTTGTGCCTACGAGGTTTTCTACACTTATTTCTACCTTGTGGTTACTACAGTATGACATTGGGTTGGTGTTTTCGTAAAATTATTTCATTCATTATCTTCCTGCTCATTATGAATCACGCAGCCACCAATACAGCCAGCCCCCAGCCAGGAAGCCTATATCAAAGCCCCCATCTCTTGTAGTGGTGGTTTTTGATGCAATGTGTTTTACATTATGAGGTTACCATCCTCATGTACAACCTCAGACTAGTCACTTTTACGACATGTCAGAGGACACAGTTGTCATATTCTTGGTTTTCTCAGTGACCCGCAGGAACTATGGGTAGAATAGAAAAATTGAAATGGTATGACATGATGACCAATGTGAAATTGACGGAAAGAAATAGACTAATAACGTGGAACAAATTGTGAGAACAGGACACTTTGAAAAAACTGATGATAGCATTACTGGGCAGTTCTTTTTCTAGAATTCACAGGGCAAGATAAATAGAGGTAGGCAACAAAACAAAACAAAACACGCGGAGAAAGGAATTAGACATAGAAAGACCTTGGACAGTACAAGACGGTTCAGCATGTATTTTGTAGAGGGAGAAATGAGCATTAGGACCTACAAGCTGAGAGAGAGAGAAATTAATACCATATATCAGGGGCTTATTGCTGCAGCGGTGAGCAACACAGAAGAACGACCTGATGATTTGGAGACCCTCTGGATTAAATTCAAGGATATCATAAAGACAGCTGCTGCAGAAGCATGTGGTGAAGTCCGACTTGGGAACAAGAGAAAGAGGACACCTTGGTGGACAGAGGAAGTCAAAGAGAAAATAAGAGAGAAGAAAATGGCATGGAAACAATACTTAGGAGCTAAAAACACAACAGGACAAATGGAAAAATATAGAGAATATGTGACACTCAGAACAGAAGCAAAGAACAAAGTGCTAGCAGCAAAACAGAAGTCCTGGGAAGAATTTGGAGAAAAGCTAGAAAAAGATGCACAAGAAAACCAGAAATTGTTCTATAAGACCCTAAAGAACATGAGGAAGGAAAAACAATGCCCTCTCAAAGTTATAAAGGACAAGCAAGGCAAATTGCTTACTGCCCCGAAGGAAGTAATGGAAAGATGGAAAGAATATTTCTCAGAACTCCTGGAAGGTGAGCATGGTGAAGCATCAGAAATGATAACCACTAGCACAAAAGAGAAAACCAATGATGGTCAGATTGACTTTGTTTCCAAATTTAGATCTAATCTGTACCTAGATAATTGACTAAAGTCTAACTGATAAAATCTTTATAGTCTAGATAGAGCAAGAGTGTGGTTGTCTTGTGAGTTTAAGTAACTTTAATTATAATTATCCCCTAGACAAACGATCTGTTTATTGGCTTGCTGACCACACAAATATACTAATTGTTTTTCCACAGCATTGTTAGAGTTTATACAATTAGATGTACATGGTGATCTTTGTCGGGATAGATGTTATGTAATGATTTTGTAATACAAGGCTGCTGGTAGCGTGTGATTGTGTAACAATCACCTGGGTTTTTTTTTAAGCAGAGGTTTTTTGGGCAAAGTTAAGGAGCGCGTTCGGACTATCTCGTCCAGTTAATAATCTCCCTTACCCTAACTGACTTCAGGGGTGAACTTGTAGTGGAATTAGTGGAAAAAGATGGAAGAACTGAAGGCAGCACTGGAGAAAATCAAGATGGGCAAAGCAGCAGGGCATGATGGTATAACACCAGAAATGGTTAAGTACATGGGAGTATCAGGCGACCTATTACTCTTAAGTGTTCTACAGGCAGCGTGGTACAACAAAACCATACCAAAGGATTGGGAGATTGACATCATAACACCAATTTTCAAAAAGGGTGGCAATCGACAGTGTGGAAACCATAGAGGCATATCCCTTCTCAGTGTCCCTGGTAATATCTACTCTAGAATCCTAGAGCAGAGACTCCGACGCCTAGCTGAGCCACAATTGGATGAGGTCCAGTGCGGATTCCGAGCGAACCGAAGTACTCAAGACCTAATCTTCACACTCAGACAGCTGAGTGAAAAGGCCCTTGAGTATAAGAGTGAAATCCATCTTTGTTTCATAGATATGGAAAAGGCGTTTGACAGGGTCCCCTGGAACAAACTTTGGGACTGTTTGGCAAGGAAGAACATTCCAGCACCTCTGATTCATGCTATACAGAGCTTTTACAAGTCTTGCAGAAATTATGTGAGTACAGCAAACCCATAAGTAAGACGAGTTCAGGACCACCACTGGTGTAAGACAAGGTGATATCCTGTCACCTTACCTTTTCATACTCCTCATGGACGATGTTATCAAGGCATGTAAGGAGAGAACAAGAAAGTATTCAGTGGGGTACTGGAAGATGAGACAGGTCTATTTCGGAGCTGACATTTGCTGATGATGTTGCCCTGATTGCTAAATCAGAGGCACATCTCCGATCCAACCTGCAAGTCTGGAAGGAAGAGCTGGAGAAGAGAGGGATGGTCATAAGCAGCTCGAAAACAAAATCCATGGTGATATCACGAGAAGAAAGAAGACATCAGATTAAGCTGGGAGAACAGGTCCTGGAGCAGGTCGACCACTTAAAATACCTCGGAGCTATTATAGACCGAAAGGGAGGCATCAAAGAAGAGTTGGCCACTCGAAAAGCAGAAGCTTGGAGACTTTTTCAAGCCATAAATCGAGGATTCCTCAGCAAGAGAGAGGTTGGTAAGAAAACGAAGATGGCTGTATACCGCTCCACCTATGTCCCAGTCTTGACATATGGATGCGAGTCATGGGCAAAATCCCACCCCCTGCAGACCCAAGTAGAACAGTCCCAACTAAGATGGTTTGGCCATGTCTGCAGAATGGGAGAAGATCGGCTACCACGACAAGCATGGGAAACAAAGAGCCAAGGATCCAGACCCCCAGGACAACCCAGAGTCCGCTGGGAGGACAACATTAGACAATCTTTGAAGGACCGAGGACTAGAATGGAACCAGGCCAGGAGGAAGACTGCCGATAGGATAGTCTGGCGCTCCCTCTTCCAAACATCTACGCCTCACGGTAGAAGGGGAACGAGTAAGTAAGTAAGGTTACTACGGTATGTCTTAATGTTTTGTCTCTGCTGGTCATATTTTTTGCAGTCCACCAGAAAGTGTCTAATTGTGTTTGGTTCTTGACACTCTTCACATGTGTGTTCCTCAATCATGAAATATCCAGTTCCAAGCTTGAGCCTCATCAATAATTTTGTTATAGCTAGTTCTACCCCCTTTAGCTTCTTTGTCTGCAAGCTCATTTCCTGCTATCCCCACATGTGATGGTATCCATGTTAGTGTTGCACTGCATCCTATAGTTTGTAGATATGTATTAACCTGTAGTATTTCCTCTATAATATCTGGCCTGCTACATTCATTCCTGTTTCTGATAGCTAATACTGATGAAAGGGAATTTGCGAGAATGGTTACTTTATTTGGTGGGTTTTCTGCAGCTATTTCTAAAGCTTTTAAGATTGCCACTAATTCTACTGTAAAGATGGATGTATTACCTGTTACTTTGTATCTTTTATAAATTTTTAATTTTGGTATTGCTATTCCTGCTCCTAATTGTCCTTCTTCATCTTCTGACCCATCTGTATATATAGTTAGGCTATTATTTATATACCATTCTATGTACTCTAGTGCTTTACTTTTTGCTGAGATTATATCGTTAGATTTGCTTATGATCTTCGATAAGTGGGAGCCAGTTTCTGGCACTTTTAATTTCCATGGTGGGATCTTTGCTTTATACTGAGCACTACTGTTTATCATATTATAGGTTTGGGTGTTGATCCACTTCATCCATTGTTTTCCACCCTGACGGGTATCTATTATGGTTTAATGGAATGTGTCCTATGTACTGGTTACCCCTATCAAAGGTTTTATGTGCTGGGTGAGTTGGATCTTTTGCCACTCTTGCCCAGTAGCTGAATCTCAGCTCTTTTCTCCTTAGCTCCAGGGGTATAATGCCTAGCGCTACTTCTAGTGCCTCTGCTGATGTTCCCTTTGAGGCACCTGCTATTATTGACAGTGCCTGGTTTTGGACTGTGTGTAGTTTTTTCTTATTGCTCGGGGCGGCTGATGCATAGACAACACTGGCATAGTCAAGTTTGCCCCTAATAAATGATTTATAGAAGGTTAACATTGTCTTATTGCAGGCTCCCCAGTTTCTATTGCCTGTTGCGTTATTTTAATTTCTTTTAATACCTGCCTTGCTTGGGTGAGGTTATGTTCTGTCTCTTCTGTGTCTTTGCTGTTGCTTATGCGTGTTTTACTTTCACCTTCTTTCTGTATTTTCTCCTTTATGTTTTTTACTTCAGTGGTTATTTGTTTCTTGATGTTATTTTCTTGGAAGTTTTAAAGGTGGCTGTTTGCTTTCTGTTTTTCTTTGACTTTCCAGATTGGTGTGTTTGTTTCTAGAGCTTCTTTAAGTATGTATTTTGTCTTTTGGAAGACTGGGCACCCCTGGTACCTGGCACTGTGGTTACCCTGGCAGTTTGTACATCTTCTGTTTTTATTTTCTTGTTTGTAGTCTCTGTCCTCTTTAGCCATTGCGCAGTCTCCGTGTTTGTGTGCTGCTGCACAGAAACTACATCTTGTTGCTCTTTTACAAGCATGCTGCGTGTGACTAAAGCCTTGACAATGTGTACACTGGATGATTGGTGGTATAACTATTTCAATCTCCTTGGTTCTACCAATACTCCTATCAATCATTAACTAACGTTAAAAGCAATTAACCAATACTAGAGGTGATTAATAATATTTAGTTTAAATATGTTAGAGAAGAGAAAAAAACTTATCTGAAATTCAATTTGTGTAGCGTACTGAAAACTTTCACTGGATGTGTAACGAGCTGTGACAGAGATTATGTAAATAGATTACACACACACACACACACACACACACACACACACACACACACACACACACACACACACACACACACACACACACACATATATATATATATATATATATATAATATATATAATATATATATATATATATATATATATATATATATATATATATATATATATCGGCACGTTTTGCTTCCATCTGTTTTTCACCTTGGATTGCTTCCTTGTTAGTTATGCACGTTTTGCTAACGCAGAACCCCTGGTTGTTCGCTGTTTGTTTCATTCATATTTTTGCCGCGCCTTATTTTTTTCTTTTCTCTGATGTCTTATAGACACTAGGAATGTTTACTATGATGCACGTAGCGAGGGAAAAGGGGGAGATAAGTAACGAAGAAAATCAAGGGCAATAAGAAAAGACGTACTTTTGATAGTTACATTTCTGAGGGGGAGATAATCTGAAAGAAGGGGAGACAATTACAATTACCCCCTCCCCCCTCATCCGTTCGTTCGTGAAAACGCAATTAAGCTACGGATCGACGAGATCAAAGAGACGATTTGATCGTGGGACCACGTCTAGCAGGCGGCGATAGTGGCAAATTTGGCTTTCATTCAGAATGTGAACACGGAATTTCCCAAAGGTGTTAAATCTCGCTAGAGCTAGCGATATTTTGCCATTTTATTATTTATAGTCTAGCTTTCAAACTCAGTTTATCCAGTACCCACAAATTTTCAGACGTCTAGCTTTGATATTCTTAATTCATATACCAGTGAATTTCTTAGTCTTTTCGATTGGAGTTAGTCATATTTTTGTGTTGCGGTAAATATTTTTTTTACCTCTTCTGGGGCTCAAAGTGAGGTATATTGACTTTATTGAGTAAAATGTGTAAATTATGTGTGAACCCGACCCCCAAAAGGCCGAGAAGCTAAATTCTTTTGATAAGTTGATATATTTTTTCTATGCACCTTGACTCATTCTGTCCAAACGGACGCATGACGCGCCAGATAGGCCTTCCGTGCCACCCAGGGCGTACCTCTCGCCAAGATGATATATGTCGAATTTGAACTGAAAATTGTAAAATACCTGGCAATGAGCCGGTTTTAAATCATTTCATTACATCCGGCACATGTTTGTGGACGTTTGTGGGCGAAAAAAAAATTTGTGAAGCTAAAATTGTGTGTTTTATATCCCTTTCTAATCCTTTGTTTACAAACAAAATGGAGCGAGATTCTTCTTCTAAACACCGGCTATCAGCTGAGCAAGCACGAGTGCTTATTTCTCAGTGGACAGAAGATAATTCTAGCGACAGTGATTTAGAAGTAAGGTTTAGTGATTCCAATGAAGACGTTGTAAAGACTTTGTGTCAGAATATTCATGAAAGTGATTATTCTGACGGCGATGCCGATCAGCTGATTGAACAGGCATCAGGTAGGGCTGGTATAAAAAGAGCTAAACTTTCAGTCACTAAAGGAAAAGAAAGGGGTAAAAATCCCATTCTGACCAACAGTAAAGCTACGAGAACTGCCAGAAGTCTAGAGGCAGGTGCATCCTCACAAGATGTCCCATAGTGGTTAGAAATTGCTGAGGGCATGACACAAAATACATTTCGATTTTGTCCAAAGAGAACACCATGTGTGACTGAGGGGCTTGACCTGTCAACCCCATTGAAATGTTTCAATGTTTTGTTTACAGATGAGGTTAAAGATTTCATGTGCCAGTGCATCAATGATTATGCCAGACTCAGATGTATTCAAAATAACCCTGTGAAACAATATTCATCGTATTCTCGGTGGACTGAAGTCACACGCCATGAACTTGATAAGTTTATTGCTGTCCTAATAAATATTGGGATTCAGATAAGACCATGCATTTGCGACTACTGGTCTACATCTGCAGAATTTTATACTCCTTGGTGTCATCAGCTGTTTTCAAGAAGTAGATTTGAAGCATTATATCATACAATGCATAATGCCTGTGATGAAAATTCACAAGGAAAAGACAAGATTTAACCTTTTATGAACATGTTGTTGCAAAAATTTCAGAGTGCCTTTTACCCATTCCAAAATCTCAGTTTGGATGAAATGGTAATAGGGTATACAGGCAGATGGCAATATAAGCAGTATAATCCATGTAAACCAAGCAAATATCACATAAAAGTCTTTGGTTTATTTGATTCAGCAACTAGATATATGGTGAACATGTTAACATATTTTGGTTCTGATACTTCATATGATCCTGAAGTGGATGCAAACTGTGGGCAAGCTGTCAAGATTTTTCAGACCCTACTACAGCCTTTGGGTACAGGACACCATTTATTTGCTGACAGGTATTTAACAACAAGAGAACTCATTGACTTCTTACTGGAGAAGAAGCAATACTACACTGGTACGCTGAACATTATCCGGAGAAATTTTCCATTACATCTGAAGACTCTGCGCCTTAGTTATCTGGAATACAGATGGTATTTGACACAAACAACCACAGTGTTGTGTACAGCATTTAGAGACAAAAAGGCCAAGAAATCGGTTTTCCTTGTATCTTCTCAGGCCAAAGTGGAGACCATAACGACACGGAAGAACATTGTCAAACCAAAAATGATAGATGAATACAACAATTCAATGAATGGGTGTGATCTCCTGGATCAAAAAGTTGGTTATTATGGTGTGCACAACAGAAAATCTGTTAAATGGTGGAAAAAAAATTTCTTCAGGCTGCTTGAAATAGTGCAGGTGAATGCTTCAGTTTTATACTGTTTTCATCGAGGTGAAAAGCAATCACTGCTGCAGTTCAAAAGAAATCTGCTTCACCAACTAACTGAAGCTTCTGCTGTTTTGAGTCCACTTAGTGTCCAAGAAAATGCAGCTACTAATATTGTTAGATCCCAAGCTGCTTCAACTTCAGAGTACCAGTGTGACACAAGGCATCTTGTATGTTATGCAAAAAGAGATAAGAACTGTGTCCACTGCAGCACACCTGCTCGTCGTCAGCGCTCTCATTATTTTTGCACTGGATGTCCAGATCAGCCACATCTACACCCACAATGTTTTTATGCCTACCATAAAAGCATGTGAATAGTGGCAAATTCTTCTGGGAAATGTAAAATAGAATTTGGTTGGTGTAAATAATATTAGTAATAGTTGTTTGGTTTTTTTTCAGAAATATGTGGTGTAGGAAGAAAATCATATAAATTATATATTTGAAGTGATTGTGGTAAAATGTGTTGTGTTTCAAAATGGATGTGTACTGATATCTGAGATTTTTCTGCTATGGATTAAACTGGAGCTGACATATGTACAGTGGCGGTTCCAGGGGGTTGTCATTGGGGGTGCTGCACTGTTCATTCATTTCAAATACTATACATAATACTCACAAATTGTGACCACCATGTGAAATATCAACCCAGACACCAATGATTAGTGTCTTATCTCATCTAAAATCTGTCAAGAAGTTCTGAAAAGTTATTTTAAAAGTTTACAGCAACTAGGAGTAATCATTGGCAGTCGTAGCAGCTTCCCGAGTCTCAAATCGGTTACACAGACTTGTATGCACTATTTCTCGTGTTTAAAATTTTCATTGTAACTTCCCTTTAATTAGAGATAATTTACAGGAGCTGCGATCCGTTGCAGCTCATGATAAAAAATTCAAACCAATCGTAATTCGTCTCTAGCTGTGTGTATGACAAGCATTCGCTTATAAGAGGTCAAGGTCACTTGAGCTGAAATCGTTCGCAGCACATACGGTGTTAGATAATTTTTTTTTTTTTTATTTAACTCCTCCGGTGTAACCTTAATTTTTTGGTCTGTCCGTATTATGTATTATAATGTAGTAGAGACAGCAGTATGCAGTCCTTTTCTTTGGGAGTGCTGCAGCTCTACAGCTCATTAAAGAAAGCCGCCACTGCATATGTAAGTACACAGTTTTATTTATCTTTTTTCCAGTTAATTTTTATCAGGTCTACACTTCACAAAACATGACAGACACTTTTCCTACATCAAATAATTATTTACAGCATTTCACAAGATTCTTCAGTCAATTTCCCACATGTTTATGTATAACATCATCACCTAGTTAAATAAAAATGTGTATCTACTGCCTGTTTTTAAAATATAACCTGAAGAGAAAAATTACACACATTTTGAGTGGTTGTTTTTACAAACATATGTGGTTTTGAGAAAAAAAATCGTAAAAATTACATCTGTGAAGTGATAGTGACAAACGTTTCTAGATATGTTTCAAACTAAATGTGCACTGATATCCTTAATATTTTATTGCCATACATTAATTGGGAGCTGAAATATTTAAGTTTCAGTATAAAATTTAATTAATTTTTCAAACATTTTTTTAATGAGTTGTACACTTCACAAGACATAGCAGACACTTTTAACATCAAATAATGATTTAAAGCATTTCAAAAGATTTGTCAGTCAATTTCCCACATCTGTATGTATAACATAAGCCCCTAGTTAAATGATATGATTATCTACTACCTGTTTTTAAAACATTAGATGAAGAGAAAAATTGCACACATTATGAATGGTTGTTTTTACAAACATATGTGGTTTTGAGGAAAAAATCATAAAAATTACATCTTTGAAGTAATAGTGATAAAAGATTGTAGATATGTTTCAAACTAAATGTGCACTGACATTCTGAACATTTTATTGCCATACATTAATTGGGAACTGAAATATTTAAGTTAAGTATACAATTTAATTTAATTTTTTTAAACTCTTTTTTAATCAAGTCTACACTTCACAAGACATAACACACACCTATTCAATTAATTATATGAAGCAATTCATAAGATTCTCCAGTCAATTTAACACATTTAAATGTATAACATATGTACCTACTGAACTTATGTATTTGTCCACTTTTTTTTCAGTCTTTATTCGAATTCAGTTTGAATTTACAAACATGTTCATTTTACATATTTCAATAAAGAAGTTTCAATGAAAATACAATAAGCAGCTGTTTAGAAAACCTTTTCACTCTCTCGCACACACATACGAGTATTTACCCATTCTTTCTTGCACTATAAAGTTGTACATTGCACATTTATTTGTGATGATACTATTGATTGAAAAGAAAGGGGAAAAAACGGATAAAGAATTCATACACCCTCGTTCTTGAAAACTTTAAAGCGCACTATTTTTTTATAGTGATAATAGTAAATAAAAAAAAGGGATAAGGAAAAAAATAACACCTGAACACAAAAACAAAAGTCTGAATAGACACAACTTTTCGCTAAGAAGTTTCAGTGAAGGTAGCATGAAGACATTTTTTTCGCATTTTCCCGTGTTTGTTTTATAAAGTAATCCTGCCTTTCTTATGTCATATTCCATTTTATTTTCCCGTGTTTGTTTTATAAAGTAACCCTGCCAGCTTTAATGGTGTGCATGTCCTCTTGTTTGCTCCGAGTAAGCAGAACTTGGGTGGTGATGGTATTCGACCAAAAGATTCGGTGAATTTTTCTTAGGCATGATGTGTGAAAAGATGACAATTTCGACATTTCCTTCTCTGTAACTCTCGAGCACTCCGTACCACAGAGAAGCACAGAACGCACACAGCTCTGATATAATCTTAATTTTGTCCTTGTGCTGTACTGAGAGGACTTCCAGATATTGTTTAGACTAATAAAGGCTATTCTTGCTTTGTTCATTCTGTTGTTGATGTCTTTGCTTGCTCCGCCGTCTGGTGTAACTATGCATCTTAGGTATGTGAAGGTGTCTGTCTGTTCCAGTTGCTGATTCCTTACTGATATGGGCTCAGGGTTGCTCACATTGAGTGTCATGACCTCTGACTTCTTTAGATTTATTTTCAAGCCCACCTGCTGGCTATACTTATTAAGTCTATCCGTTTTTTCCTGGATGTGTTGATGTTAATGTGCTAGTAGGGCAATGTCATCTGCATATCCCAGATCTTCCAATGTAGAAAATGTAGTCCATCTTATTCCTCTTGGACTGCCCTCTGTTGTCTGGCGCATCACCCAGTCTATGACTTAAAAATAGAGTGGTTGATAAGGGGCATCCCTGTAGTACTCTTGTCTTCACCTCATAGGTTAGGTTGCTCTGCCCAACGCTACACGTGAGTTGGCATAGAGGCTTTGTATGATTGACACTATGCAGCTTGGAATTCCATAAGCCCTCAGCATTTTCCATAAACTGTCCCTTTGTATACTGTCAAAAGCCTTTTCAAAATCAACGAAATTAATGTACAGCTGTCTTTGCCATTCTGAGCACTGCTCTATAATGTTCCTGAGGGTTAATATATGATCTACACATCTTCTATTTTTGCATGTGTGTTTGATATTTAATGCTAAATAAAGTGTGCCCAAAAACAAAACGCCAAATCTCCTTGTTTATCTCTGCCACCGTATGTTGTGGAGGGCCAGAGACTGTAGCAATGTAAATTATTTTTGGAATAATAAAGCAGTTCACTATTGCACTTCTGGAAAAAATGGTTGTATTTTTGTATTTGTAGTGGTGAAGCGTGTCTGTGATATATGCGACTAAGTTCTGCCATGTGACTTTGTGTGTGCGGTTCGGGTGAGATTGGAAGTATATACCGTACCGTACAGTTTCATGTTTGTTGTTGACGTTAAATCAAAGGGAAAATCTGCTTTGTTTTTCCATCTGCCTATACCCATAATTGTAGACTTTTGGACGTTTAATTTTGACCCACTACCTTACCAAAAAGCGTGAAAGGGTCTAGAATATTTTGTATAGACCTATCATTGGGGGGAAAAAAGGTAGTATCGTCTGCATAGGGAAGCAACTTTTGTTCCCCTTTACCTTGAATAAAAGTGCCTCTGATGTTACTGTCTTGTCTAATTTTCTCTAGCAGTGGTTCTAGAGCTAGTACATAGAGTAGAGGAGAAAGGGGACATCCCTGCCTAACAGATCTTGTCAGCCCGAAGGCCCCAGTAAATGAATGATTTACCAAAACCTTGCTTTCAGGTTTTGTGTATATAATTTCAATCCACTTTCTGAAGTATTCACCAATGTTGCAGTGTAGTAAAGTTTTATGGAGGTATGAGTGGGATATTCTGTCGAAGGCGTTTTCCTGGTCTAGCGATAGGATTAACGAATGGCAATCCTTCTGATGTGTGTAGTTGATGATGTCTGTTATGAAGTGTGCGTGCTGATGAATGTTTCTGTGCTGAACACTACACTGTTGGTCTTCGTGTATGAGTGTAGCCATGAACGGTTTGAGTTTGTTTGTTAGGGTTTTTGCTAAAATTTTATATTCGGTGTTTAGGAGGGATATTGGTCTGTAGTTTTTAAGCTTTGTTTTGTCCGGATCGTTGTTAGGGATTAGAGTGATGTATGACAGGTTGAAACTAGATAGAAATCCCTTTTTCTCGAAAGATTCCGAATAAACACTTAGTAGGAGAAGGCCTAACATGGGGAAGAAATGTTGGTAGAATTCAGCTGTGAGTCCATCTGGTCCTTGTGACTTGCCTTTTTTGCATTTCGTTTACTGCGTATGTTATGTTTTCTAGAGTCAGTTCTGCATCAAGAGATTGTTCATCTTTGCTGCTCAGTTTCTTAGTGTATTGCATAAAAGTGTCCTGCATATGTGGTTGTATTCCTTCTTCTGTGTAAAGATTTCTATAGTAGTCCTCAATGGTTTGTGCTATATGTTGTGCCTGCGTTTGTATGTCTCCATGTGAGTCAACTATTTGCTTGCTTCGCTGTATGTTTTGTTCTATCGCCATGTATTGTTTGCTGGGTGTCTCTTGTGTGATTGTGTTCAATTTCGTCCGTAACAGGGCACCTCTTAATCAATGGTGTTGATATTGTTCTAGTTCTTCCTGCAATGTAATGATACGAGGTGCTGTTTTATCAATTAGAGTTGGGAGTTTGATGGCTTGTTCTATTATCTTTTCCTGTCGTATTTTGTCTCTATGAACCTTGGTTGCCAGTATTTGTGTTCTCTTTTGGATCCTCTGAAAAATCTAACAATCACCAACTTCATGAATGACGTTCATGTTGCCACTGTAATAAGGTCGAGTAGGAAAATCTGGTTTCGAAAATGTGCGTACTGTAGTAAAGCACTATTCGATTCTACTATATGGGAGATAAGACAAAGAAGGCTTTGATTTTAGGACCAAGGGAGGTAAATCTTTGGTTGGCGCGCCTTAAACATTTTATTTTTATTTACTTACGTTGACTATTTTGCAGTTATACCCTGTTCAGCCTAACGGTTATATTTGGGATATATTGTGCGTTTGGTTCTTCAATGCTAGCCTGTTGCTAGCCCTGAAAAGGACTGGTCCTAAAAAGGACCACTAGCTGACTGTCTGGATTCTTCTCGTTGTTAGTCTGTTGTGGTATCGTGGCGTATTCAATTGTGTACTTCACATCATGTCTCGCTCGTTCGGTGGCAGCCCTGAGAATGACTAGTCCTAAAAAGGACTACTAGCTGGCTTGTGGAGTTTTGTGTGTTTTTAATCTCCTAGTTTCTGTTGTGTGTGTCGTCCTTTTCTCCTGTAGCTGATGTATCGCTTTTTCTATTATTATTGGGAGTATCTTTTCTAACATTTCAGCGATGACTTTTTCGATGGGTTGGTCGTTCAGTTTAGTTTCTCTTTTGTTTTTAGGTGCAGTTTCCTCAATGGTCATTCTTTCTGTTTCTATTCTTTTGAGGACTTCTTCGTTGTCCTCTTTCAGCTTTTCCAGCTTCTTGATTTCTGCTTCTATTTGCTGCTGAATTCTTTTTATATCCTCCATCATACTTCTAACGCTCTGTAGATCTATCATATTATTACTTCTTTTAGGTTGATCATCGGGAGTTTGCCTGCTTCTACTCTCGACCTGGAGTTTTAGTTTTATTTCTCATCCTCGGTCAGCTGATGCAGTTGTTGTCTATTTATTGTGCACTGTCTATCCGTGACATCCGCAGTTACTCTGTTTCTTGCCTCCATGAAGGGGATATTTTTGCTCTCAGCTTCCTTCAGTATGTTCTTCGTTTCCTGAAACACAGGGCAGCCTCGGTATCTTGCCCCGTGGTTTCCGAGGCAGTTTGCGTAGGTACGGTTTGTATTTATGACTTTGTAATTGTTATCCTCCTTTGCCTTGGGACAGTCGCAACATGGGTGGCTCCCCGCACAATACCGGCACACTGTATCTCTCCTGCATGTGTTCTTGGTGTGGGAAAGCTGCTGGCAGTAGGAGCACTGCATGACCGGAGGGATATAGGTTTCTGTCCTTTTTACAGGTATTTCTTTAGCTTGCAACGTATATCACTCTCTTGTCCCTCTCTTGTCACCTTCAAATCTTGCAATCGATTTTTCAATCACTTCCAGATGATCAATAGCTCTGACACTTGGCATAGTTGTGTATTCCCCATGACAATACAACAATCAGTAGTAAAAATAATAAAATGAATAAAATTAATATTAATTTTTATTTGTGTATTGTATCATCACTGAGATCGGCGATAACTGCAAATAATCTAGGTGTAATCTTTCCAACAAGATTGTCTCTCTTGAGAGAAATATTGAAACTTCTTCTCCCCCCCCCCCCTTCCACACACACACTATCGCCCGCGCGTGTACAGACATACACACAACTGACAACTACATTTAAAAAAATGAAATTTACAACTCGTATCAAAATATATTTAAAAACAAAACCAAAATAAGTATTAACTTTCCGTGTAATATACTGAATAATGAAATCCGCCTCCTGTGCTCTGGACTCGTTTATCGCAAACTGATAATGTCATTAGCGGATCGATTACATTTGACTTAAATTTAAAAACAAACAAAAATGACACTAAAAAGAAGAAAATAAAAATAATAATATTTTAAACACAGGCACTAAAAAGCCACAAATATTTTTCGAGGAGTTTATAGCTTGCAGTAAAAAAATGTAACATCAAATTGACAAAAAGCCCGGAGCGCTTAAGCGCTTATCGTATGTTTTATCCATAAGTGTGTAATGAAGTATAAAGCAGAAGTTAATTTCCTGTAGAATCAGCGCACCAGGTCTGTCCTTCCAACTTTTTTTTTTTTTGGTTAGGTGTTTGCCTTCTTCTGGCGAGGCGCGTTCCTTTCAACCTATTTGGTTGTATCAAAGCGCATTTACCGTCCCAAAAAAGTCGACTCTGTTGAGTGCTAACCCGATCGACGTTGATAGACACTTAGTCCAGTAAAGGACTAACATTATCTATATGCTAGCATATCTGTTTAAAAAGGACTCGGCAGCTACGCCAACGCCCGAGTTAATGAATAATTAATTCTTACGTCTAACAGGTATGTGAAGTAAGCAGCAGCGTTAACATGTGTAGTCCTTAATGCAGCTTATTGACAGTTACCAACGTGTCAGTAGGGAGCATAGACGTAGGCGGAAATCTCCACCTCTGGCGGTTTAGGCCAGTCTTTCCAAGATACGCCATAATAGTACCGGTACATACTAACAGAGTGAGAAGAAGACAGGGTAGGAAAAGAAATATCCACTATTGAATACAGCAATTTATAGATAAGAAGAGTTTTCAAGGACAGAATAACGGTTATCGACAACAATGGTTCTGCGGGTATGGCCAACCTAGGCAAGTAGAGACAGCACTTAGATGCAGATAGACAGCGACTTAGACACAGAATGAAAGGAGGAAGATGAGTCGCAATCCCACAGATGTTTGGAAACTGTAATTAACGTTTTGAATTTTCGTACTCATTGCTATCAGTGTGAAGTCACTCGCTGACTTGAGTCATCATCCATCAGTGTTTGTGAGCTGTGTGTTTTGTTGTGAGCTTAGACAGTCATATCATCTCCATCAACATAATCTGTGTGCTGAAAGGCAGTGATACGAATTTCCAATAATATGATCAACATAACTATCAGCATGCACGGCCACGCATAGGTTTAACTGGTATCTAGTGACCAGCTCTACTTGAGTATATGCCAACGGCCACACTACAAACACATTTGAAGAACACATAGCATCACTCTTCATGTTGTTTGACAGAATTAGAGAAACTGGATTAACTGCACGTCCATGCACGTGCTAAATAGAGTGTAAGGAATTGGACTTCCTAGGTCACACTTTTTCTAGATGTCACATGTCACCTGACCTAAAAATGTAGAGAAAGAAGGCACCAAGACTTCATACGAAGAAAGATGTAAGGTCATTTGTGTCCTTCTTCTTCTTCTTCCGTCCTTAGCCGCTGACCGACAAAGCAGTCCGTGGCTAGTACGCCTCGTGCAGGCGTCTTAGGGCATTTGTGTCCTTATGTGGGTTTTATCAAAAGTATATTCTCAACTTTAACTCTTTGTGTGCACCTTTAACAAACCTGACTAAGTAAGAACAATCAGACAATATTTTAATGGAATGCAGATTGTGAGAAAGCTTACCCTGAGTTAAAGCAAAAACTCACAAGCAAACCAATTCTTACATTACCCGATATCACTCAGGAATTTATATTAAGGATGGGCGCCAGTAACACAGGGATCGGAGCAACCCTATTACAAAGGTCTAAGACACAGCCCGAAGAACTTTTGCCAGTAGCTTCGCTAGTAGGAAACTAAACTCAGCAGAGCTTAATTACTCGACAATTGAGAAGGAATGTCTGGCGTTAGTGTGGTCTATCCAGAAATTCCAGACATATTTGTACGGGAAACATTTCATCATTCTATACGACCACCAGCCGTTAGCTTTTTTGGCTGCATCCAAGAAATTAAATTTAAGATTGCTAATGTGGAGTCTCTTCTTATCTCCTTATTCATTCACGGTAAATTACATTCCCGGAAAGCAGAATGTAGGAGCCGACTTTCTCAGTAGACATCCTACTACATTGGAACGAGAGACGGAAGATGAATAATTGCGGCATTTGTTTACATGTCAGCTGGACAAGGTCACAGCTTGAAAGGGATGGGCTGTGTAGCGTGATGTAAAAAAATGCCCTGTTATGATAGAAAGAAGGGAAAGACTGGCAACCAATCAACCGCCGCGAAGCAACATGTTTTTCTTGTGTTTTGATTCTTCCAAGCCGTAATTTATCTGCGGTTTTTTGTGACATTGTTTAATGTCTACGGTGTTGTCAAAAAAAGTTTTGTGCATGTACTTTTGCGCACTTCTCTCTCTCCTTCATCGTCCTATTATTTGACATATTTTATGCCCTATATTTTTTGCTCTGAACCGCTCCCAAACCTGTTTACGTGTCGCCCTGTGAATTGTCGTAAGCTATTACAGCGGATAATACGTTTATCACCTAAGTCATCTGGCCACCTTTGATTTAGACGATCTGTGTTGATGCAAGATGGTCATGCACGATCGACGGAAAGAAAATCAGATTGGCTGTCTAAGAAATCCGTCTGAGGGATTTACGCAAACACATGTGATAATTCGTGATCGCTTCCGCTGGACGATCTCGGTGTAATTATTACAGATAACCTGTCATAACCTACAAAACAGTCGGAAAGCATCTAGACAGGAAATAAGTTCACAGATTTCTTTGTGAGTTTGCATAAAGATGCAATCGGAAGTATTACTGCCTTATTAGAAGAGGTCACGCGTTGGCATTTTAAAATTTGATATTTTAAAATACGCGGGGGAGATTATGATTTAACACCCGACCCATATAGTTCTAAAGAGCTTTCCGTTGGCTTGATTTGAGAGCCGGAATAGACTTTAACTTTCATTCGTAAGTTGGTCTAAAAACACAATCTGGGACATGACCTGAGAAATGGCAATATAATCTAGCAAAATCGGAGTCAAATTAGCAGCTCCCAGGAGCCAGAGAGACATCTGACTAAGAATTCCAAAATTATAAGTGATAGATCGAAGTATTTGGGCAACTTTGAAACTTAAAAGTAAACCCGCATTTTTAAATACAAAGACTGGAGATCTAAGGAATCAGATCACCCGTCATAAGAGGAATACTAACATTTCCCAGACCAAGTGATTCGAAAGCCTCTAACCTAAGTTGTTGTGTCCATTCTAATTATAGATTGTAGATCCCATTTGGGGTAAGTTGTGGACCTATATTTTTCAAATGTGAATTTGACATGTTTTCCTTGCTAAGTGGTTATATATGAGGCTGGCAATCTCAACATATGAAAATAGGAAATTCATTAACCACTACAGCAAACTCTGGTATTTGTTTTATGCTAATTCGCCCAGACACGCGAAAGCAGCAGCAACCCGACTCCGAATGAAGAAGTGATGAGTGATGATTACATCCCAAGTGCATCAAGTGTATCGCATCATTTTGTGAGATATGTAAATTGTTAATTTTAGTTCAGTCACAAATCATTGCATTCGCGCTGCCCAAACACATATTTTCCCAGTTTAATACCCAGAAGACTATTGGTGATTTCTAATCATCTTCCCTAAGTTAAGCTCTTTATACTCAAAAGAATTTAATTATTCATAGAGGCTAACAGTGGGGGGGCGCGGGGGGGGGGGGACAGCGAGACAGTGCGCCTGTTAATCTTCCAATCGAGTGTACTTAGAGGCATTTGTTCTTTTTATTTTGTCTAAAGTTCGTGGAACGAAGCTATCAGATTGTTCGTGGTACGAAGCATAAGTAATAATTGTATTATACTATTAACGTTTTCAAGCTTGAGATAGAAGCGTCATTACCCTTCTATCTACAATTCTGACAAGAGTAATCTTGTGCGAAGGTAGACACCTTTGAAGACCCATATTAGATACTCTTGAGTTTTGGCCACTGTTGGACCACTACTGCAGAGCTAAGGGGATGCAATCCTTGACAGGTGTTTTAATGTATGCTCTTCCATCACACTATATTGCTTGCTCGCTCTCTATCTCTCTCTCTCTCTCTCTCTCTCTCTCTCTCTCTCTCTCTCTCTCTCTCGTTATTGACATCCTTTTAAATGTCTATACTGGGCGTTTGTTGGTTTTGAATTGGTAGTTTGGTCGTTTGTTTGGTTTTTTTAAATTCTTGTACTGATATTGCATGGTGTCACAAGATGGATTTCGGGCGACCAATTCTCGATCTCTCCTCCACTACGGCAGTACTCATTTTCAATTGAAGTGAGGACTGATTACCTGGAATTTCTGGGTCGCCACCTTTTTCTTTCTCTGCTATGTAGTAGATATTTTGTATTTTCAACATTCTTACACTCAACTCAGTGTTAAGTCGTCATGTCTGTTTGGTTACCTGTTCCTCCCTGCTGGGGAAGGAACGGATGAGATAATATTAATCGACAACCATGTTTGTTAATCTCAGGTGTGGCCGACATCAGACTACAAGGTAACATTAAAATCGCCCAGCGCAGTTGTTTAATCGCTGATAAGGTCAGGGTGCGTTCTCTGCAAAGATGGAAAAGAAACGGACTTTGTGTGCTCAGGCGACAGGTAACAACGTTACTCGTCTGTGCGACACATTTTGGACAGACATGCATGGCATCATCGTTTACGGCACACCTTGTTACAAAGATATTACTTTAGATTAAAGTAATATTAAGTTATTTGTAAACATTGCCTATAGAGGATCGAATTTTTCATTCCATATATGGGAGACGTGACCTTTTGCATCACGCATATTATGTCAGACAGAAATAATTTTGAAATTACCCCACTAAACACGCATGTTTGAAACAATTGGAGCTTTCTTAGCATCGTAACAAAACAAATGAGGAGGAGGAAGGGTCATATAACCTGTCTTTTTCGCAGTTTTGAGACACTGTGATCGCTTGCCAAGACGAAACCAGACTGCCAGAAATTAGAATTCAGAATTCCATTTTTCAGACCGGGCTTTTGTTGGAGTATTTTGAAGGACTTTACAGCCCAGGAAATCTCTATCGTTTAATAAGGAACCGGGATCTGATGAAATGAAAACACGGAGTCATAGAGGGAATCTAGTGTTAAAATAACGACCCCCAAGAACATGTGTAAGAGGCCTAGTCAAGTGCCTTTATTCTTCTGAGCAACGAGTCTGTGAGCCAAGATTGACGTAATTTGTGCATTTTAAATTTTATAATTTTCATAACTAACATGTGAACTAATATATATATATATATATATATATATATATATATATATATATATATATATATATATATATATATATATATATATATATATATATATATATATATATATATACTGCCACTTAAATATTGATATGAGGAAATTGCTAGTGGATGTCCAAGTCATTTGAGGCTGGCAACGTCATCAAATAGAATGATGATTTCATGAACCACCACTACAAGGGTATGTGACTGCTTTATTGCTAGTATCTTAAAAGAACTAAAAAGCATAGGTAGTCCCATGTTCCATATGGAGCAGGGAGGGACAGATGAAAGAAATGATGTACATTCTAAGTATAATATTTCATTTTCAAACCAGTGTAAATGTCTATTTAAACATATGCACTTTACAATTAATGAAAGTTTCAAAGCTTCTCAATCAGTATAGATGTAAATGAAAACATATTCAATCTATATTGTCAACACTTTCCAATCAGTGTAGATGTTAATGGAAACATATTCTTGCTATACTATTAACCTTTTCCTTTGAATGTAAAGTAAATATCTTCTTCTTCGATCCTTAACCACCGACCGTCAAAGCAGTCAGTGGCCATCACGCCTAGTGGCGTCTTGTAGGGCAACAACAAATTGATTCCACTTTGCACGGTCGGTGGTCATCCTTCGTACAGTGCCCCAACTCTGGTTCATTCCCCGCATCTCAGCCTCCACAGTCCTCCGCCAAGTTGTTTTTGGTCGGCCTCTCTTTCGCTTTCCTTCAGGGGTCCAAAGCATAGCTGTTCTTGTGATGGCATCGGGGTCTCTTCTGAGGACATGACCAACCCAGCTCCAGCGTCTGCCAGCTATGATGGTATGCATGTCCTCTTGCTTGCTACGAGTAAGCAGATCTTGGTTGGTGATGGTATTCGGCCAAAAGATTCGGTGAATTTTTAAAGTAAATATAATGCTACTAAATTTAAATGTAAAGAAAGTTTCCTCTCGAGGGATTACGTTTAGTTCTCATCGAGGTAAAGTCTGAGGCAAATGGGGTGGTGTAATAGGAGAAAGGGACCCATAACTATGTGTCGGAAAACGTAATACTCAGGAGAACGTTTTGTTTCTATTCTTTTTACCATAGTTGTTTGTGGTACCAGTGAGGGTACTAATCTCTGAAACAAAGTGAGCGTATACGTGGACTGACGTAGAACTATACACCATCATCAGAGGTCTTAGAGACGCGGGACAAGCTTTGCAATTACTTCCTGATCTTACTTGAAACGTGCTGCGCCTTTAATCTTGACCAGAGACGCGAGAACTCCCGTGACTTATCTACACAGAACCCAGCTGGAGAAGGAACTACCATTGGCAGTCAAGTCAAACTTCAAAGCTGCCAAGTAACTTCTTACCTAAAACTATAATTCCATCACAACAGTGATGCTAGTTTGTGTGTGTGTATATGTGTGTGTGTGATAAATCAGTATTAATTCTTTTAAAACCTAGTTAAATGTAAGTGATTATTAAATTTGTTATTTATAAATATACAAATTTAACGTCGATTTAATCATTTTGAATTACTGCATGTTTTTCTCAGTCAATTTACAAAATACACTCAAACAGAGCTATACGAGAATAATAATAATAATCCCACTGAGTAAATCAGGGTGGAGGTTTGAACGAGCTGAAATTAATAATTGCTTAACTCTTCATTAAAGGCGGCGGACTGACATAATTTAACAATTTCCCTGCCAATGCAGTATTGTTCTTGACTTTCCGAAATATCTTATGGAAACTCCATTGAGATAGAAGCATCATTATCCTTCTATCTACAACTCTGCCAAGAGTAATCTTGTGCAAAGGTAGACACATTTGAAGGCGCATATTAGATACTCTTGAGTTTTGGCCACTTTCAGACCACTACAGCAAAGTAGGGGAGGCAAATCCGTGACAAATGGGTATTTTTATAAATTTATTTTTATGTTTTGTGTTTTTTTATTTTCCTTGTCATTTTTATTTGTTCTGGTTGTTATATGTTCGTTCTTGTTTTGGTAATATAACATGTTATTATGTTGTGTAACTCTCTGTGTTGGTCAATGTTTAGTGCAGCACATAGCCTGGTCCTAGTTGAAATCTAATCAGTTTCCTATTGCATGGTATCTTTAGTTCCATAGATATCTGACATGTCCGTGTTGGATCTTTTAGCAGTTTATAGGCGTGTCTGCCTTTGTTTCCAGTTGTCTGTTCATTCCTTTGTTGTAATATTTATAATTATACTTTTGATCTCTGTTGTGCCTAACGCTGAATTTATGTGGTTTGGACTGTTTCTTCCTGTTTTTGCGTCCTTGTCGGCCACCTCATTTCCTTCTATTCCCACGTGTGACGATATCCGTGATAATAATATTGTGCAGCCTCTGTTAATTAGGTGTGTACTAAGTTGTAATATTTCTTCTGCTATGTCTGATCGACTACATTCATGTGCATGTCTTAGTTCTTGAAGAGCTGAATGTGAGTCGGTTAAGATTGTTAGTTTTTTATTGGTAATTACGAGGGGCGTTTAGAAAGTAATGCACCACGCCGTTTTTCTCAGGAGCTGTTTATTCAAAAAGCATGAAATTTATACACAATATACATGGATATGTCATGTAAACATCGGTATTATTCAACATAATCCCCATCAACTTGTACGGCTTTATGCCAGCGCGAAACAAGTGCATGTATTCCTAGCCCGTACCAGATTTTGTCTTGATCATGTAGCCATTTCTTCGCTGCATGAATCACTCCTTCATCATCTTCAAACCTTGTCCCACGGAGTGCATCTTTAAGTGGACCAAATAAATGAAAATCAGAGGGTGCCAAATCGGGACTATAGGGTGGATGGGGTAGTACAGTCCAACCCAATTTGGTGATTGCTTCCCGTATTGCCAGACTTGTGTGAGGGCACGCAATGTCGTGAAGGAGAAGCAGGTCTGCTGGATTCTTGAGAGGCCGAACTCTGCGAAAACGTTGATTGAGTTTTTTCAATGTCTTAATGTAAGCTTGCGAATTGATTGTCTCTCCTCTTGGCATAACGTCCACAAGAATCACACCTTCAATGTCCCAAAAGACAGTGATCATGACCTTTCCAGCTGAAGGAACTGTCTTGAATTTCTTTCTTCTTGGTGATTGCGGATGATGCCACTCCATTGACTGTCTTTTTGTCTCAGGTTCAAAATGATGTGCCCAGGTTTCGTCACCTGTAACGATCTTAGCCAAAAAGTTCTCTCCATAAGCATTGAAACGCTCCAACAATTCAGAAGAAATTGCTTTCCTTTGCAATCGGTGGTCATTTGTGAGACTTCAAGGAACCCATCTTGCGCAAACCTTAGAAAATCCGAGAGTTTTTATAACTGCATTTGCACTACCAATGCTGACTGACAGCTGTAAGGCCAAGTGTTGAGTAGTGATTCGCCTATCAGTAAGAATAATGCCCTCAGCGCATTTCAACATTTCTGCGTTGGTGGCTGTGGAAGGACGTCCACAGCGCGGCCGATCAAGCAGCTCCGTATCTCCACTTCTTGATTCTTTGATTCTCTTAACCCAGCGACTGACTGTACTCCTGTCGACTGCAAAACTTCCATACACATCACATAGACGCTTGTGAATATTCACAACAGTTTCTTTCTCTGCAACGAGAAATTCTATCACAATTCGCTGCTTATAACGCAAGTTGCTAACACGCTCCAATTCACCGGTTTAGGGCAGCCGTATTATTTGGCCGGTTGCGGTGCAATTTAGTGCACTCAATTGGCACATGCCATATTTGAAGTGTGCAAAATTTCATGTTTCTGTCTTTATTATTAACTGGGAAAAACGATGTGGTGTATTACTTTCTGAACGCCCCTCGTATTTCTAGTGCTTTTGCAATTGCCACCGTTTCCGTGTGAATATAGGTGCGTTTTCAGGATTCCCTCTGTGGTGAAACTTGTTGAGAAACCAGCATTGCTCACTAATGATTGGAGGAGTCACTTGAACCCCTGTTACCGTAGGGTGTGTATGTTGATTCAATTATAAGGCATATATGTTCAAGTTTCTTGTGTGTGTGTTTATTGTACCACTCAAGTCAAGATACTGGTATACTGCCAGAGATAGTTATTCTTGATGATGTTCGTACCCAAGTTCGTTCCAGAATTCCTCTGTGGTGTTTAATGTTTTGTGACAATCATTAGCATACTTAATATCCGCTATTAACTGCAAAAACCTTCAACAGGAAGTAGTTAAGAAAGTCTTCAGGGATCCAGTAAAACAATTTATTATCTTGTATATACAATCCAAACAAAGTCACTTGCATGCATTCACAAATCCTCATTAAAATGCGTCTTTGTGGTTATTTATTATTTCTCCCTTTATTAATATCCAAGTTGGGGTAAGTATTTTTGCTTAGTTCCTTTTCGTTGGCTTCTTAGATTTATCCGACTCAGGGGTAAATGACAGTTGAGCCTCTACCTCTTTCATGATTTGAGCTAATTTGACATTTAAGAGCTCCGTTTCATTTCTTATAAGTTCAGCTCGTTCTCCCGACATTTAGGCATTTCTGGCCTAACTAGGTTTTATTCTGAAAAATGAAAAAGTCACACGAAGCTGTACTTGCAGGTAATATGATTTCCTAACTTTATAAAAATTATCTGCTTCACACAGAGTTGATAATTGATAACGTCAAGACCAGCAGTTATATGGATTAGAGCTACGTCCGTACAAACTGGCTTCTGTAGAATCACACAACTGATTCCGGAAATGCGAAATCTGCCATCGTAGCGTGGTGCGCGTTTTACCACCTTTTTGGTTGGTTAATCTAATACTTCTTTATTTACTTTATAGGGTCTCATATGCCTACCGATGGAGGGTCTCGGCTAGTGCCCCTTTATCATAGATCTAGGGGCACTAGTCTATGCATCAAGGGGCTCTAGTCTCGGCTATTCCGATTTACGTCATCGGTTGCTAAGCAACTCTCGCCAAAAGATAGCGTTAAGTCGCTATTTAACCTAGTTTGAATGTCAATCTGATACTATCGTACCTCGAGTCTTTATTTCAATAAAACCTCGTAACTACTCTTCCTAATCTAACTGATAACTATTAGCACAAATGATGCTATAGGCCTTCCGGTGACACCCCAGATATATCTCTGGCTTTTTACGTAGTTTGCTGCATGCTGGAGAATCTCACCATTGACCCACGATGGGCAGGGCGAGCTGAGAAGTGGCTCTGTGTAGGTCGTGACAACTCCTTGGGAGAGCCCAGAACCAGAGCCCAGTACTTTAGCTCTGCGTATTAGGATAGCATCATTGAATGCACAGTATGCCACACGATTTTTCCTCCTAGCTTGGAACCAGCTAGAGTGATTCTTTATATGCCAGGGAAGCTGGATAAACTGGCATGGAGCTCATGACTTCAACTCAACACGTTTTGGAATGACAGAAAACTACAGGAAAAGCCTAGATCTACAGTGTAGATAATACCAAGGAGTCTTCAACTTGGAATTGGCTGCAAAAGAGCGAGAAGCTCAGCAGCCCTAGTTAAACAACAACAATAAATAACCTTATAGAAGTCTACAGTACGCTGTGACAAAGCGTACCGTGACATAAATAATGTGAATCGTATTTTTTTCACTTTATTGAAAAATTATTGGGTAGTGAAGATATGATCTATAATAGCTCCGAGGTATTTAAAGTGGTCGACCTGCTCCAGGACCTGTTCTCCCAGCTTAATCTGATGTTTTCTTTCTTCTCGTGATATCACCATGGATTTTGTTTTAGAGCTGCTTATGACCATCCCTCTCTTCTCCAGCTCTTCCTTCCAGACTTGCAGGTTGGATTGGAGATGTGCCTCTGATTTAGCAATCAGGGCAACATCATCAGCAAATGCCAGCTCCGAAATATAGACCTGTCTCATCTTCCAGTACCCCACTGAATACTTTCTTGTTCTCTCCTTACATGCCTTGATGACATCGTCCATAAGGAGTATGAAGAGGTAAGGTGATAGGATATCACCTTGTCTTACACCAGTGGTGGTCCTGAACTCTTCCGACTTATGGTTTGCTGTCCTCACATAATTTCTGCAAGACTTGTAGAAGCTCTGTATAGCATGAATCAGAGGTGCTGGAATATTCTTCCTTGCCAAACAGTCCCAAAGTTTGCTCCAGGGGACCCTGTCAAACGCCTTTTCCAGATCTATGAAACAAAGATGCATCTCACTCTTATACTCAAGGGCCTTTTCACTCAGCTGTCTGAGTGTGAAGATTAGGTCTTGAGTACTTCGGTTTGCTCGGAATCCGCACTGGACCTCATCCAATTGTGGCTCAGCTAGGGCGTCGGAGTCTCTGCTCTAGGATTCTAGAGTAGATTTTACCAGGGACACTGAGAAGGGATATGCCTCTATGGTTTCCACACTGTCGATTGTCACCCTTTTTGAAAATTGGTGTTATGATGGCAATCTCCCAATCCTTTGGTATGGTCTTCTTGTACCACGCTGCCTGTAAAACCCTTAAGAGTAATAGGTCGCCTGATGCTCCCATGAACTTAACCATTTCTGGTGTTATACCATCATGCCCTGCTGCTTTGCCCATCTTGATTTTCTCCAGTGCTGCCTTCAGTTCTTCCATCTTTATGTCATCTTCACCATCATTGGTTTTCTCTTCTGTGCTAGTGTTTATCATTTCTGATGCTTCACCATGCTCACCATCCAGGAGTTCTGAGAAATATTCTTTCCATCTTCCCATTACTTCCTTCGGGGCAGTAAGCAATTTGCCTTGCTTGTCCTTTATAAATTTGAGAGGGCATTGTTTTTCCTTCCTCATGTTCTTTAGGGTCTTATAGAACAATTTCTGGTTTTCTTGTGCATCTTTTTCTAGCTTTTCTCCAAATTCTTCCCAGGACTTCTGTTTTGCTGCTAGCACTTTGTTCTTTGCTTCTGTTCTGAGTGTCACATATTCTCTATATTTTTCCATTTGTCCTGTTGTGTTTTTAGCTCCTAAGTATTGTTTCCATGCCATTGTCTTCTCTCTTATTTTCTCTTTGACTTCCTCTGTCCACCAAGGTGTCCTCTTTCTCTTGTTCCCAAGTCGGACTTCACCGCATGCTTCTGCAGCAGCTGTCTTTATGATATCCTTGAATTTAATCCAGAGGGTTTCCAAGTCATCAGGTCGTTCTTCTGTGTTGCTCACCGCTGTAGTAATAAGCCCCTGATATCTGGTCTTAATTTCTGGCTCTCTCAGCTTGTAGGTCCTAATGCTCATTTCTCCTGCTCGTTTACTTGGTTTCTTGCGTGATGTTGGGCAGTTCCTAGGCTGAGCAACTCTTTCAGTTGTTCTTTTGATTGTTAGCAGGTAGTGATCACTTCCAATCTCTGGCCCCCTCCAGACTCTAGCATCTCGGACATATTTGAATGAGCTTCTCCGAACAATGGCATAGTCGATCACTGACTTCTCATTCTTTGTTGGTTCACATCTAGTGTATGCATGTATGCGCTTATGGGGGAACTTTGTATTTGTAGAAGGGGAACGACTAAGTAAGTAAGTAAGAAGATATGATCAGCGAAAAATCTCAAATAGATTTAGTAGTATATATTACAAAAGTCACACTAAGAGTAAATGAAGTATCGTAGTTAAACCAGACTAAAAGGTCTTTTTTTACATGCGCCATAATATAACCGACGGGCCCTGTGTCTAGTTTGTACGAAGTGCGCCTCACCAAAACGAGGCAAAATTGTATCTTAAAAAAAACAAAAACAGATTAACCTACGTACCCAAAGCTCTCATACACATCACCATCCCTATCCCCACACGTTTACAAAGTAACAGGTATGAAGGTTTTTTTTGTGTTTTTTTTTTTTTTTAATGAAAGAAAAAAAATTCCTTTCAACCTCTGATAGGTTATTGGAAGATTATTAGTAGGATATGTAGTTTCGCTAATTCAAGATAATGCTCGTAATTTTTTTATTTCCGATATTTGACTGTAGCATCATTTCACTGCCAATCTCCCTTTTTGAAAACAAAAAGCTATCATTTTAGGACTCAGGAAAGGAACAACAAACACACACACAAGCAGACCAACACTCTTTAAATTTTCGTTTACCATATAAACAGTATGTGGCCAGGAGGGATATTACCCTAAGCACACAGCGGCAATTGAGTATACACATTTAAAATTATAGACATAATATATCCTTATTATAGCCCATCAGCGGTTGAATAGCATAGTTTTCTAAATTTATTATTATTATTATTATCATTATTATTTTGAAGTCGCGGAACTGCTGATAATAATAATAACACTAATAAAGTATTGTAAGTTTTTTCCCCGTAGTTCCAGTTTATTAAGTTCTTCACTTTGGTCATTCGTGCTTAGTTTATGTTCCCTGACGTATGCATTTTAATGCAATGCCCGTAATAGTGTCCCGTAAAGTTTGAACTCATCTTTATCTTCCTTGATGTCGAACTTTCAATTCTACTGAAGCGTGTAGTTTTTTAGTTATTTTAAAATAGCAGACGACTTTGTTGACGACAAAATCATGTTATTTACATACAGACAGATCTTGAGAACTGCCCAACATAGTAAAACAGTTTATAACGACGAATAACAATTACTACGAGTATATACGGGTTTGTGACGGTATGACGTGAAAGTGGGGGTCTGTTGAAGTTCTAGTGATGTATTTTGGTGATGATAGATGAAAAGAGAATTGTCATCTCAGACGCCCCAGGCTTGCCCACCCTCCTCTCCTTTGTTAGCAACATGGCAGATGTGAGAGACTGCCGTTTTGGGACAGGGAACACGCACGAGCGGGCACGTTCACGGAAATTTGACATTGTTGATTTACTTTATTCGACTAACTGGAGGGACGAGAAAATGACACATTAAGATATCTTCTTCTTCTTCTTCTTCCGTCCTTAGCCACCGACCGTCAAAGCAGTCAGTGGCCATTACGCCTAATGGCGTCTTAGGGCAACAGCAGATGGGTTTTCTTTGCCATTATTTCCCATCACGCCTAGTGGCGTCTTTAGGGCAATGGCAAATCAATCCATTTGCTGTTGTTTCCATAATCGAAGTGACTGGCAAACGGGTGATCAGCCCGTTGGTACATTAAGATATGGAAAGTCAAAACTATTATCTCGAAATAGCGACACTATATATCCGAATTATAACCCATCATAGGTTCAACGCGACAAAAAACAACCTGGCGAAGAACTGTGGAAGCCGAGATGCAAAGAATGAACCAGAGTTGGGGCACTGTACGAAGGGTGACCGCCGACCGAACAAAGTGGAATCAATTTGTTGCTGCCCTACAAAACGCCACCAGGCGTGATGGCCACTGACTGCTTTGACGATCGGCGGCTATGGATATCTATTGAACGGGATATCTTTTCCTTCATTTAAAAAAAAAAAAGTTATCACAGTAGAAGGAAAAGTTGAAGACAGCTTGGCAAGAGAACAATAGTGCTATAATGACATATGATGCCATGTAAAAAAAAGGGGGTGGGGAGGGTCTAAACTTTTGTGATGAGATGTGGTATCATATCATCGACTTCTGTGAGCCAAAACAAAATCAAAACTCTAGAAATTTGCAACAGGGGAGTTTGGAAAAAATGTTACGTCACACACAAACATAGATAGTGTAACCTCCATCATCATTGTCTACTTTTATTGGCAGTAGTTAACAACTCCCTAGTAGGAAAGGCGAGGAAATGATCTCGTTAAATGCCCATTGAGGCATATTTGGAAATTTTGGGGGGATTGGTAAGGAATCTGTAGAGCCTTTTTCGTAGACCTCTACACTCCTTTACAGATGAAGGTAGTATCATATTATTAAATATGTTGTCCTACCTCTGTAAGAAACTTTGCGCACCGACTCACATGAGAGTAAGTCTTATTGGTGAGTTTGATTTCATTAGCGCACGGTTGTGCACTAAGGCGTATAGGGGGTTATGCAGACCGCACGTGTATCTAGACAGTCAGTCTACGTCATAGCTGGGGTTGAGGAGTTTAGTGCCCAAGAATCAGTCCATTGATTCTTGGCGTTCGAACCCGTGTTGCGGGTATATTTTTATTGTGTGTCGTAGATTTTAGATAGGAGAATTAAGACTTGGGTTTGGTCCCTTCTGAATAGGTTGGAATGAGTGATAGTCACAGTATGAGCTGGTGAAAAGCAATAGAATTTCCACACGTGAGATGATAGAATGTGATATAGAGGCTGTCTTTGAGAATCGAGATAATCTTCTCTCTCTCACCTATCTTCTACGACCGCTTTTAAAGGCGTCAGACAGTCTAAACACAAATATATATATATATATATATATATATATATATATATATATATATATATATATATATATATATATATATATATATATATATATATATTAATATATCTCTATCTACTCACGGGCACGTACATACACGTGACGACAGGTAAACATACAGACGTGGGAAAACTATAACAATGATTATACAGATAATTGGGATCGAGCTGACCAACGCGCTGATTTGTTTGTTCAAGAGAGATATTTTAATTATCATATCAAAATTTCTCACAACACCAAAAAATTACATCAAGGAAAAACATATACAAATAGTCATAAAATTTTAGAAAATGCTACAAGGATGATAGCCCGTTAGAATCTTACTCTAGGTTTAGCCCACAGCCCCGTTAAGAGAACAGATGATGGCCCAAAGAGTTATAGATACGTAGGGTTGAGGCTAAGAGTTTTTCTTCTTTTCTCGTAAATGTATGCACAGAGTTGAATAATCTGATTTAGCCTAAGAAGTAAAGAAACTCTAGCAAATAGTAACAAATTCTGCAGGTTAACAAAAAAGAATTAAGACAGTAAATGGGTGACAATCTATAACTGTAAAATAACACTCTGATCTGCGTACACTCATTCATTCAGCCATGGCCATGGGTACACAGTTATACTCACAACTTTGCTCGCTGCCTCTGGGAACATACTCAATTCTAGGACCTTCACACAGACCCGAAAATGCAGTCCTTGACCAAGAAATCCCCAGTTCCAAAAGACGTACTAAACTCTCAGGGAACGATTCCTTGGGTGTTCTAATTTTTCGAATGTCTGATTAAGTCACATAAAATATTGTCCAGGCACGAAAGTTAGCAGAGCACAATGTCATTAGCTTTGGTTTCTAGAATTTAAGGAATGTCAGATCGGTGTCTACTTTCAGGAAGTTACTATATTTGGTCACCACAGTACTAGTCAAAACTCTGTCGGAATGTTTCTGATCTTTGCTTGCCACAACGGGCTGAACTGTACTGAAGAGTTATTCTGGAAGAATTAATTCTGGCGCGAAGGCCTCTTACTTCATTTAACTGTTACAGTTCAGGTAATGAAAGTGATTTGTTTCTTCCCAAATAAAGTTCACGTACTAGAACGCTGGTAAAGTTGGGTACCACCGTTTCACTATATAAAAGAAAGAACACACATCAAATAATTTTTACAATATGTACCCACTATAACTTACATTATTAAACCGCAAGTGTACTGCTTGACTTATCATTTAAATTTCCCGTAAAGTAAGTTATATCTTAAAAAAAAATCATCAATCCCCATGAATTTAGGAACACGTGCGTGTTCCGTCAACATCTCATGAGGTTTCTAGCATTTGTAAGTTAGTTTAGAAAAATATGATCTCGTCTGATTTCTTAGCAGTAAAATTAACTTCATTATAGCTACATTATTGTTTAGTAAGCTAAGATATAATTTATTCTGCTATCCACTGAAACACGTCACTAGAAAATAATACAGACTATATAAATTTGGCACTCTGCGCAAAATCTAACTAGTGAAATATGAAATAAGCGACTTAACACTTTATCATTTCACAAAATACTAGATATAATATATATTACCTCACACAGAACTACAGGTAGTCGCACAACTTAAGAATTATATGCTGAATATTTAAGGAAGTCTAGAAGTTCGACAAATTGCCGAAACAAACTGAGAAACTTCGCTAACAGCTATTCTGTTTCGAACAACCTGTCTACTGCGAATATAGCAGCGAGAATGAAATTAAAGTTTCAAACTCGGGCCAATATCTTAAAATCAGACAAAGGGCCCCAACTTATTTCGCCAAGCGAAATTATCTCCCCTACTCCCAACATTTACGTCAGCTTAACGCGTGACGTAACTGCCACCAGTGACCGAGAAATGCGCGTGACAGTTGCAAATCTCAGACAACCGTCTACAACTGCGTCGTACAGATGCCGGGTTTGACACCTTAAGCTAGTGACAGGTGAAAAATGGTAGACCAAAAGTCTGCTCTATGTCCAGCGAAACGAATTTCTCACACCCCAGGCCCAGAAATCTGGTCGGGCCGCGCTCTGACCGGGGAAACTGCAGACGTATGTCTGGCGAGAACCGTATCTTCACAGCTATCTGCGCGACTGACATCTGATGCAATAAGGTTACTAGTCAGTATGAGAAAGAAAAACGATGATGGGAAAGAAATATATTTTTTCGCAACGTGCGATGCGAAAAAAAAATACGAAAAACAAAAAAAGATACAGGAATAAAAATTACGAATACGTACCACGCAAAGCAGAGGTGACTCAAGTATTTGCTATATCTAAGCTATGATGCCACGAAGGTCGTGGGCAGAAAAGTATATTATTGTTATTCTTCATTGATTGAAAATAAGAGGCCAGTACTAAAAGGAGATACGTAGTATCGGAACATTATATGATATAAAAGACCTGACAAGGTTCTCCGTCATTGCCAAGGTCATAGGACAGTGGAAGATTGACATATCTTATATAACTGCCTCATTTGTTTAATTGGATGCCATGTTATGAACACTGTATAACTAGTCTGACGTTACCTAAGAGGTTATCTTAAGGAACGAATTAACTGTAATTTAAAATATGAAAACTTACGTTGTGTGCTGTCCAGTGAACGTCAACCATTCGTCGTCAACATTGAATGTTCGTCTAGTCAACCGTATGATGTCAAATAAATTGAATGAACTATACACCTTCTTGGCATTAGTTGATATGCCCATGGTTGGAAGTTCAAGTTGACTTTTTACTACTTTGTTCAGAAATTGAATCCATTCGCGTTATGTCAAGTAGACAGATTCAACAAACCCATTTTCACACTTTCAAACAACAACAAACGAACCCAACAGTATGGCGACCAAGTGTGGTTTGAAAAAAATAGCCAGTTTTCAATAGCGGATACGAACTCCAGTCTACAATCAAAACTCGGTTGAAAAGAAATATGGTATCTTTCAAGGCGACAACAGCCTGGACCTTGCAGCAATTCTAACGATCATTACAGGACTTTAAGCAGATGTCTCATACATGCAGTCCCGGATGCGAGGAATATTTTTTTTTTGTTAGCCGGTTGAGATAAGTAAAAACGTCGTGTTGTTATTACACCGTTTTACGTGTAGCTGCATCTGATCTAGTAATATGTCCACTGTTTCTTTATTCATGTTGCATGTTCTATGTTCAATGTTTTTTGTGGGAGGTAGGGAGGTCGATCTGACAAACGAGGTTCATCTCGAAGCCGATTCGGGCTCTTTGTCAGATGTTCTGTAGGTTTTGAATTATAAGTTTCAATTGAGCGATAATTCCGGTTCAAGGCTAGAAACCTTGCTGTAGTTCCGATCGCTACTTGCTTCTTATGATAGTAGTTGTTTAGCTGTTCCGTCAAGTTTTAATCGTTGTTTTTGGTAGTTATTTTACTCGTACCTTAGTTTTATGATGTATTTTGTATGTGATTATTGTCCTTCTAACCTGACTATCGTTCAGTTTTTTACAAAACATATGTTTTTACACTGTGTTGTCAACTGTCTTGTGCATTATCGGATCGTAGATGTCATCGTAATTTTTTACGACATTCTATTTTAGTTCCACATTTTTATTTTTGTTGATTTCTACGACTGTTTTCATTTGTCTTGATTATCGTGTCGTGTCAGTATTGTGCTATTGTCTGTCACGTTATTGCTTTCATACCATTTCATGTTATAAATTACTTTATTAATTATTAATATAATTGCCTATTATATGACTTGATTTTACCGTTCTAGGACAGGAACGAAGACCACTCGTTGTAGTAACACTTTTAAGTAGTATTATTACATAATAATATTGAATAATGTCTACCTTAGACTATTTTATTAAGCAGGCTAAGGCGCTTAATATACGTCAGGAAGAGATTAGATCATTTGCTATGACAGAATATAAAGAATCTCAAAGGTTGGAATCTCAAAGATTGGAAGCTGAAAAGTTACGTTTGGAAAATTTGAAATTTGAGGCAGATCAAAAACGGATTGAGGCTGAGGAAAATGAAAAGAAGTTGAAATTTGAGGCAGATCAAAAACGGATTGAGGCTGAGGAAAATGAAAAGAAGTTGAAATTTGAGGCAGATCAAAAACGGATTGAGGCTGCGGAAGAGGAGAAAAAAATGAGATTAGCCGCTGAATTAGAAGATAAACGATTTCAGCGTGAGTCCGAACAGAAAAAATTCGAGGCTGAAGAAAAATTTAAAAGAGATGCGGCAGAAAAAGAAAGACTACTTAAAATTGAGATGGACAATAAGCAAAGAGATGCTGCGGAAAAAGAAAGACTACTTAAAATTGAGATGGACAATAAGCAAAGAGATGCTGCGGAAAAAGAAAGACTACTTAAAATTGAGATGGAAGTTAAACAAAAGGAGATGGAAGTTAAACAAAAGGAAATGGAAGAAAGGAGATTAATAGCTGAACAAAATACAAGAAGACTTCAGCTTGAGACAGAAGAGAATGAAAAGAAACGTCAGCATGATTTGAAACTTGCCGAATTGGAATTTGATAGAATAAGATTGTCAAGTGAATGCAATACTCAAAAGACTCAGGAAGGCCAGTCTTCATCTAGACATGAGAATTTTAGAGAGATTCATCTCAAATTGCCTAAATTTACTCCACCATCCGACGATGTCATATTTTTTTTGGACAGGTTTGAGGCTACATGTCGATCGTACAACTTGGATAAATCATTATATTGCACCCACTTATCCAGATTACTAACAGGAGAGGCAATGGCTGTTTATCACACTACTAGCTCTATAGATAAAAATGATTATGACGCTCTCAGGGCCGCTCTTCTAAACAAATTTCAGATGACAGAGGATCAATACAGACTTAGGTTCAAGTCTATGCTCCCGCAATCTAGCAAGAATTTTGATGATTTTCTTTCGCAAATACGTCTTACCTTAGAACGATGGATAGAACTATCCAAGATAGAGAAATCGTATGAGGGTATTTTTGACTTATTACTTCGCGATAAAGTCTTATCAGCAGTAAGTCCTGCATTTCTTGCGTTCCTACACGAACGTAAACCTAGTAATATAAAAGAAATGTCAGAACATTGTAAAAATTTCTGCACCGCTCATCCTAACATGGATGTCAGCAATGCGCAACTTAAGGACGATTTACCCGTTGCTTTCGCCATGCAACAAAACAATTTCCCTAGAAATCGTTCGATAAGTAGCGATAGAAATTTTCAAAGGGGAAGTAATAATAATTTCAACTTTGGTCATTTTCAAAAGGGGAAAACAATACTCACATTCTGCTCCATTTAATGTATCATGGGGTCCAGCTCACAGATCTCGAGATTTTAGTAACAACAATCCTAAATATAATCAAAGTAATAATAATAAACAACATTGGAGATCTCAATCATATCATCCAGAAAATAGAAATAGATTTATGAATAGGTCATTTCGCCAACATCACAACAGTGAAAACTTTCATTGGCGGACTCAGCCAAATTTTAATGATAGCAGAAACAGTAATTATAGCAATTTTAATGACAATAATCAGGTTCGATCGCGACGAAGAGATAGATCGTCGAGCAGACCACGACAACATTCAAATGTTGCTTCAATTGAAGCACAAACTAACAAAGGTAATGATACTAATGTTAATCAACATAACGCTATGTCTTGTATCGATCTAGAACAGGTAAAGACATGTCAAGAATGCTCAACGCTATTCCAGCCCAAGGCGATCACGACGCTGCGATGCGGGCACACTTTACCAAGTCTACCCGTAGTTTGTACAGCTACTTCTACATCAATTCACCATGGGAAAGGGTGTTTAAAATTTAACAGAGGATACGTCAACTCGATTCCTTGCTCTGTCTTGTTTGACTCAGGCTGCAGTACTGTCGGAGTGCGGAACTCTCTGATCGACCCCTCCTTGGCCACAGGCAACGTGGTCAAGTGCGTCACATTTGGGGGAACTGTGGAAACCTTCCCTACAGCAATCATTAACTTACATACACCTTTCTTTTCAGGGAAGATACATGCCTGTCTTCTGCAGAATCCAGTTAGCGATGTGATACTTGGTTGTATACACGGTATAAGAGAGTGTACACCAGAGCAAATTAATGAATGGGAAAAGCGACACATTCATGCTGCAAATGCAGTGGTTACCAGAGCGCAAGCTACTGAATTGTCGCGTGAATCAACTTCTGAACCTACGGTTCATAATAGTAATGATGATGATTCTCCTATTTCAAGGGAGCTGTTTGCTAATTTACAAAAGAATGACAATTCTTTGCATAGATTTTTTGAATTGGCGACTAAGAGTAATAATAACAACAAAATTGCAAAGTCTAGACACCAATTTGCTCTAAAAAAAGGTATTTTAGTTAGATTACTAAGAGAAACAGATTCATTGGTGCGTTCACAAATTCTGGTCCCGTCTGCTATGAGACCCAGAATATTACGACATGCTCATGATTCACAATGCGCAGGTCACATGGGTTTTTCCCGAACCAAATCTAGAGTGCTATCCGCATTCTATTGGCCTGGCGTTCATAGGGATGTTAATCTCTATTGTCGTTCCTGCGTGACATGTCAGGAAGTTAAGGTAAGGGGTCCGTATCATGATGCTCCTATCCAAGCTGCGGACATACCTATTAGACCTTTTGATAAAATGGCAATAGACATCATTGGTCCTATATTGCCATCTGCAAGAGGACATACACATATTCTCACCTGTATCGATATGTGTACGCGTTGGCCTGAGGCCATACCTCTTAAAAACACCTCATCTGCCAGTGTTGCAGAAGCTTTAATGCTGATCTTTTCACGCATTGGTTTTCCGCGTAAGATCCTATCAGATCATGGTGTCCAGTTTATTTCCGAATCCATGTCACAGGTTATGAAGACATTGGGTATAGATAGATCTCTCAGTTCTATATACCATGCGATGTCGAATGGATTAATTGAGAGACAGAATAGGACACTTAAGCAGTTGTTGGGTAAGATGACTCAAGATCACCCTCAGGAGTGGGACAGGGTCCTACCCGCTGCTCTCTTCGCGTATCGCGAAGTGCAAAACCAAGCAACAGGGTTTTCCCCCTTCCAGTTGGTTTTTGGCATACAACCACGCGGACCTATGTCTTTAATCCATGATTTATTGGTCGAAGATAATATATACCTGAGGAAACTCAATCCTCATATGAATATGTCATCTCTTTAAGAAAGAGAATAATAGATGCCTGTAGGTTAGCTACTGCATCATCCGAAGAGTCTAAAGAAAAAGCTCGTCTATTTGCAAATCGGTATAGACGTCTTCGCCAGCTTATTCCTGGTGACGAGGCTTTTGTTTTACTGCCTTCACATAATAATCGTCTACTTATCACATGGAGAGGTCCATTTAGGATCATCTCAAGAATATCCGATGTCGACTACATCGTGGATATTAACGGAAAACACAAAACCTTTCACATTAACATGTTGAAAGAGTATTATTCACGTCCTGATTATTTACAATCAGTATTTCAAGCGACTGACGATCCTACTCCTCATATTCACAACTATACTAATTTGTCAGTTATACAAGAAGAAGAATCTTCTTTTCAAGATGTACAATTGCCCATACCAGTTGTACCTCTTCATTCCACGGAAAACTGGAATGATGTCACTATTTCTTCTTCTCTTTCGACTGATCAACGACAACAAGTTTCATCACTTCTTCAAACGTATGATAAGGTTCTCACTGACATTCCAGGTCACACATCAGCTATTCAGCATGATATTCTCCTAACTGATGAAACACCTATCCGTATTCGTCCATATCCCATACCTTTACACTTTAGAGATAAGGTCGAAAAGGAATTAGATGAGATGCTTCGATTAAAAATAATTGAACCATCGTTGTCACCATATGCTTCATCTATGGTGATAATTAGAAAGAAGGATAATAACATTCGTCTATGTGTAGACTATAGAAAATTAAATAAAGTCACACAATTTGACGCTGAACCTTTGCCACTTTTAGAAGATTTATTAGTAAAATTATCTCATTCTACTTTCTTCTCTAAGTTTGATCTGTCAAAAGGCTATTGGCAAGTACCATTGACAGAAAGGGCAAAACCACTCACTGCTTTCTCGACGCCCCGGGGCCTATTCCAATGGAATTTTATGCCTTTCGGGTTAGTTAACGCTCCTGCCACGTTCGTACGCATGATGCGTCGAATCCTATCTCATCATCCCAACGTCATTGCGTACATAGACGACATTTGTCTTTTCAGTGACTCATGGGAAGAGCATTTAGAAGGATTAAACTCATTACTGTCCACGTTACAAAATCATAATTTAACTGCTAAGCCATCAAAGGCATTTGTGGGTTTCCACGAGATTTCTTTTTTGGGACACCGTATTGGTCGCGGTATGTTATACACAGAGGACAGTAATGTTTCCAAAATCCTTAACATCTCCACACCTAAAACAAAGAAACAAGTGCGATCTCTATTAGGACTAGTACAATACTATGGGAAATTCATACCACATCTTTCGTCCATTACTGCTCCTTTCTCTTCATTACTTAGGAAAGGTGCAGCTAACGTGATTCGGTGGTCTAACGAACATCAAATCGCGTTGGATATCATAAAGAATTTTTTTTCTAATCATCCTGTTTTAAGGTTACCTAACGAGAATTTGCCATTTGTATTACGCAGCGATGCTTCTAATTACGGCGTGGGAAGTGTCTTACTACAAGAATATAATGGGACCTTGCATCCAGTTCTCTATGTGTCACGGAAGTTAACTCCAACTGAACAGAATTATTCAGTTTTAGATAAAGAACTTCTCGGCTTGTATGGTCAATAAATAAACTTCAGAGATATCTGCTTGGATCACACTTTATTGTGGAATCAGACCAAAAAGCTCTTACTGCACTCAACACAAAGGACGTAAAATCTGCCAAATCTACTAGGTATGCGATCGCGTTACAACCATTTAATTTCACGATTCGATCCATACCTGGCACACAGAATGTTCTCGCTGACATCTTGTCGAGATGTCCGAATGAATCGAATTAGCAGCTACGCACTTAAGACAACTGAACTTCGACACTGACAGTTCGTCGATTGTAACTTTTACGTGTAATACCTCGATTATAAGAGTCATTAACAATCAGTCAAGTGAAATCTACAATGCTTATGTATCAAAATAACATGGAACGTTAAGTTATATGACTATCTTTGTGAAAATAAAAGTCACTTAATTATGACATTGAAGAGAAAATAACGTTGTAAAAGGATTATATTTTCTCACAGAAATAACATTTCAAACACTTGGATTTTCTTCGTGCAACTGAACTTGTTATATTATAAACTGTTCACTAACAGGAAAATGGAACTTTCGTTATTTAAGGAACTATTAACACTATTTAAGTGAAATAAACGAATTAATTAGATTATTAAACTTAGATACTTAGTTAGTTAACATAATGATTAATGTAATTAACTATACAATATTTAAGTAGATTTATTAATATCGGTATTTAAGCACATTAATTTAACATTGGTAATTTAATTAGTACCACAAAATGACTTAGAGACACAATTAAGTGCGTTGATCTTATACGTGTTTAAATTGTATTCTTTCATTTTTATTCATTTTTTCACTTGTCATTTTAAAGACATATCCATCACTTTTCTGTTTATTCATTGGTTTCTCATCATTTCTTTTCATTTGCGTTTATATTTGTGTTAATTCAATATTTCTAAATATGTTATTTTATTTCATTTACCACATTGTACCAAAGGTGGTCAATTGTGGATGTATGCTTTTATGCATACCTTTTGTTCATTTGAGTTGATTGGAATTTCATATTTGATTATTTTTATCATGATATATTTGTAAAATGGTAATATGTAAACTTGAATCACCTCTAGTGTCGAGTATTAAAGAAAAAAATTAATTAATTAATTTTTTTGGGGGGGATTGGTAAGGAATCTGTAGAGCCCTTTTCGTAGACCTCTACACTTCTTTACAGATGAAGGTAGTATCATATTATTAAATATGTTGTCCTACCTCTGTAAGAAACTTTGCGCACCGACTCACATGAGAGTAAGTCTTATTGGTGAGTTTGATTTCATTAGCGCACGGTTGTGCACTAAGGCGTATAGGGGGTTATGCAGACCGCACGTGTATCTAGACAGTCAGTCTACGTCATAGCTGGGGTTGAGGAGTTTAGTGCCCAAGAATCAGTCCATTGATTCTTGGCGTTCGAACCCGTGTTGCGGGTATATTTTTATTGTGTATGACCGTCCGTCTGTTTGCAAGATGAGGACTCGGGTCAACAGCATTCTAGTGATATTTCTTGGGAAAAAAGAAGCAAGTATGATTTTAGATAACTATGTATTTCGTTCTCATGTAGACGTCTAGTTGTACCAATGACGTATTGGTGCAAAAATGGAGTCTTACTTGAAACTTATTATATGAATTGTAAAGCCGACGGATTCCGACGTTAGGATCATCCAGGATTGGCTTGATATATATGTTTATGATATAAATCAGTATTCGGCCGTTACGAATACGTACCCCGCAAAGCAGAGGTGACTCAAGTATTTGCTATATCTAAGCTATGATGCCACGAAGGTCGTGGGCAGAAAAGTATGTTATTGTTATTCTTCATTGATTGAAAATAAGAGGCCAGTACTAAAAGGAGATACGTAGTATCGGAACATTATATGATATAAAAGACCTGACAAGGTTCTCCGTCATTGCCAAGGTCATAGGACAGTGGAAGATTGACATATCTTATATAACTGCCTCATTTGTTTAATTGGATGCCATGTTATGAACACTGTATAACTAGTCTGACGTTACCTAAGAGGTTATCTTAAGGAACGAATTAACTGTAATTTAAAATATGAAAACTTACGTTGTGTGCTGTCCAGTGAACGTCAACCATTCGTCGTCAACATTGAATGTTCGTCTAGTCAACCGTATGATGTCAAATAAATTGAATGAACTATACACCTTCTTGGCATTAGTTGATATGCCCATGGTTGGAAGTTCAAGTTGACTTTTTACTACTTTGTTCAGAAATTGAATCCATTCGCGTTATGTCAAGTAGACAGATTCAACCAACCCATTTTCACACTTTCAAACAACAACAAACGGGACTCCAACAATGGTGTTACGCCCATATTTTCTTGACCAATGGCACACTATGGGTGATGTGGTCAGCATCACGCCGACCGCCTAAACCTTCCCAGAATTGCTCTGGTACCCAGTTCATGAGGCTGGGTCGACCACGGAGCCGTTTGCGTTCTAAATCCCACCTCAACTGGGGATCGAACCAGAACTGCCGAGCTGGGAAGCCAGTACACTAACCACAGCGCTACCACTGCTCTCCCTTGAGGGAAACTTAAATTATAGTCTCAGTTGGAATATCAAATACACAGTTAACTGTGTTACATTTGTTTTTAATTACTCATTTTTAAAAATAGAATGTAAAATATACCTTTCCAATAAACGAAGTTGGTCTGGAAACAAATGTCTTTCTAGTTCGTTCGAGGAGCATCTTACTTTTGCCGTAGGATAACTTTAGTTTTTAACTCTTGAATTTTAGTGGATTTGCTCTCAAGCTTATTTTTATTTTATGAAACTTTAAAATAAGTAAGAACTGAAGTAACTGATGTGTTTAATTTATATTTTTGTGGTTTGAAATTAAATTAAGCCAACATGAGCTATATTTTAAAAAAAAATAATAAGTTTAGCAACATTTGACAGCAAAGCAGTGTTTGTAAAAGCTTGATTAATGTAACACTATTATACTCGAAAGATTGTTATTTTGATTGCACTAATCAACTACAATTCTCACCTTAGACGCCGAAAGAAAAACATCAGGAATGTGTGTATTTCGATGGATAGTACCATGTTATGTTAAATTATAGAATAAAAGATACACCAGAGTATCTAGTGGTGTAGATATTTTCCTATAACTGACCTCGAAACCCTCGAATCGGTCGGTTGGATCGGAGGGTTGATCAGTGAGTTAACAATTCACTATCGTAAAACAAGCTATTGTTACCGAAACAGAACCAGGCTCGACAGTAAACATGACTCACTCTAATATCTTGGGGGCTAAGGAGATTTTTAAAATTGGATACTGGAATGTAAGAGGTCTCCAAATAAATGCCTCTAAAACTAAAGCTATGAACTTTTCTAACGAGACCTTTGATATCATCTTGAACGGGGAAAAACTACAGAAAGTTGAAAGTTTCAATTATTTAGGCAGTAAAAATGACTCAGGATGGTGACACAACAAGAGAAAATCCATACTAGAATTGCTTTGGCAGCTAGCGCCTTCAATAGATTATCTAACATTTGGAAATTACGATCATTGAATATACATACCAAGCTTCGTCTGTTTAATTCAAATGTTATCTCAGTGTTAACATACGGCTGTGAGAGTTGGAAAATAACAAAATCATTGGAGAACAAGCTGAATACATTCGAGAACAAATGTCTTAGAAAACTCATGAACATCAGTTGGAAAGAATTCAAGACTAATCGACAAATAAGAGAAGACTCTAGGCAGAAATATGTCTCCGACTATATAAGGAAAAGACGATGGTCATATATCGGTCATGTCCTACGAATGCAAAACAACAGAATACCACTACAGGCGCTCACTTGGGTTCCTGAGGGTAAGAGGAAAAAAAGGAAGACCAAAAGAAACACTCAGAAGAACAATAATAAGAGAAGGAAGAACGTTGGGCCTAAATAATGTGCAAGAGCTGAGAGGAGTGGCGTCACAACGAACAACCTGGAGAGCACTGGTTTCTGCCTTATGCGCCGTGTTTGGTGCTTAAAGAATTTATTATTATTATTATTAATCAACTACATTACATTCGATTACATTCTTTCTTGTCAGTAGTACAAGTCGAGTGTGCAATTGGCAGATTCGTAAGTGCGCTGGCTTCTCAGGTTCGAAAGGTTGCTCCAGTCTACTCTGCTTTAAATGGGTACCTGACTTTGTTCTTGAGTTAGAGAAGGCAAAGGTAACAAGGAAGGGAACTTGTCATCTCACCTCACGAAGCTGGATTTAGTATAATGAAACTTCTAACACTTCTCTCCCCTAGGGACTAGAGTACTCTTATGGGAATACCTTTACATTTTAGTACATAAAAAATGGGGCGCGGAAGGGGTTAAGAGATTTGTGACGTCACACAACAGCGTGATCTCGGTTTTCATGACGAAGTGCGACAAAGGGGAGGGGGAGGGGAGGGAGGGGGTTACAAATTGCAAAACTTGTGTGACTTCGTATGTGAACGACCTCTAAGTGAGCAAGAAAGATCAAAAGACAGATAAAATATATCAATAGATATAATTTTTTTTTTTTTTAAAGTGGGTACTCCTGGAGATTTATAACAACTCCGCATTGAATGTGGAGACGGCGCGGTATCTGATATCCTTGAAATTCAGGCCGAGACTAATCTGCAAGGGGACACCACTCTAACATAAGGTCATTTCATGTAAACAAATGCGGTGTAAGGGTGAAACTCAACTCATGAGTAATCAATAAATACTAGTAATGAGTGCATTTCGTCAAAGAATGAAGCCTTTTGTCATAATTGGGGCATTTATTGGAGGACTATCGGTGGCTACGTATCCGATTATCATTGCTCCGTATCTGAATCCTAGAACATGGAGTAAGAAAAGTTTAAGTTGTTTGTTCATAGGCATATACCTTAACCATATGTGTATGTGTAGGCATATAGGCCTATATATATATATATATATATATATATATATATATATATATATATCTATATATATATATATATATATATATATATATATATGGGCATTGGGAATGTCAGTAGACTAGAGGACAAGTAGCTACAATTAGGCCTACAAACAATGTAGGCTATATAATTTCGGTTACGTTACGAGATGGAACGTAAAAGCGAAGGTAGGGCCTATATAGTTGCAGCATTTTGATGGCATTTTTGGGAGTAAAGGGTGTCAGCTAGGGTTTTTTCATTTGAAAAAAAAATCTTTAGGGTTATGGGTCATCGCTGGATAAATTGGGTCATGTGTCTCTGTGGTGTGTGATTTCAATATCATGTTTTTGCATGTAGGCCTAACAGAAATTGTCGTGAGCATAATTTATTATCATCCAGTGTTATGCACCAACCAACGATGAAGAATCAATGAAAGAATAATTTTACGCCAGACTACAAAATGTCATGGATAAAAAGAAAAGAAAGGACATCATAATTTTGATGGGGAATCTAAATGCAAAAATAGGAATAGACAACACCGGCTTTGAAGAAATCATGGGAAGGCAAGGATTAGGTACGATGAACGGAAATTACGAACTATTAACTAACGTCTGTGCTTCAAATCATCTAGCTAAAGGAGGTAGCATATTTCCACATAAAAGAATACATAAGGCAACATGGATATCACCAGACCACAGAACTGAGAATCAGATTGACCACATATGCATAAATAAGAAGTTTAGGTCATCATTGCATGATGTAAAAGTATATAGAGGAGCAGATGTGGTATCATGTCTCCGTTTTATGTTAGCCAAAACAAAATTAAAACTCAAGAAATTTGCAACAGCACATAGCTATTGTTGTTGTTATCTCTTATTTATATCATTATCTGTAAAAGATGCAACATTACCTATGTTGGGGATCTTTCGCAGACGTTTGGCAGATAGATTCTGCGAGCACTTAAATGATATTTATCACAGAGCACAGAAACCTGTGGCCCTTCATTTCAATAACCTAGACCATTCTGGTCCTTTTGACATCCAGGTAACCGGGTTACGCTGTTGCTTTCTCGATGACTAGTCAATTTTCTCTAGAGAATCATCTTATTTTCTAAATGGGTTGTCTTTCTCCTAATGGTCTTAATGTCCAACATAATTTTGCTTGACTGTTATTCATTGGCTTTCCTGTATTTCAGACTTCTTTATTTCATTCGTCGCTTTTTTTCAAAATCTTTCTTTTATATAGTTTTGCGTTTCTACTTCCGTATTTTGATGACGTCACTTTTACTCATCGCTGTGGGACGCCATTGAGTCAATTGTTCATTGTTTGACCGATTCTTTCAGCAGAGAGTCTTATAGCAGGACTTTTTATTCCATTTTCTTCTTTTGATTTTCGTTGATTGTTGAATTTCTTGTATTTATTAATTCTTTTTGGTTTTGTAGTTTCTTTGCTTTATTATTGCTCTTCATCTGTGTTTATATATATTACGTATGTGTAGCCTATAATCTATATTTCTTGTCCTTGTTGCCTGTTTGTAACTGGCTGACGAAGGGTAAAACCCAAAACGTCCCTTGTTTCCTGTGCACTGTTTATTTGTAAAACTGATTCAATACCGTTTTATTTGTTTATATTTATATATTTCCTTACCAGTTTTATAGCAGCCCCTTAATTTATTGTTGTTGTCGTTGTTTAACTAGGCTGCTGAGCTTCTCGCTCTTTAGCAGCCAATATCAAGTTGAAGACTCCTTGGTATTATCTACACTGTAGATCTAGGCTTTTCCTGTGGCTTTTCTGCCATTCTGAAACATGTTGAGTTGAAGTCATGAGCTCCAGTTTCTCCAGCTTGGCTTACATTTAAAGGATCGTCACATCTGGTTCCAAGCTAGGAGTAAGAAGTGTATGGCATACTGTGCATTCCCCGCTATCCAAGGGGGCTCTCAAACTATGCAAAGCTAAAATACTGTACTCTGGTTCTGGGCTCTTCCAAAAAATTGTCACGTCCTGCACAGGATGCAGTGAGATCCTTCTGCATGCAGTGAACCAAGTCAGAGCCACAGAATTACGCCTGGGGCTCAAGTGACTTCTCCAAGCTTAGTGTGCAAGTGTGCAATGCTGGGTTCTCAACAAGTTTCACCACAAGGGGAATCCTTGGAAGTGTGTAGATGATTTCAAGAGTCAGTAAGGATGTAATTAGCCTCACAGACATAGGTTCACTTCCACGTAGGTACCGGTATATTGTAGCATTGTGCATAGCTGGTGGTCATACAAGGATGACTCCAGATATGCCTCCAAGTATGCACATAGCTATAGACAACAGTATAATGTGGGATATCTAAGAAATCAGGAAATAAGAGGAAAACTTTCAGTCACAGTATCCAACAAATACCAAGTACTCCAACAGCTGGAAGATGAAACAGATATGGAAGACCACTGGCAACAAGTAAAAAATATATGGAACGAGACAGATGGAGAAGTACTGAGAAAAAGAGAACATCAGCACAAAGCATGGATAATAACAGAAACCATAAACAAGATAGAAGACAGCAAAAATAAGAAAGCAGGTTTAAACAGAAGCAAAACCAGAAGCTCCAAAGCCAAGGCTCATGAAGTGTACATAGAAGCAAACAAAGAAGTAAGAAGAAACATCAAAAGAGACAAGAGGAGGTATATTGAAGAGTCAGCAAGGGAAGCAGAGGAAGCTGCAGCCAAAGGAAATATGAGGGACCTGTACAACAACACAAAGAAGCTAATAGGGAAATATAAGCAAGCAAATCAAAGACAAGAATGGAAAATTTCTTAGTAATATAAAGAACAAATGAAGAGATGGACAGAACATTTTGAGGAACTTCTCAATAGACCAGCTTCAACTAATCCCCCAGACATCCAGCCAGCAGAAGAGGAGCTACAAATCAGCTGTGAACGACCAAGTAGAGAAGAAATAAAGAAAGCCATAAAGCTTCTGAATGATGGAAAAGGAACTGGTCCAGATGGCATTCCAGCAGAGGCCATCAAAACAGATATTGATACCCCTACAGAGATATTAGATATTATACAAACTACTAGGCAAAGTCTGGGAGAGAGAGGAAATACCAGCAGAATGGAAGGAAGGTTATCTGGTCAAGTTGCCTAAGAAGGGAAATTAACAAGAGTGCACAAATTATAGAGGAATAATGTTACTATCAGTGCCGGCAAAAGTATTAAACAGAATCATCCTTGAGAGATTAAAAGAGTCCATAGACAAGCAACTGAGAGATGAACAAGCAGGTTTTCGACAAAAGATTTTGTACAGACCAGATAGTCACACTGAGAATAATAGTGGAACGAAGTCTGGAATGGAATTCACCACTATACATCGGATTTGTGGACTATGAAAAGGCATTTGACAGTGTAGATAGAGAATCGCTCTGGAAATTGATGAGGCATTATGGAGTTCCCATGAAGATCACTAACTTAATAAAGAAGACCTATGAAGGCATGACATGCAGAGTTCTTCATGAAGGACAACTTACAGAACCTTTTGGGATTAGAACGGGAGTGAGACAGGGATGCCTCTTGTCTCCATTTCTTTTCTTACTAGCAATAGATTGGGTTATGAAAACATCAACATCACACAACAGAAATGGAATCCAATGGAATCTGACTAAACAGCTTGATGATCTGGATTTTGCAGATGACTTGGCTCTTCTGACCCATAATCAGATGCAAGACAAAATAAAAGTATTTGATGAGAGGTCACAACAAGTGGGTCTGAAATAAACACAGGGAAAAAGCAAAGATAATGAGAATAAATGCAAGAAATGATAACAAAGTCGACCGTGAATAAATGTCACCAAAAGATGTAGAATCGTACACATATCTTGGTAGCAATATAGACAAAGTTGCAGGGACAGACAATGATATCAAAACAAGAATACAAAAAGCAAGAGGAGCTTTCATTGCATATGGAGATTAAGAGAAATCAAGTCCAACACGAAAATAAGAATCTTCAACTCAAATGTGAAGTCAGTCCTATTGTATGACTCTGAAACATGGAGAACAACAAAAACAACAACCAAAAAGCTACAGACTTTCATAAACGGGTGATTGCGAAGAATAGAAGGACTGAAATGGTATGACAAAGTCACAAATGTGGAATTGATGACAAGAACCAGACAAGTGCCGGTGGAACAAGAGTTGAGAAGAAGACGCTGGCGATGGATAGGACACACATTGAGGAATCCTGTTGATAGCATTACAAGGCAGTCTTTGTTCTGGTATCCCCAGGGAAAGAGAGGCAGAGGTAGACCAAAAAATACATGGAGAAGAGAGTTAGATACAGAATTGAAAATGATCACGAAAACACGGAAAGAACTTGAGCGGATGGCACAGGGCAGGAGGACTTGGCATGTGTTTGTTAAGGCCTATGCTCTTTGGGGAGCTAAAGGGTATTGATTGATAATTTATTATGAAATTAGAAATGAGAAGCATTATATATCGTAGTTGTAACCTATCAGAGGTTGAACAGGATATTTTTCCTTTATTAAAAAAAAAAGCGTGAAGTCACCGAGCAGGATGGTTACACGTTCGTTTTAATAGCAATTGAGCAAAATGGCGAACCTTGTTCTACTGTCCTTCCCATCTACTATATTTATACACACACACACAGCCGGCCAGAGGGATTTTTCAAGGTGGTGTGAGGTCTCATAATGTTACTTCAAATCTCTCCCTTCCCCGTGCAGTACTGTATGTATTCTTACGAGACTCAGTTTCATGCTGTTGAGTTGGATCATGCAGCAATTTCCCGCAAGACTGTAGCATTTAAAAAAAACAATACATTTATATGTTGTTTTTTTTTAAATCTTAATGTAGGTAATTTGTATCTTTGTTCATGTAGAATTACAGATGACTGCTCAGTGTTCTGTATTTGAAAAGGAATAGCATTTAAAAAAAAACACTCAGCTTCATATAAGCAATTAATTTATTATTTTGAAGTTTTCTGTTTACCTCTACACCTCACGGTAGAAGGGGAGCGACTAAGTAAGTAAGAAGTTTTCTGTTTCATTTTTCGTGTTCTTTTAAAATTCTGTTGCTTTTTATTCTATATAAATTTCGGCACCTCTCTTCAGTTGAATTAAACAACACTGGGCATCAGTTCGATACAAAAGATAATCCACAGATGCAGTATAAAGGGGTAAGGGTTAGAATTAAATTTAGATATCCTAACCTTAAAGTCAGAGTAGCTAAGAGGTATGGCCTCTTCCTCGATTTCTAGAGGTACCAGGTTCAATTCTCAGTTGAGGGAATATAATTTATGGAATTTTTTTTTCAGAACCAGTGGTCCTAATGAAGTCATAATCCCCCCTGGTCTCCTGGGTAGTGAGATCAGATGCCTAGCCTTCTCGAATAAGGGTGAAAAAATTAGGAGGACCCATGTGCAAGTTACTTACTTACTTAGTTGTTCCCCTTCTACCGTGAGGTGTAGAGGTTTGGAAGAGAGAGCGACAGACTATCCTATTGGCTGCCTTCCTCCTGGCCTGGTTCCATTCTAGTCCTCGGTCCTTCAAAGATTGTCTAATGTTGTCCTCCCAGCAGACTCTAGGTCGTCCTGGGGGTCTGGATCCTTGGCTCTTTGTTTCCCATGCTTGTCATGGTAGCCGATCTTCTACCATTCTGCAGACATGGCCAAACCATCTTAGTTGGGACTGTTCTACTTGGGTCTGCAGGAAGTGGGATTTTAGGCCTTGGCGTATCATCTGGTTGCGGACCATGTCTCTTATTACTTCAACCACCTTCCTCAGATACCTCATTTCTGAGGTTTGGATCTGGCTTTTGTGGGTTGTAGTCATTGCCCATGACTCGCATCCATATGTCAAGACTGGGACATAGGTGGAGCAGTATACAGCCATCTTCGTTTTCTATGATCCACGAATTCCTGTTTGCTGACGATTGCACTCTGAATAGTAGCTCCGAGCAGGAATTCATGGACCGTTTCTCTGCTGCTTGTGACTGCTTCTGGCTAACCATCAATGTCAAGAAAACTGAGGTTATGTACCAACCAGCACCAGGTAAACCGTACAAGGAGCCAACGATTACAGTGGGGGAACAGAGACTGGTGGCTGTGGATAAGTTCACGTACCTGGGAAGCACGCTCTCAAGACTAGCCAACATTGACGACGAGGTGGCCAACAGAATAGCATAGGCCAGTATTGCGTTTGGAAGACTGTGATCCTCAGTGTGGGAACGTAGAGGTATTAGCGTTAAGACCAAACTGAAGTTGTACCATGCCATTGTCCTTCCCACCATCCTCTACGCCAGTGAGAGTTGGACTGTTTATGCTAGACATGCTCAAAAATTAAATCATTTCCATACAACTTGCCTGCGTTGCATACTAAATATTAGAAGGCAGGATAAGATCCCATATATCTAGGTTTTATCAAGAGCAAATATGCCCAGTATCTGTATAAGTATATGAGGAGAACTGCCGTATGACGGGGTAAAACAGATGAATGGGGAGAAAAAAACACACAAATGGTAATACGTCTTACAAGGAGAAAGGACAAGAAAAACCTACGTTGCGGCCACAAGACCTTCGTCAGGGACAGACAAACAAGAGACAGGAGGGAAAGAAAATAAGAATTAAGTAGAGAACATGAAACTATAAAAATAAGAGAAAAAATACTCTCTTATGTCCAGTCACATGTGAAGCAAGATGGCTGCCACTAAACCGGAAAGCGGAAGTCGATAGTACATTAAAAACAAAAAATAAGAAATAATGAAAACAAGGACTGGAAAAGAGTAATGGGGAAAAAAAAATTTTTTTTTGAAAAAAATAAACAATAAATAAATAAATTAAAAAAAAATAATAATAATAAATAAATAATTAAATAAATAAATAAAAAAATAATAATAATAAATAATAATAATAAGTAAATAAAAAAATAAATAATTAAAAAAAAAAAATTATTAATATTAAAATGTATAAAGTGGGGGAAAAGCGATTTAAAAAAAAAAAAATGTGTGATCACATCAAAGTAGACAGTCATAATACAACTGGGACTCGATAGAGAAAGGCATCTCAGATAAAAGAATGTTGGGTATTCAAACCGTGTGGTGTCTGTACACAGATTCAGAAAGCGCAGTTATGGTGGACCGGACATTTGGTTCGTATGCCAAATGAACGCCACCCAAAGAGGCTGCTGTATGGCGAGTTGAGGCAGGGAAAGCGTACTAGAGGATGACCAGAGAAGCACTTCAAAGACAGCTTGAGGGAGTCACTGGAGAGTTGCCAGATTAATACAACCACCTGGGAGCAATGGGCACAGGATCACACAGCCTGGAGAGTCGCTATCAAAATTGGTGTTGCAGTCAGCGAGGCCAACCGTGTGAGGGAAGTCCTAAGAAAACGTGCAGCCCGAAAGTCAAGCGTGGATGTGCTGCCTGTATTGTCTTCGGGCCTTGTATGTCGGTCATGCAACAGAACTTTTCTTACCCGCATTGTCTTGATCAGCCATATGCGCACCCACTTAACATCATAGAAGGAACTGTATTACGAGAGATGTCGATGGTCCTCATAGATAAACACACATCCAGGATGGCCTAAAGTGTGGCTTTCATTATGTATCCAAAATAATCTTCTTCTTCTGCGTTCGTCCTGAAAAGGAAGTTGGTTACGTTGTGTCACCGTTTACAGCAAAGCTGCGATATTTGCGCCTTTCGGCCCGACACATCCGATTTCAGCATGGCATTTCTGGGACAGGGTTTGTCTTCCCTTTTCGATCCCTATTCTCTCGGCGAGACTGCAGTGATGCAGCCTGTTTCCAGGACCACCACTTGGAGGTGGAGTAGGGTCTTGGTCAGCTCTGGTTCGCTGATCCTGACACAAGCAGTCAAGCTATGGGTCGCTGACTGCATTCATCTCGTTTGCTGCGTCTTCGTTCCCATCCAAAATATATAAAAATTTTGCTGAAATATATTAAAACTTTGCTGAATAATGTTTTAAAAAAGTTATTTTGTATTTTTATCACAGAGATGGTGCAAAACTAAAAATGAACTAGGACGGTGAAATAGAAGTGATATTCACTTTTAATAGAAAACAAATTTATAATACATATAATCATATATAAACATGTTGGCTCTGGCCAAAATTTCCTCCAGTATAGCAGCTGACAGAGGTTATCTAGTTGGCCACGGCTGGTATATAATTTTTTTGTTGAATCACAGAATATGGGAGGACCTGGCCACCATGTTAGCCAACTCATCATTGATAAATAAGTCAGTTTTGCACATACATGGGCATTTTCATTTGCAAGTATGGCTTGGGATTCATAACTATCATATATTGTAGTTTTTTTTTTTTTTTTTGGGTGGCTGTAATTATTTTTGGTGAAGCTCAAGACAGGTTCTTCTTCTTCTTCCTTTTTCCTCGTTCGTCCTGAAAAGAACGTTGGTTGCGTTGTGTCTGTTTACGCCGGAGCTGTGATATCTGCACCTTTCGGCCGACACATCCGACTTCAGCACGGCATTTTTTGGGACTGGGTTTGCCTTCCCTCTTCGATCCCTCTTCTCTCAGCCAGACTGCAGTGATGCAGCCTGTTTCCAGGACCACCACGTGGAGGTGGAGTAGGGTCTTGGTCAGCTCTGGTTCGCTGACCCTGAGGCAAGCAGTCAAGCTATGGGTCACTGACTGCATTCTCTATTGCTGCATCTTTGGGTCCCAAGACAGGTTAAGATTTAGGATTAGCATTAGTGGTTATTGCTTTGAGAATTGTTTTTGGTGAAGCTCAAGACAGGTTAAGATTTAGGATTAGCATTAGTGGTTATTGCTTTGTGGATTGTAGCCACTTATCATTTCATGATCATCGCCCTTCCGCTCCCCAAGGAGCATAGGTCTTAACAAACATATGTCAAGTCTTCCAAGTGCCGTCAGCTCAAGATCTTTTCAGGTCTTCTTCATGTCATTCAGTTCTGTTCCCAGTTCTCTTCTCTGTGTGTTCATTGGTCTCCCTCAACCTTCTTACCCTGGGAATTCTAGAACATGGACTGCCTGGTTAAAGCTATCAACAGGTTTGTGCAAAATACAATCGACAGCATCTTCTCCTCCCTTGTTTTACAGGCATTTGTCTAGTTCTTGTCATCAGTTCCACATTAGTTTTATTGCTACAGTGGTGAGAAACACAGAAGAACAACCTGATGACTTGGAAACCCTCTTGCTTAAATTCAAGGACATCATAAAGACAGCTGCTGCAGAAGCATATGGTGAAGTCTGACTTGGGAACAATAGAAAGAGGACACCTTGGTGGACAGAGGAAGTCAAAGAGAAAATGAGAGAGAAGAAAATGGCATGGAAACAATACTTAGGAGCTAAAAACACAGCAGGACAAATTGAGAAATATAGAGAATATATGATACTCAGAACAGAAGCAAAGAACAAGGTGCTAGCAGCAAAACAGAAGTCCTGGGAAGAATTTGGAGAAAAGCTAGAAAAAGATGCGCAAGAAAACCAGAAATTGTTCTATAAGACCCTAAAGAACATGAGGAAGGAAAAACAATGCCCTCTCAAATTTATAAAGGACAAGCAAGGCAAATTGCTTACTGCCACGAAGGAAGTAATCAAAATGGAAAGAATATTTCTCAGAACTCCTTGATGGTGAGCAAGGTCAAGCATCAGAAATGATAACCACTAGCACAGAAGAGGAAACCAATGGTGATGAGGATGGCATAAAGATGGAAGAACTGAAGGCAGCACTGGAGAAAATCAAGATGGGCAAAGCAGCAGGGCATGATGGTATAACACCAGAAATGGTTAAGTACATGGGAGCATCAGGCGACCCATTACTCTTAAGGGTCCTACAGGCAGCGTGGTGCAACAAGACCATACCAAAGGATTGGGAGATTGCCAACATAACACCAATTTTCAAAAAGGGTGACAATCAGCAATGTGGAAACCATAGAGGCATATCCCTTCTCAATGTACGTGGTAAAATCTACTCTAGAATCCTAGAGCAGAGACTCCGACGCCTAGCTGAGCCACAATTGGATGAAGTCCAGTGCAAATTCCGAGCTAACCGAAGTACTCAAGACCTAATCTTCACACTCAGACAGCTGAGTGAAAAGGCCCTTGAGTATAAGAGTGAGATCCATCTTTGTTTCATAGATCTGGAAAAGGCGTTTGACAGGGTCCCCTGGAGCAAACTTTGGGACTGTTTGGCGAGGAAGAACATTCCAGCACCTCTGATTCATGCTATACAGAGCTTCTACAAGTCTTGCAGAAATTATTTGAGGACAGCAAACCATAAATCAGAAGAGTTCAGGATCACCACTGGTGTAAGACAAGGTGAAATCCTGTCACCTTATCTTTTCATAAGGAGAGAACAAGACAGTATTCAGTGGGGTACTGGAAGATGAGACAGGTCTGTATTTTAGAGCTGGCATTTGCTGATGATGTTGCCCTGATTGCTAAATCAGAGGCACATCTCCAATCCAACCTGCAAGTCTGGAAGGAAGAGCTGGAGAAGAGAGGGATGGTCATAAGTAGCTCTAAAACAAAATCCATGATGATATCACGAGAAGAAAGAAGACATCAGATTAAGCTGGGAGAGCAGGTCCTGGAGCAGGTCGACCACTTTAAATATCTCTGAGCTATTATAGCCCGAAAAGCAGTAGCTGGGAGACTTTTTCAGGCCATAAATCGAGGATTCCTCAGCAAGAGAGAAGTTGGTAAGAAATCGAAGATGGCTGTATACCACTCCACCTTATGTCCCAGTCCTGACATTATGGATGCGAGTCATGGGCAATGACTACAACCCACAAAAGCCAGATCCAAACCTCAGAAATGAGGTATCTGAGGAAGGTGGTTGAAGTAACAAGAAGAGACATGGTCCACAACCAGACGATATGTCAAGGCCTAAAATCCCACCCCCTGCAGACCCAAGTAGAACAGTCCCAACTAAGATGGTTTGGCCATGTCTGCAGAATGGGAGAAGATCGGCTACCACGACAAGCATGGGAAACAAGAGTCAGGGATCATGACCCCCAGGATGACCCAGAGTCTGCTGGGAGGACAAAATTAGACAATCTTTGAAGGACCAAGGACTAGAATGGAACCGGGCCAATGAGGAAGACAGCCGATAGGATAGTCTGGCGCTCTCTCTTCCAAACCTCTACACCTCACGGTAGAAGGGGAACAACTAAGTAAGTTCCACATTAGTGATCTTGTCAAACCACTTCAATCCTTCTCTTCTACCCAAACACCTGTATATGAAAGCCTGTAGCTTCTTAGTTGTTGTTTTTGTGGTTATCCATGTTTCACTACCATACAATAAGATTGATTTGACACTTGAGTTAAAGATCCTGATTTTTGCGTTGGACTTGATTTATTTTGATTTTGATACATGTCCCTATGCAGTGAAAGCTTCTCTTGCATTCTGTATTCTTCTTTTTATTGTCCATTTCTCCTACTTGGTTAGTAAGGTGCTGCCAAGACTTGTACTGTATATGGTATGATTCTACTTCTTGAGACTTGATCACAACAAATGGAATGGCACTGAATGATTTATTGATTTCATTTCAATACACTAAATGTAGCATCCGATTGACAGAGGGTTAGGAGTGCTGGTCTCTCGCAGTAAAGGTGCCGGTTCGATTCACGGTATCGACACACTTCAGTCTACCCAGCTGTAAATGGGTACCTGAATTTGCACTTGAGTTAGGAAAGGAAAGGGCGGAGAGGAAGGGAACTAGTCACCCCATCTCTCGATGCTGGACTCAATGAAGTCTCTAACATTTCACAACTTTTTTTTACACTAAATTTAACATCTCATTTGAAATTGGGTACTTCATGTACAGTTGTATGTAAAATTTTCACATCTTATTCCCAGGAGAAATACAGCATTCAGGACGAGAGGGCATAGACAGAGACAAGATACAGCCTTCAATGTCTGTTTTATAACGCAAGGGCAACAACTGCTTGGAATTTATAGTCACTTTTCTCGGTAAGCATTTGTCTTCTCGCGTTGGTATCGAATGCAGTTAAATTTGAGCTGTGGTCATTTTTGCGCTGGACTGCGCATGACTTGTCTTGTTGTTTGGTCGATCGGTTTCCGCCCACGACTAGTGGAGTGAGCGATTTGGAATGGCGAAAGAGATGCCTCGTTGAAGAGGGGATCTCCGCTATTTTTTGTTCTGTCAGGGATGTGTAGTCCTCTTAATGGATATTTCGTTTATTCGAGATAATACCTCTAGTGTTTTCCCACATGTCGGGAGGCGTGATATTTCTGTGTATTTCATGAAAGCAAGGTAAATTGACTTTTTCATTAACTCTATCGATTTTGGGTCGTGAGCGATTTCGATTCATAGCCTGTCTCCGAAAGTCGTCGCCACGAGATGTTTTTTCCCAGCTCACATGTCGCTGCATTGTACTGCATCGGTTGATGCATGTACCAAGGACCATTACTTGCTACTTTGTTAAATGAATTAGGTTTGGAAAACCTTTATTATCTAGAGGATATTTTTGTGGACATTATTTATACTTCGGCAGACGTGTCTGTCTTGCTGAAGTCAAACTAAGGAGAGTGAACTGATCTCATACATCTGGTTATCTCCTGGCTGTTATAGAAAAGGATGGAGTTTTTCACCTGACTACATTTACAGCACTTTGAAATATAACATGCATCTGACTCATCATTGTAATGCTGTCTACCGTCTATTGCTGTATTGAATGTTGCTGTGATAATGACTGTTTGATGTGCCTACACATTTGCGTAACCATTTTGTCACTGTGGCGTCCACAATAAATAATGAAGAAAAACGTCAACGGCTGTTTCAAGAATCATTGACTTTATACGTCGTGAGTTTACTGACGTCCTATGTGGATTGCCCTGTTATTTTTGTATGAACATTGTTTTGACTGAACACATCTACACACTACACAAAACCAGACATGCGGATACCATCCATCATCATATGGCATCACGCATCATTTGGTGGCCATAAGCTGGTTTGATTCTGGTACCAGCAAACACGGGGTCCCTTACCCACTTCATTTTCAACAAGAATTCATCAGCATCCTTCAAGAAATTAACATTCTTCAATACAGTCAACATCTTCAAAATTTTCAAAGTACTCGGCGTTGCCCGGTAAAAGTCAAAATTTCAATTTTTTGACGGAAACAAGAATTTGACAGTACCCGGCGTTGTTACATGTTGCCGGATAACTCGGACTGCTGTTATCTTTTACGCAAGTCAAGCAAGTTGCTGCTGTCAAGGTTCCAGTGCTGTCGTTTTTGTGAAGGTCAAGTGCCGGTTGAAACGGGTTGTTTTCTGAAGAAGGCCAAGTACCGATTTCCATCAACTTACTTTTGGATTAGAAGGTCAAGTGCCGAAACAACTCAACACACAGTACTTCAGAAGCTCTTGTACCATCGTGTTAGCAGTGGAAGCAGTTCAGATGTGCCATCATCGTTGGAGCTTCGCTCTTTAGGACGTTGATTGACATCCGTTTTTCTGCTGTTCGACGATTGGAAGCCTATAAGTTAAGTGGCCTGTTTGTATGTAAACTGTGCCCTTATACTTCTGCTGAGTCTTCTGTGTATCATCTCATTCTATATGTTATATGTCTATATGTTATTTGTATATTTATATGTTTATATTTCAGCGGGTTCTCGGTTGGGTGGTGTCTCCGTTAGATTATGCCACGTCATAGAGGTCGTCTATTGTGAGCGTTTTCTGTAGGGTTTGCAAATTTCCGATACTGGAATTTGCTAAGCGACTTCTGTTGCTATTTATGTTAGCTGTGATGACATGTTTTAATATTGTTTTCGTTATTATTTCGCATTCTTTAGTTTTGTTTTGATTTGTTTGTATTTGTTAGCCTACTCTTGTCTATAATTTAGTTTCATACAACATTTTTGTTTATACACTGTGGTGTCATGTATTTTGTTTAATTCTATCGCAGATATCGTCACATTTTTTTGTGATATTTCATTAATTTCTGCTTTATTTTTAGTTGATTTCTGCGAAAGTTTTTGTATTGTTGCTGATCTTTGTTATTGTTTACATTGTTATTGTTTACATTGTTTGTATTGTTTACATTTTCAATGTTTACATTCTGCATGTGTTTACATAGTCATTGTTTACAGTTATAGTAATTAGTTAATGGGCTATGCTAATGCACTGTTACTACTACACTGATGATAAATGAATGATGAATAGTGTCGTGCACTATTGAATGAGAAGTGCACTTATGATCAAGAATTGAGTGCTGATATTTCATATACAAGTTCTTTGATTGGAGACTTGTTTCCCACAGAGACTGGGATAATATAAGGTGATGTGAATATACAAGTGTTTAATTAAGACTTGTTACACTTAGGTTTGAAATAAATTAGTTAATTATTTCAGGTTTTGGACTCATATGTTAGACAACATGTCTACATTTGAGCACTTTATTGAGCAGGGTAAATTGCTTGGCAAGACTGGTGATAAGTTAGAAGAATTTGCAACTGCTCGATATGATAAAGCAATGGAAGCTGAACAAAAGAAACTGCATATGGAAGCTGAACAAAAGAAACTGCAGATGCAGGTGGATGAAAAAAGATTCCAAATGGAAATGGAAAAACAAAAAAGGGAATCAGAAGCTGAGGAAAGAAAACTCCAGCTACAGCTAGAAGCTGAGAATAAAAGACTTGAAAAAGAGGCTGAAAATAAAAGACTTGAAAAAGAAGCTGAAAATGAAAGACTTCAAAAAGAGGCTCAGGCTGAGGAAAGAAGATTACAGAGAGAGTCTGATGAGAGGAAAGAGAAAGCAAAAATGGAACATGAAGAAAAGGTCTTAGCTTTAGAGTTGGAAAAATTGAAATTGACGAGCATGAGTAATGGTAATGATTCAAACAAGGGTTCATCTTCTGGTAAGGCTAATAATGATACTTTTAAGATTAAGTTACCAACATTTAGTCCTTCCAGTGATGACATAATGTTCTATCTGGACAGATTTGAACAAGCATGTACAGCTCATAACATAGACAAAGCAAAATATGTTTATCAGTTATCAGGGATACTGACAGGTAAAGCTCTAAGTATATTAAATATGGTGGATGAACCTGACAAGAACAATTATGAGGTTGTCAGGGCCGCTTTGTTAAAGAAATATCAGCTTAACGAAGACGGCTATCGTCTACAATTTAAAAACATGTTACCTGAAAATGGAGTTGAATTCTCCGAGTTTATTGCAAGAATACGCATTACTTTCTCACGATGGGTTGAACTATCTAAGACGGAAAAAACTTATGAAGGACTTATGGACTTAATACTTAGAGACAAAGTCATGTCGTCTGTCAATGAGTCTTTCCTTGCTTTCCTTCATGAACGTAAACCTAAAACAATAAAAGAAATGGAAGATTTCTGTTGCCAATACGTAACTGCGCACCCACACATAACCATGGGTAACTCTAAGGTGAAAGAAGGTTTACCAGTTGCTTCGGCAGCTCCGTATGGTCAAAACTTTGCTCGTAGATCCCAACAAAATTTTGATAGAAAGGGTAGCGGTAATTTCTGTCAAAATCATGGAAATCAATTTCATGGTGATTCTTCTTCGAAGAATTGGAGACAACCTGATAGTACTCGTTACTATCACCCTAATAATTATAAGCATTTCAAAAGAGGATATGGTAATAGAGGTTATTCCTGCCGAAGACCTCAAAACCAAACAAATAGATGTTCGCATCAATGTGAACATGATAGTAATCGTGGAAACTGGTATTCGAACCAGGATAACAATTACAATAGAGACAATAATAACTGCAGAGATAATAATAACTCTGATAACTTCAGAGGTAATAATAGTCGGGGTAGATCTCAACACAAAAAAAAGAGATATCAGCAGGCTAATGCTGTACAACAGGAAACTGAGGGAGCCTGTAATCATGTTGTTGATAGTAAAAACTTTGACGCTGTCACTAGTTCTGCTTTTGACTTTGAGAGAGCAAACAAATGCCCCCAATGCAGTACTTTATTCGAACCGGGTACCATAACTACTTTGAGTTGTGGTCACCCACTTCCCGCTCTTCCTGCTGCTGTTGCGCATGACGGGAGGGGTTCTTTAATCCTACATAAGGGTCTTGTTAATGATACTCCGGTCTCACTACTTTTCGATTCCGGATGCACCACTATTGGTGTTAGACAATCGCTTGTAGATCCATCTTGTGCTACAGGAAGGGTTATTAAATGTGTCACATTTGGCGGCACTCTAGAAAAATATCCTACTGCTGTAATTCGCATTGCCACTCCTTTCTTTACTGGAGATGTGCATGCTTGTCTCTTACCTAATCCTATTGCGGACCTTATTATTGGTCGTATTCACGGAGTTAGGGAGTGTACCCCACAGCAGATTGCTGCTTGGGAAGATAATAACATGCAAGCTACAAATGCAGTAGTTACAAGAGCACAAGCTCTACAAACACCCGAAACTTCACTGAATAGTGATAATGAAGTTGATAGCCAAGATAGTCACTTAGTGATTACTCGTGACTCTTTCATAAAATTGCAAGAAGAAGATCCTTCTTTAAAAAAATTCTTCGTTCTTGCGAAGAAAGGTGATCCGAATCAGGATACAAATAGAAAATCTTGGATTGCAATGAGAAACGGCGTACTTGTACGTATGGTACAAGATTCGACTACGTCGGCACATTCGCAAATTCTTGTTCCCAAGAGCATGAGAGTCCAAATATTACAACATGCTCATGACTCGCAATGTGCTGGACATATGGGTTTTGCCCGTACGAAGTCGAGAGTCCTTGCGGCTTTCTTTTGGCCTTTTGTCAATAAGGACATTCGTATTTACTGCCGATCATGCAAGGTATGTCAGGAGGTCAAATCTAGAGGACCACGACATGCTGCGCCTATCCAGGCTGCTGACATTCCTATTCGGCCGTTTCAGAAAATGGCCATAGATATTATTGGCCCATTTAAGGTCAAGGTCGGCCAGAGGACATCAGTTTATCCTTACATGTGTCGATATGTGCACACGTTGGCCAGAGGCTATTCCTCTTAAGAGCATATCTACTACAGATATCGCAGATGCTCTTTGGTTGATATTTTCTCGCTTGGGGTTCCCCAGAGAAATATTGTCAGACCATGGCACTCAACTCATATCTGACACTATGTCACAGGTAATGTCTACCTTACATATTGAACGATCTCTCAGTAGTATCTACCATCCTATGTCTAATGGGTTAGTTGAGCGTCTGAATAGAACGCTCAAGACTTTGCTTGGTAAGATAACTGAAGATCATCCTCAAGATTGGGACAGGGTTTTACCCGCGGCTCTCTTTGCCTATAGAGAAGTCCCTAATGAACACACAGGATTTTCTCCCTTCGAACTTGTCTTTGGCGCGCGTCCACGCGGCCCTATGTCTTTATTACACGATCTCATCACTGCCGATGATATTAGCGATGAAACTCAATCCTCATATGAGTATGTCATTGCTCTTAGACAAAAGATCATTGAGGCATGTAAGCTAGCAACTGCTTCATCAGAAATTGCTAAAGAGAAGGCAAGACAGTTTGCTAACAAGAATAGATGTCTACGACAACTTTGTCCAGGTGACAAAGCATTCGTCCTACTCCCCAGTAGGGAAAATAGACTTCTTATTGCATGGAAAGGTCCGTATGCAATAGTCTCTCGGATTTCCGATGTTGACTATGTGGTCGATATTGATGGAAAGCATAAAACTTTCCACATAAACATGCTTTCGGAATTTCACGAACGTCCGGACTATTTGCTGCCTATTTTCCAGGCAACGGATGATGCTCCTGCACCTCACGGTCATTATTCATCCCTGTCTGTCATTCAGGATGAGGAAGCTACCTTCTCTGATGTCAACCTTCCCCTTCCAGTGGTTCCATTACATTCCACGGAATCTTGGAAAAAACGTTTCTGTTTCTCCTAATCTTTCTGGTGACGAACATCGACAAGTCTCGTCGATGTTACAAACATTTCAGGATGTTCTCACTGACATTCCTGGACACACAGATGTCATAGAACATGACATAATTCTTACCGACAATAATCCAATTAGGGTTAGGCCGTATCCTATTCCTATACACTTTCAGTCGCAAGTGGAAAAGGAATTGGATGAAATGATTCAATTAAATATAATTGAACCATCGACTTCACCATATTCTTCTTCCATGGTTATTGTCCGGAAGAAGGATAAGAACATACGAATTTGCGTTGATTATCGCAAATTGAATCAGGTCACAAAGTTCGACGCTGAACCGATGCCTTTGTTAGAAGATCTACTGATTAGACTTTCTAATTCTAGATTCTTCACTAAACTTGATTTGTCTAAAGGTTATTGGCAAGTGCCTTTAGCAGAGCATGCCAAACCTCTTACTGCTTTTTTCTACACCTAGGGGTCTATTTCAATGGAATGTTATGCCTTTTGGTCTCATGAACGCCCCTGCCACTTTCGTTCGCATGATGCGTCGAATTCTGTCACATCGTTCAGATGTCATCGCATACTTAGATGACATCTGTCTCTTCAGTGATACCTGGGAAGATCACTATTTAGGGTTATATGACTTACTGTCCACTCTACGTGAGAATAATTTGACAGCAAAACCTTCTAAAGCTTTTGTTGGTTTTGGTGAAATCTCTTTCCTGGGTCATCGTGTTGGTCATGGTCTCTTGAAGACAGAAGACCACAATACTTCCAAAATACTGAACATCTCTGTTCCTAAAACGAAGAAACAAGTTAGGAGTCTCTTAGGTTTAATTCAATTTTATGGGAGATTTATTCCAAATTTATCTTCGATCATGGCACCTCTCTCAACATTGTTGAAGAAAGGTTCGCCTAATCTGGTCCGTTGGTCTGAAGAATGCCAATCTTCACTAGACCAAATCAAGAATATATTTTCTTCTCCTCCCATCTTAAGATTACCTACTCTTGATAGGACTTTTGTTCTTCGGAGTGATGCTTCATCCACTGGGATTGGAGCAGCACTGATGCAAGAATATGCAAATACTCTGCATCCTGTTATGTACATTTCTAGAAAACTAAATGCGGCAGAGAGGAACTACTCGGTTTTTAGACCGTGAGTTGTTAGCGATGGTTTGGTCAATTCTAAAAGCTACAAAGATTCCTCCTGGGCGCACATTTCATTCTAGAGACTGATCAGAAAGCTCTTACAGCTATTCAGACTAAGAATTTGAAGAGTTCGAGATCCACTCGATATGCTATAGCTCTTCAACCTTTTCACTTCACGGTACGAGCTATCCGTGGTGCGGATAATGTGATGGCTGACATTTTGTCTAGATGCCCACATGACTCCAACTAATACTTCTGTCCTATATTTCTATATATTACAGAGTCATAACACACCTATATTTCTACAATAGATTAGCACATCTGTACTTACTTTATATGTACACACTATCGTGCTTTGTTGTCATCTTCTTCTGTTCGTTTTTTAAGATGATAGAGGAGGACTGAGTAGTTAATATAAGGGCCGTTAGTTTACTAAACAGCCACAATTATTAATAATGTATTGTACCTTATGAAGCATATTAGTTATTAATTAGCATTATATTGCTTGTACTTTCTCAGAATGTCATTGTTGAGCTGAGGACTTACCTTACGAGTTCTAGATTGTGTACTTACCCTCGGAATACCAGAGCATATATCCTGGATCGTCATGTAGTTTAACTTTACTATGTACTTATTTCATTACATGTCAAAGAATGTACTATTTAAATTTTCCTATCAGATTTGTACATCCATTTTTAAAGACAATATTAGAGTATGCTGTTTAATGATGATTATAGTAACTTGCATACGTATATTGTGTTTACATGCTAACGTGATGTGTGTTGGTGACACCTCCCCGATGTGAATATTTTTTGAGACATATTTATTTTTCTGTTGAGGTATATCCTCACCAGACACTCTATAATTAGCCTATTGTTTGGCAATTTAATTAATTATCAGCGCATAATTCGTGCGTTTTGAGCCGCTTATCGCTTGCTCTTTGATATTGAAAAAAAAATATGTTCCACATTTTTTTTTTATCGGGAGGAGGTGGTGATATGTTGCGTGATAAATTCTCGCAACATCGTTTTGTTTCAATGTCTGTTTTATAACGCAAGGGCAACAACTGCTTGGAATTTATAGTCACTTTTCTCGGTAAGCATTTGTCTTCTCGCGTTGGTATCGAATGCAGTTAAATTTGAGCTGTGGTCATTTTTTTGCGCTGGACTGCGCATGACTTGTCTTGTTGTTTGGTCGATCGGTTTTCCGCCCACGACTAGTGGAGTGAGCGATTTGGAATGGCGAAAGAGATGCCTCGTTGAAGAGGGGATCTCCGCTATTTTTTGTTCTGTCAGGGATGTGTAGTCCTCTTAATGGATATTTCGTTTATTCGAGATAATACCTCTAGTGTTTTCCCACATGTCGGGAGGCGTGATATTTCTGTGTATTTCATGAAAGCAAGGTAAATTGACTTTTTCATTAACTCTATCGATTTTGGGTCGTGAGCGATTTCGATTCATAGCCTGTCTCCGAAAGTCGTCGCCACGAGATGTTTTTTTCCCAGCTCACATGTCGCTGCATTGTACTGCATCGGTTGATGCATGTACCAAGGACCATTACTTGCTACTTTGTTAAATGAATTAGGTTTGGAAAACCTTTATTATCTAGAGGATATTTTTGTGGACATTATTTATACTTCGGCAGACGTGTCTGTCTTGCTGAAGTCAAACTAAGGAGAGTGAACTGATCTCATACATCTGGTTATCTCCTGGCTGTTATAGAAAAGGATGGAGTTTTTCACCTGACTACATTTACAGCACTTTGAAATATAACATGCATCTGACTCATCATTGTAATGCTGTCTACCGTCTATTGCTGTATTGAATGTTGCTGTGATAATGACTGTTTGATGTGCCTACACATTTGCGTAACCATTTTGTCACTGTGGCGTCCACAATAAATAATGAAGAAAAACGTCAACGGCTGTTTCAAGAATCATTGACTTTAAACGTCGTGAGTTTACTGACGTCCTATGTGGATTGCCCTGTTATTTTTGTATGAACATTGTTTTGACTGAACACATCTGCACACTACACAAAACCAGACATGCGGATACCATCCATCATCATATGGCATGTTCTCATGATGACCCTAATTCTCCTGTGGTCAGTCGTCTGGATGCATTGGTTACAAATCTGTGGACCAACGCGTCAAAAATAGCATTTAGAGAAGTAAAAAAGTAAATAGACTGAAATTTTACTAATTAATTAAGAGCTGCCTTATCACAACAGTTTTTCAAATGTACTGATATCTTTTAAAATCTTGTCTTTGTAAATATTAAAAAACACAAAACAAATAATTCAAAATAAGCTTCTTTCTAATCTACCCCGCCTCGAATGCCTTCGAGTCGGGCTGCGCCGTGCATCAACATAAACGGACCCGAGAAGGCTCGCGGACGGGGAGCTCCGAACTTAGGTCGCTGCGCATCCACCCGCCCGGAGCGTGGCACATTCCTCGCCGGCTTCCACGTACCGTGGATGGCGCGTGGGCCCTCCTGCCCGCTCCACGGCCCGTGCAAGACACGATACTTGACTCCGCAGATTGCCAACTGCTCGCGGATGTCGCCGGGTTAGTCTCCGGTCGGACAGGGACAGAAGGCCGCGAGTCATGAGGGTCACGTTCCGTATCGAATCCGATCGATTACCGACGGATGGTATTGATATCCCGATACCGAATCGGCGACCA